>OY751432.1:15914376-16516785 GCA_963565745.1 Phengaris arion
TTGGGGTCAAGTCAGACCGTTGGCTAGTCAAACGGAGAGCCGGAGACTCGAGGTTTGACTATAACATATAGAAAACACGTGTATATTTAATTGTGTGGTAAGCGTAGCTATTAGATTTAATGTCCTGTCTTATTTATTACTCATAGTCATGAAGTATGCTATTAGTTATGAACAATAATGTATTTTATATTTACATATAATGCAGGAATAACTTGCATTTTCCTGCATCACCTAGAGTAAGGAAACGATTTGTACTAGCCTTTAAAGTTGTAGACCTAATACTGTTAGAGTAAGTTTAGATTGACCTTAAAATTTCAGTCATCAAAGTTACTTTGTGGGTAGTATTTATTTAGTCTAACCTACCTACTTGCTGAATATTTATGCATACTAGTAGGTAGGTATGGGTAGATACTAGGTAATACCTAGCAGGCATACAGTACCTAGTCAAACAAGCTATAATGTTGTTTAAATAATTTCCTTTACATATTAGCAGTAAACAGGAAACATATAATGTCTTGCAAAACGAATATTTATTCCAAGGCCCAAGGAGGTACGGATCATCCTTCCGTTAGTTGTAATGGTACGCATTCACTAAATATTAAACAGCGTTTAAACTAGTAGCCAGTAGGTAAACTCTTATGTTTGCGAGAAACATTCTAAAAACGATAATTACATTTTTCCATACTAACTGTTCGGTAGTGTAAAGGGTATCCATTGTCACTTGGCTGAAAAATATATAAATAACGTTCAGTTCAGTTCATCTGTTTGGTTGGATTGCAAAACAGTTCTATTTCAGGAAAATCGGTCGGCCCCAGTAGGTAGGACGAAGGTTGTAGGTGTAGGTAAAAGGTGTAGTTTTTGGTGTTAAAATTGTATGTGGGTAGGTGCCAGGTGGTTAGGTAGATATAGATGTAGTTGTTGATGTAGGTTGTAGATTGGGAATGCAATCTTACGAGTTTATGAATAACTTATAAGGTCTAGCTCGTGGCTTCGCCCGCGTAAGTACAGTATCCCTCGGGAATACTGTACTTTTTGGGGATAAAATGTAGCCTTAAACTACTACCATACTAAATTTCATCAAAATCCGTACAGTAGTTTTTGCGTGAAAAAGTAACAAACATGCATCCATCCATCCTCACAAATTTTCATATTTATAATAGTATAATAGTAGTAGGACAATACCGCGAGGTCTCGTCAATTTCGAGATCTCGCGAGATTGGAAGTACTGTGTGATTATTCTTGCAAATAATCACAGTATTTGAATAATTTAGGAAAAAATAATAATTTTGCAAATTTTTTCAGTAAAATTTTATGTATTTAACATTATTTGACGTATCCTTATATCAAATTTTTCAAAATTGGTAAACAAAAGTAGGAAACTTTGATTTATCAACTCTAATAAAAAACGAAATAAATAGCCAGTCTTCTCTTCTAATATCAAACAAATATCTTTTGATAATTAAACAGTTCTTTCGGAACAAAACAACCGAAAACAATCGCCGCTTCGTGTCAGCACAGAGTTAAAATATATTTATATACAAAGAAACAGCTTTCATAGAACGATCCAAATTTAATCAGGGTTGTCATAGAAGATGGGGGTAAATTTAACTAAGTCTAGTGTCCGTATACGGTTATTGAGAAGGAAGTCCACTAGGTCATGGACGCTCTTAATCTTATAAATCTTATAATAAAGCAAGATACCTACTAAAAAATGAGATATTTACCTACCTACATGTACTATTTTTAGGATAGGTAAAATAAGGGATATTTTTATTTACTCTATAACTACTTATAGAGTAGTTGCAAAATTATATCAAATTGACTCTCTACAGAGGTAATTTAATATAATTTTCAATTAATCTGATTTATTTCTACAAATTTTTCAGTGCAACCCCCAATACCCGGTATTGTGTCTGAAGCATTTTGTAATGTTTCCTATGAGCAGCCGCGGCGAACACTTCAGGTGTAGCAGAGCATGTCTTTACGAAACGCCTGAGGCAACTCACGTGACCCACAAATCGAATGTTTATGCATTCCACGTGCTTCAATGAGTTAATGAGTGTTTAATACAGCCTTGATAAAAAATTCGGCCAATATTTCAATTACGTAATAAAAATAATTAATTGTCTGATTTGCAGTTTAATGCAATAATGCGTGGACTCGGGGAATCCCATAGTTTCACATTTTATAATTTAAAAAATTAAGATTTTTCAAATTGGCCAAAAAATTTCTCGCTTGGTTTAAAACAAAGAACCAAAGCCGTTAAAACAATAGAAACCCAAGATCTTGGAAGGACACTGAACGCTCATCTTCAGAGCACTGTATAGTGTACAAAATCATAAATGTCAGTCAGTTACGAAACTCGGAGTAGAATGTATTAGAATGTGCAGTGATGTGTAAGTGCGCGAGGTGAAGGCCGCTGACCGTACAGGGCTGTCAGGGAGATGTTATCTTTTAATTAGCGGGTTACGTTGCCAAATTATATTGTGCTCTATGATTTGGCGATAAGCTTCTCTTTTAAATCTCGCCTTGGTGGATAGATGGCAATGGATATAAATCCAGGATAGTTGTGTAATTGTAACCCAATTATCCTCATACGTTTAGTACGTAAAGCTAGTGGTGCAAGATATTATTTGAACTTTAACTAGAAATGATAAGTGCAAATTATTTATTGTAAATTTAACAGCTTTTAACTAACTCACTAAATCACTATTTGATTTGTCTAACAGATTCTTATTCTTATATTCAGTAGCGTTATTCATTATTAATTTTCACATGCTCATGTGATTAACCTCTAATTCGTTTTTCCAAACTAATTTACGAAAGCATTTACCGAATTTATTACTGAGTAAATTATTGCAAATAAAAATAAAATATTTAAGTACTATTTAGTGGCAACCCTGTTAGAGAAGCTACTTAGTGTAATTAGAATTGTTATGTGAATTGGCGCGGGCCGCGGTGCCTTCATACTCATGAACGCTCTCCATTATTTCAGCTCCGACCGAGCCAATGTCTGACGTAACTCTTGACTTTGTCTCCATGGTACAGTGCTTAAAGTACCGATAAAGTCAACACTTTATCGGTACTTTAAGCACTGTACCATAATTGAGGAGACGACTACATGTAAAATATTTAGTTTCATTTATATGCTCAGAAGTCTTGTGGTATTGCTACTTGATCAACATAAAAAAAATATATTAAGAGATACAAAAAAGTTTCCATTTTTGTTGAAAAATTAGTAAAATTAGTTTACTAACTTATATTATATACGTGCTTTTACCTAATAGTGACGTCACAGTTAGGTACGACTCTATTATATTTTATGCAATAAAAAAAAATCAGTCGTGTAGCCTATTTAGTTCATGTCAAGAATTGCATTAAGGCTGTTGTTTCTTATTTCAATATTCTAAGGCTGTCACCGTACCTATAGTCTTCAAAAAACTGCTAATCAGTAAAAAGCTAAATTCTTGAATAAAATCCCAGAAGCTTTTTCATGAAAACTAAACATAATACATATTTTACTTTTCACAGGAAGTATTGCAGCTATATATAACTTAACGACTAACATAATTTATTTCCAGTAATAACTATTTATCTGATTAAAATGTGTTGTATAACACCTAAAAGAAACTTAAGCTAATTTTATCTTTAAAGTTAATGAATAGAACGTTTAGTTGGAAAGTAATGCGAAAAATCTTAGCCGAGACACCAACACAACACAACACAACATTTAACAAAGTAAAAAAATATTACTGTAACCGTTACATTTTTGGGGTTCCGTACCGAAAGGTTGAAAACGGGACCCTATTACTGGACTTCACTGTCTGTCCGTCTGTCGCTCACCAGGCTGTATCTCCTAAAGCTAGACTGTTGGAACTTTCACAGAAGGTATACTGTTGCCGCTATGACAATAGACTAAAATAAATATTGAAGCGGGGCTACCATACAACAAACGTTTTTTTGCCGTTTTGTACGGAACCCTTCGTGCTCCAGTCCAACGCGCACCTGGCCGGATTTCATCAAGCTACTACAGTCACCCAATACGATGATAATAATTAGTTTGCGTACCTATTTGTTTTACTGCTAGTTTATTATTTAAAGAAGTTATGTTAGGTATTGAAATAAGATTACCAATTGTAAGTAGTTACGGAGCTATTCTTTTCTTCCATCAAATTAATGCATTGCGTTATAAAACAACGACTACTCCTAATCTAAACAGCAAACAACTGCAGAGAGAACTTTATTCAATCCGTTTTTTACACGGTAGCAACTAACAACACCATAGTTTTAACAGTGTACACAAAACCGTGGACAAGCTGCGGCCAAGCCAATTAACACATACTGACTCTACAAGCGGTAGAGATTGAGGAAAAATTATACCAATAGAGCGATATAATTTCCGATGAGCGTAGAGTGAATATTATGTTAAGGGGTTATGCGCTGGATAGAACTGAAAATTGGAGTTCTTTGAAACCTTTTTTCTCAGTCATAGTCGTATTGAAAAATTAAAAAAATATATGTGTTAATCTGCATTATATTCAGCCGAGAACCGAATTTTATAAATTAATATTTTTATTTAAATGTTGATTTAAAAATATGCTAAGTCCACCCTTTTTTTTTTAAAGTTAAAACCTTTTTTCTCTTCTTCTATAAGTTACAAGAGTGTCTTGTATCAAAAATGATTTTAGTATTTTAAGTAAAAGAAGACTCAGGGGAAGGTCGTTTTTGTTTTTGCAAATGTTGTCTTGGAAAGCAATCCACGAGTGTGGGGAGGCTTGAAGAGGCACTGCCGAACAAAGTATAAATTGCTTACTTGCTGTGCTAAGGCCCAGTTGCACATATCTGGGTTACAGTAAACTCCGGGTTAAATATTAGATTACTCGTTCTTTGTATTAATGAAAGAGAAGGCATGATATTTTAACCCCGGATTAACTTTAACCCAGATCTGTGCAAGTGGGTCTAAGCAGCTTAGTAGTGGTCTAGCGCGTAAAACTAGTATTAAAATATATACATTGTACCTGAATTAACTTACAATATTCCTCTTATCTATTGTTTTATATTGTATTAAGGTTACATAAACATCCGATTAATATAAATCCGATTGTACGAAATGCGGTAATGATTACATTGCTGGCCAAGTAGGCATTATTAGTAGATTTAAATCATTTAAACCAACAATGAATAGGTTTGTGCAAGTAACATTACCAATATACACTTTGACCAGATGCATGTTACATAAGGTGACCTTTCGTTTTGCAACGCCATCGCATCTATAATGTAACATTTGATAATCCCATTTTCCTACTGTGACCTTTTCTTTATAATTATTCAATATTGCAAGTACGTCGTGTGATAGGTCTTGAAGCAACAGCTTAAGGGTCAGTTTACACTGAGACGTGATGCGCCGCGGACTTTTGAAGAAAACCTAAATAAAGTTCAATTCTGAAGAATTACTTAACACACGCCAATTGGGGTTTTGGTCCCGACCAAAACCCCAATTGGCGTGTGAAAGTGTCTATAGATATTTATTTGTTTATTTAATACCAGGATCCTCGCAGATGCAAAATTTGGGAAAAAGTTTGCCGGCTCAGTTCGGAAAAACCAAAAAAATACTTCTCGAAAGATCGACGGCAAAATTTTCGCCTAGACTTGCATCTCGCGAATCATGCCATTACTCATACGATCTACCGTTAGCAAATAAATCAATATTATGTGTGTTAAATAGTTTTGACAAGTGTATCGGAGTAACTGTGATGGGGCATCGACCTCGGTTTAATAGATATTTAATATAAGATCAACGCACTATCAGATTCATGAAAAATATTATTCTGTCTAACTACCGTAACATCGGTCATTATAGCTTAAAATATTTATCCATGGTCATTTATTAAATGATGAACAATGATACCACTTTTTTTTTTCATTTGGAGACAGTTACACGTCTTTACTCTTTACTTTATTAGAAATAATGCAAAATAGTTCCTTTAAGAAAAGGGATAATGACATATTATTAACGGTTACACCCTATGTCCTTTATTAAGGATAGATAAAATATTTGTACATATCACAGAGTCTGTAAAACGTACGATCAGAAATCAGATTTTAGACAAAAAACTTTAGAAATGTTGCTTACTGAATTTCGAAATTTAGTTGGAAACATATTAGATAAATTTGTTGCAACGAAATTAATAATAATTGGGCGATTGCATTACCTTGATACTTGCTTACCTATGGCCTTGACTGCAACGAATTTGAAGTGATATTTGAACGAATATTACAGAGTGCGTTGACGTTTTGAATGATTCGGCCTAGATGTGGGTTGGTTTAACGGGAAATTCTGGACCGATATACAAATGTGTTGATTAAACGGGCTCACACCTCGATGTGTAGTTTATACAAAACAAATATGTTTTTCACCGTTGTTTCTCAATGACTTTAATGCTTGTTTGTTATTTGAATTTTCGAATGTTTGCACTTTGTGTTTAGATATTACAAACGGATGCTGCAAGTGTTATATAGATATATTTAAACTAATTTAAAATAAGCGTGAAGAGAATTTTACCAACTAATTCAAAGAAACATATATACGTATTGATACATAAGTTCTTGTTTGATTCCAAGATTTAATCAAACAACAATGCCTAATTACACGCCAAATGTAAGCACCATTAAACTGTCTGTTACCGTCAGATCACACCGTGATGCGACGCTGCATTTTTAAGACAGCGATTCAAAATTGAAATTTATTTACTACCCAAAAGTGTATCTTCTTAACCCGCGACGAAATCCGAGGGTTGTTATAAGTATGACGTGTCTGTCTGTGTTGTGTGTTTTTTGTTTGAAAGCTGACATGATCGAGTGCGTTCTTAGCTATAATATCATCATCATTAGCTTGTTCACTGCTTGACAATTCGGGGGTTAATTACATTTTTTTCATTCTGTTTGTAATTGCAAGATGTACCGCCCTGCGCAGCGCGGTGCCGCTCTTGCAATGAAACGTGTATTTTTTTGTGAAGTGAGTAAAGCTATCTAGTGTCGCTATTTTAAAAAGTGCGCGTTGCGTTGCGTCTCGGTGTTAGCTGACCCTGACAAGTGGTTCCAAAAAGCAATCATTTCACAATACCAGCCCGCCGCTACTGACAGCAATAAAAAAGATGATCTGTCATTTGATACTAAAGTCTATGATCGTGCCTGTTACCTGTAACATGAAAGTTTATGACATAATTACAGAAATTATGTTGACCGTACAGACGTTATGTGGCAAACATTAAATTGAACTTATTATTGCATTTATACAACCTTACCTGCTTTATCATATTGGTAAATTACAACTTCCATGTCAATTAAAAAAGCTGTTTGCAGTATTAATGTATAAGGTATTCATTTAAATAATGTAATTTATTATGTAACGTTTAATAATCTGGGGTAAACCGCGTTTGTACATAATCACTAACGTTTGGCCAACATGAATGTTCAACCTAGTTAGTAATCTGTGCGTCCATCGCGACAGTCGTCAGCGTTTCCGTCAGTGTGGCCGAAGAAGTCAATTACCGCAGCCACATGCCTACAGTAAGAGTAACCATAAACGTGGGACCGCACCAGGCGTAACTACTCGGCAGCGGAACTACGCGACACGACACGGCTTATATTCTTTGAATGAAACAGTATTAGATAATTAAAAGTACCTGGGTAACCGAGCTTTACTCGGAGCTCTTGTAGATTTAAAAAAAAAAGAATCGCAAAAATATTTACCCGGGGTTCGAACTCACCACATTCGGAATTTCCGAACAACGCAAAATCGATACACTGTTGCACGACGAAAGAAAACTTAAAAATGCGCAGTTTCTCAGGGATAAAAGCTAGCTAGATCGAATTTTCTCCCCCAAAACTCCCTGCATACTAAACTTCATGTAAATACTTGCCGTTTCCGAGATTACGATTATATATTATATACAAGATTGTCTCATTTAAAGTATAAGATAACACACTCCGCGGTAGCGGAACTACGTGACCCGGCACTCTATTACGGTAATACTAGTAGGGACGCGTCGCGTCGCGTCGCTCCGCGAGCACTAGGAGGCACTAGTGCAGTTTTACCTTAATTATTCAAAAAATCACCCTCACGACTAAGAGCTCAAAAGTGACAAGTCGTTTAGACGCGAGAGCGTGTAGAGAAAAATAACTCTCCTTCTGGCGCAGTCGGGTGAATGAATAAAAAAAAAAATGAAAAATACGTGTGGCACTCGGGGACTGCCGCGGTAAATCTATTGCATAGCATTTTTTATACTTTCTCACATACAGCTGCTTACGTATTCGTCCGATTTCGGAGCAGCTCGTCTCGATCCGTGCGAGCTTCGTACAGTCGTACCATATACATACACGTTAAAGTGATAAAACCATAATGAAACGTGTATGCTCTTGTGTAAAATAAAGTTAAATTTTGAATAGCTACGAGGGCGGGTCAATAAGTCCGTGACTTTTGGAATAAAACACAGATTTTTTGATAAATAAATCATTTTATTTTTCAACGTAGTCCCCCTTGAGCTCTATACACTTTGTCCAACGCTTCTCCATTTTTTTTATCCCTTCCAAAAAATATGATTTGTCGAGGTCCTCAAAATAGGCCTTTGTTTGCGAGATGACTTCATCATTGGAGTCAAATCTTTTTCCACCGAGCCATTTTTTCAGGTTTGGGAACAAGAAGTAGTCACTCGGAGCCAAATCTGGAGAATAGGGTGGATGTGGGAGCAATTCATAGCCCAATTCATGGATTTTTGCCATGGCAACTGCACATGTGTGCACCCTTGCATTGTCTTGGTGAAAAAGAACTTTTTTCTTGGCCAAATGAGGTCGGTTTTTTTTCAAATCCTCATTGAAGCGGTCCAATAAGTTGGCATAATATCCCCCATTAATTGTTCTTCTCTTTTGAAGATAGTCAATGTGGATTATCCCACGTGCATCCCAAAAAACAGTCGCCATAACTTTATTGGCTGACAAACCCACCTTGGCCTTCTTTGGCGCCGATTCACCCTTAGAAACCCACTGTTTTGACTGTTGTTTGGTCTCTGGTGTGTTGTGATGGATCCATGTTTCGTCCACGGTTACAAAACGGCACAAAAACTCCTCCATATTGTGATTAAACAACGCCAAACCTTCCTGTGAAGTTGTTACACGATTGCGTTTGTGGTCGACTGTGAGCAAACGCGGCACCCATCTTGCGGAAAGCTTTCTCATGCCCAAGTGATCATTCAAAATTGAAACCACTGAGCCATGCGAGATGCCTATGGCTTCCACAATCTCTTGCACTTTCAATCTTCGGTCGGCCAACACCATATCGTGAATTTTTTCGATTGTTTCGGGTGTAGAGACCTCAACTGGGCGTCCAGGACGTTCGGCATCTTCAGTGCTTGTACGGCCACAACGAAATTCAGTAAACCACTTTTTTACCATTGAAATCGATGGTGCAGAGTCCCCATAGTATTTATCAAGCTTAGCCTTGGTCTCGGTAATGGTTTTTTTTCGCAAAAAATAATGCTTAATAAGCACACGAAATTCACTTTTTTCCATTGTTTCCTTAAGTTACTGGATAATCTGATAAAGATAGCTGTAAAACACAAACTAACTGACGCAGCAAGTTCAAATTTTGATAGGAGTCAACTGACAGATGCCTGTTGACAGGAGTAGTGTTGCTTTTTCAGTAAGGAGGTTAGAAATTCAAAAAGTTACGGACTTATTGACCCGCCTTAGTAACTTAAAAATGCAGTGACAAATCACACACGGAATGTTACACACGTTTAATTGCAAGAGTTCTAATTTCGAGCAGTTGCACCGAGCTGCGTAGCGCAGCGCTGCTCTTGCAATGTAATGTGCATCTTGTTGAGTGAATAAAGTTCAATTTGGAATCGCTATCATAAAATGAAGCGTCGCGTCGCGTCTCGGTGTGAGCTGACCCTAACGCTATAGTTACCTCGTCAGCGTTAATACCTGTTTGCTGTGATCTAAATTAGTTTCTGATCCAAATAATATTGCGCGCTTTTTAAAGGTCAAGAAATTGACATTAACCAAGGCCGCCGTCGGAATGTCCCAAAAAGGTAGCAATTGAGTCCATATTAGTATTGCTTAGAGCATCCTTGACTTGATACACTTAGATAAAATATTTATAAGCATATTGCTGTTTACGGACATAAACCGTCTGCCAACTTAGCTTCATTCCTAACATTCCTAAATTAAATTAAGTTCAAAATGAAAACATATATAAATGTCAAGTTGCGCCCCTAAAACAGGCGTATAGTCTGCGGAAGCACTATACGACTATGTACAAGCTGACCCGACATACGTTGTTCTGCCTTAACTATGAACTGGAATAACTTTACCTAAAACCTACACCAATATCTACACCTACAACTACATCCTACACCTTCATCTACACATATAACTACATCCTACACCTTCATCTACACATACAACTACATCCTACACCTTCATCTACACATACAACTACACTTACACCTTCATCTACACGTACAACTACACTTACACCTTCATCTACACGTACAACTACACTTACACCTTCATCTACACGTACAACTACACTTACACCTTCATCTACACGTACAACTACACTTACACCTTTATCTACACGTACAACTACACTAACACCTTCATCTACACGTACAACTACACTTACACCTTCATCTACACGTACAACTACACTTACACCTTCATCTACTCGTACAACTACACTTACATCTTCATCTACACGTACAACTACACTTACACCTTCATCTACACGTACAACTACACTTACACCTATAACTTACGCCTACATCTACAATTACACTAATACACTACATCTACCAACGTACTGTGGCCTATAATTTTTTTTTAAACAAACCAAACAGGTAAATTTATCGCACCTGTAAATATTTGATAGTCAAATTTTCCAATTCCCTGAACTTTCACAATTATTTTAAGACCAGTATTAGCCAAATCGGTGAAGCCCTTCTCGAGTTTTAGCGAGTATTTTGGAATCGCAATCCATTTTTATGTTTAAATCATTTACATTTTAACATAAACACAATATTAATTTAAATTGATATGTTTATGTTAAAATCTAGTTCCAGTATTATTTTTGTTCTCGATTAATATCTACTGTGATGAGCCTGTCCTTACATTTCAGCATAAAAGAACTAGGCTCATCACACCGCTAATTGTTATTATTATTTCAGTTTCTAAATATAGACAGAATTTAGGTGCTAGAGAGGTTTGGCATTTGCGTTTATTGCTACAAATGTTAGATATCAAAAGGTTTCGTTTCCCCTAGCGCCGTGACTAAGTTGTATTTGTTCAGTTCTAAAGTTCGTTATAAATTAAAATAAAATAATTGGTTACTCTCATTATTACTTACCCTTTTTGTTTTTAAAATTAAAAAAAAAACAAAGGGGATAGTTTGAAAGAATGCGGCCTTTATATAGGAATTCAACATAAAAACCGAGTTACTGAATTTGTATTACACAAAGTTGTATAACAATACGTAATAAATACGAGCAAATGTAAATTGTATTTTACTTAGCAGGAAAAGGGTCGATTTTCGCGTGACAAGACTCCAACCGAACTCTGAAAAGTAGAGCGCATAGAGACTACGTAACGTTACATTAGCTTTTTTTTCTTTGTTTATTAAAGAAAACACTGACACGAAGGCATAGAATATAAGTTATTACGATTTTTAAGCGCCAATTTAAAATATTAGTTAGTAAAGTATATAATAATTTAAGTTCAAACTATGTAGAAGTTCTTTATAACATTGATTTCATGCTAAGAGTAAAATACAAAATTGTTGCAAAAAGTATCAATTTTATTACCAAAGCATTTGTATTGCGGGAGAGTCATGCTTCGGCATAAATGGGCCGACTCTGGAGAAATACCACTAACTCACAGAAAACTGGCGTATAATAACGCTTGCGTTGTTTCGCTGGATCAGTAAGGGTAGGTACCAGTGGCTTAAAGGGTTTCTTTTGTTGCGGGTGTCCAATTGTCCATGAGCGGCGGTAACTGCTCGTCTTTAGGTAAATCGTCTGCTCATTCCTTAGCCAAGTTGCCAGCGCTAATTACGATGACGAAGTTCGAAACAAAACTGTATGGGATTTGACATAAGCATGGCTAAGTTACATATCTATTATTATGTCAAATCCATTCATTTTTTCGAACTTCGTCTTCGGAATTAGCGATGGCAACCTGGCTGAAGGCTCTGCGTATGTCATCGATGACGATAGAGGCGATAGAGCCGCAAGCGTGGTATGGTCACGTACTGTCCGTACGTGCGCGCGGTGAGATAACACTCGTAACAGCGATAGTGGTTGTGTAACATCTCTTCACACTATCATATCGCGACTAGCTTCGTTCGTCGGGTTTACGCCTAAACGTGGAACATGCATAGTTTTTTTATTGGCTTTTCGAAAAGTATATAAAAAGCCAGGAAATAGTGTCTTGCCATAGCATCTTACGATCAACCGTTGACGAAATACAGTCATCACAAAAGTGAGGTCGTTGGAGAGCATTAAAACGCTCTATACAAAAAAATAATGCATGAGTGACGTCACAGCAGTTTAAAATTTATGAAAATAAGTACAAAATTAATTTAATTATCTTAAATACTGCGTTTATATATATATCATTGTACTAACAAAAAATGACACAAATAGCATTAGGATTTGAACAGTAATTTTCGTTTTTCAATCATAGCAAAAAAAATGTCGTTTTTAAAGTCCATTTTAGTTCTGTTACTTTTTAATTTTGCAACTGATTAATGTACTTTTTGCATTTTTGGTCCATATTTATGTTGCCTTTCGAATAATATAAGAATTTGCTGAATTAAAACAAATGCATGTTCGCAAAGCAACATGTGTGTGTTGCTATTTCCAACGGTTGATAATAATTAGTGTAACCTTTATTTATGTTTACATGAAAGTATACTCATGTAAGACTACAGCATAATCTCATCGCCAATTCCCGTGTCCCAGTAGTGGAAATGCTTGATGTTAAATAAGAAAAAATCATTCAATTCAATCATTTACCCGCATTGTGAATCTATTTGAATCTCGCGACCTCAGTGGTTCAGATGGAAATAGTGTTGCCAGGTGCAATTTGATTAAAATCAGGAAGAAGGCAAAATAAATTGGGGTTTGAGTCTCTAAATCGGGACTGCCAATAATATTATTTTTCTGATCGCTAGGCAGCTCTTTACGTCTAGAATATATTTAAGTCAAATGCGAGCGAGTAGAGCGAGCGAGAAATATTTTTTTTCTAATTTTACTGGTTAATTTTTGTTAAGAAAATCCCTATCTGAAATACTGTAAACTGGAACGGTGTACTTGGAAAAATAAACAATAGCGTAAATTAGAACATAGGTACTAAATATACTTTGTAAGTTAAAAGCGAGCGAGCAAATTTGCTGGTTAAAATTTGACCAATTCCTATTTAATGACTTCTTAAAAAAACAAAAGAGTAACAGAAGTTATGAAATGTTAAATTATGTTCTGTATATTAAAACTTTAAAGCGAGCGAGAAACATTTTTATTCTATTTAGCAGGTTAAATAAAATCTAACAGATACCATATCGGAAATGAAAATAAATATAGAAGACAAATGAATGTTTAGGAAGTGCCCCCGTGCTGTACAACTGTAGATTACTTTTTAGTTTTTTTTATATATTCGAAGTTTCCTTCTGTTCAAGAAACACATAGTTTCGACTTTGTCGGTCCAAAATATGATAGATGGCCTCGGATAATACTCTTTCTATAATTGCCTCATTTGCTACTTTTATTTTTGTAATTTATCGGGCACTTAGCGTCCCGATCAGGTGCAAATCAGGACGCGTTCTCAGATCCCTTGAAATCGAGACGTCCCGCGTAAATCGGGACACCTGGCAATCCTAGGTGGAAAGCACGTCGGTGAGTAAGCCGGAGGTCACGGGTACGAATCCCGCCGAGGGAACAAAAAGTTTCCAATGTTCCTGGGTCATGGATAAGAAAAATCTTAAATATATGTACCTAGTCTTGCCATAAATACTGAAAAAAAGAAAAAAAAGGAATTGCAAATAACATATGTTACTTTTACAGTGTGTTAGTTTAATACATAAATATAAAACAATTTAAAATATAAAAAGCTTATCCGAAGTGGTCAGCATTAGCTGCAATACAGACGACGGCCAGTCTTCAGCTCTGATGAAGTCCGAAACGTTCGTTTCCAACCAAGACTGCGTAGACCGAGCTTTATGCCCCGTCGCCGAGTCTTGCTGGAAGGACCATTCTTGGTTATTGAATATGGTGTTGTTAAGGAGCTTCACTACCTTCTCAAGAATGGTATCTTGATACACTTGTGCCGATGTTTTGATAACTTTTTCACAAAAGTATGGCTCAATCACTCCTTCATAGCTAATACCCCACCAAACCATCACTGAAGTCGGATAGTGCCCACGTTGCACTCTGTCGACTAATTGGGAAGCTTCCTTAGAGCTTTGAGCATAAATACGGTGATTTTGTTTGTTAAAATGTTGCTCAATTAATAACAAAGTAAAAAATTTCTCATCCGTAAACAAATTTTTTCTGTGACCTCCCTTTGCGTACCGCTTCAGTAGTTGTTTCGATTTTACCACCCTATTCTATTTTGAATTGTCAGTTAAGAAATGACCAGTATGTCTCTTATAGGCTGCAAGTCCTAAGTCATCTTTTAAAATACGCGACATAGTTCTAGGTGCTATATTTTGCTTTCGGCCAGGATTTCTTCGAATTCTTTCCCTTACTGCTTTGACCACCTTTTTCGTACGAACACAACGTGGACGGCCAGATCTTTTTCTGTCACAAACAGAGGAGATCTCATTGTACCTATTAATAAAGCGGTACATAAACATTTAACTAATACCAAGCGTATGGAGAGTACCCCCACTACATTTTAATATCGCAAAATATTGTACAATGTATAGGCGCCAAAATAAGAAAACACAATGAACAATCATCAAAAAATGACAGATTCCAAATTGAAATGTAATATTTTGTTTATTTTTAATTGTAACAGTATTTATGGCCAGACTAAGTGTATAAAGCATTAAATATACTTCCAGTTTTTTGGTCACAGTAATACAAGTTCTTCGGATACTTAGCACCGTGCTTGATTAACATGGTGTGAAAGAGTATGTCAAGATATAAAGATATTATTAAGATAATAGTCAGATGTACTTGCTTACAATAAATAAATAAATCTAATCCAGTGTTAGAATAGTTTCATTATTTTCACCGTGATATGTGACGAACAAAGTTCTACTAAGGCGTTCTACCTCCTGCTCTACGTGTCCTTTAGCCAACCGTGTACACTGTACAGTATAGCCACATTCCTAATGTCCCTTGACAATAATTCTTTTGCTATGGAAATGACAGACGATACTATGAAAACGACGATTCCCAAAACACATTAAGAACGTGTTGGTACTGGTGGTTTCTGGTTACCGAATAGTGAATACCGTCGTCGATAGCTACACCGATTTGTAATAATAAAACTTGAGAGGTGTCAAGGGACACCCGGATGGAACGAAGTTATAATATACATATTATAATATAAATATATAGCTGATAATGAAGAATTGAAGCCTATTTTGGAAGAAATATATATATACAGAGATTAGCCGGAACAAACACACAGACTGACAGACGGACAGAAAAATGTTAACAATTTATATTTTATTGTAAGTACCGATCATACTTTCAAATGCATTAAGTGAAAATAAAAGCTGTTAATTTAAAATTACAAACAGACACTTCAATTTTGTTTATCTGTATAGATATAATATATTATATTATACAAAACAATTAGTTGAACTAAGTATATATAGTGCGCGCGGAACTAGTTGGCCGCGCCTTAGGTAGGGACAGGGGTGAGGGGGCTTGCTGGGGTTGCTTGCTGCTCGCAGTGTTGTCGCCGCGAAGTCCGGCTCCGTACTGAGTAATAACATCAAGCGCTCTTCCGTCCCACCGCTCGCCTACCTAAGGCCCGGCTAGCTAGTCACAATATGTAACAGTCATAAGAGTCACAATGTGTAATTGCAAAATTTTACATTATTGTCAAGGTGATAAGGTCGTTTTTTGTATCATTCTTAATAGTCGTTATTACATTGTGATTTCGAGTAGCAAAAAGTGTCGTGCCTATAATCCGTCCAGCCCCAATACAATTCGCAACGTGCCATAAGGAACTTCATTCCAATAATATCTATAGACACTTAACACCACGTCAATCTGGCCCCGTGCTAAGTATCCGAAGAACTTGTGTTACAGATACCAGACAACGGAAATATATTTAATACTTTTATAGTATACAACTAGCTGTCCCGGCAAACGTTGCTTTGCCATATTAAGTATTTCGCCCATATTATTTTATTGAAGTGACTAAATAAGTATGTCACCATGGCAACGTCGATCGCTATCCCGTCACACAAACAATATGGTCGCCGTCAGTCTCGAGTTGTAATAATTTACTATTTTTCATTCAACAAATGCACTTATCAATATATAAAATACCCAGTAGCCGATTCTCAGACCTACTGAATACGCATATAAAATTTGGTAAAAATCGGTAAAGCCGTTTCGGAGGAGTACGGTAACTAACATTGTGACATGGAAATTTTATATATTAGATATACACATATGTAAGATTTTTACTTTATTATACACATAATATTTAATACACATCCATGAGCCAGTAATACAGAAACCTTTTTGTTCCTTCGGCGAGATTCGAACCCGTGACCTGCAGCTTGAACGCCAACGCGCTAACCACTGAGCCACAGAGGTCGTAGATATGTGATAGAGGTAATAAAATTAAAAATAAAGTTTTTTTTAATTATGAAATCACTTAAGTCATAACACATTAAAAGGATTTCTAAATTAATGCAATATTTGTGTTAATTACACTTAATTCGTATTAAATTAAAATTAAGTAACAAAAAAATGGCCGACCGCATTACGAATTTATTTTATTGGATATAAGTATTTACCAACTTTTAACTTTGTTCATTTGCGAAGTAGAGATGAGTCATCATTAGTTTTACTGTGTAAGATAAAGTAAATCTTGTATGATCTTGAATCTTTTGTTACCATAAAGAATCGACATTACTTTGTATGTAGACAGTAGGTACCTATCTAACGTACTTTTTAACCGACTTCCAAAAAAAGGAGACGGTTATGCATTCGGCTGTATATATAATTTTTTTTGTATGTTCAACGATAACTCCGCCGTCTGTGGACCGATTATCAAAATTCTTTTTTTGATGTAAATAAAGGGTATAATACCAAGTTGGTGCCGTTTTTACCAAAGTGGGGATCTGATAGTGGAATCTATGAGGAATCGAGGGAACTTCTCGAAATTTATATGGACAAATATGGTGATATCGACTTTTTCTGAAGTAGTCTGAACATATGCTATCAAAAAGTAAGCTTTTCTACCAAGGTATACCCTATCCAAAAGTACAGAACAGAACTCCTGAGTCCTTGTAGATACATGTTTGGGGATTCCGGGGTTGTTTAAAGAGCTGCAAGCGTATGCCATCGTACCACTTACAGTAATCATCCTCATCATCACCACCATCTTCACAAGAAACGCCAACATATTATTATGATGACATAGGTACTCACTACTCATCAGAGTTTTGTGCACCGATATCAATGTCTTAGAAATTTTGCTATTTATAGAACTCACGTTCAAGTTGGCTGGTACCGACTTCAAAATTATGAAGACTGAGTAGAGAAATGTTTAATATTTTAGCCGAATTTAAAAGGAGAATTATTTAGGAAATAAGTTTTATTTCATACTTTTTGTGCATTTTTACTTTGGAAGTCGGTTTTAATTTTTTGTTTCATAGTTTAACTGCTCTCATATCAGTGGTGGCTATAGACAGTAGACACTATTCCGACTCAATGTAATCTAAATGTAAACAAAGCTCAATATGGGCGGCTATAATGCTTCCAATTTAAAGTCGCTTATTTACCGCCCAATAAAATAAATATAATGACATTACTTTGTACGATTATTTTTATTAATTACATTGAATCGGAATGAAGAATAATAGGTGTTATAATGTCTAGTATGCTACTATTTAAGTTCAATCAGTTTGAGTAGGGTCTCCGACTACTTTAGAATTTTATTTTTTTAACATGATTTATTGACGAAAACGAATCTTTTTACAAGGAAAATACGACGTGTAAAATAAAACTCTCAATATTTATTCGATTTAACGGTGCGGTATCGAATCAACAATTAATCTATTGTAATCGTCACTTGTGCAACGTTTGGCAACACTCATTTGGATGGTAATTAAGTCTAGTGATGGGACAGGCGGAGACTGTGCAAGTGCCTATCTGATCGATACAAGGCTAGTGACCTTTTTTTGTTCATATAAAAATACAGTTTAGTCATACTTAAGTTGAAATATTAATTAAGTTAAATTTGCTCTGTATGTTTCTTTAAGACCCCCCCTTTAACAGACACGGACGTCCAAATAGGAGGACGGGTTCGGATGTGAATATTTTTATACGCACGGGGGGCATACTCAAACAACTTCCAATTACAAAAAACACTGAAATACTATTAAAATTATCCACTTTCGTCACTTTAATGTAATATTTGCTGTATGAAATCATCATTAATTGGTAATGGTAATGCTTAAACCGGCACTGTGCAGACAGCTAATGAGCTACCTCACTCATACTACCATTCGTTTGTTTTTCATAGGTTTCATTTTCATGGTTTGACACAATTGTCAATATTTCTTCCACAACCATAGACAAAATCTACATATTTTATTGCATGTGTAAGAGGCAAAATAATTCTTAAAAAAGTTAAAATTAAATAATATGAATTGCGACCACAGGGGGACCTCTGGTTAGTATATATTGCATTAAGTGTAAGAGATTTACTCTAAGTGCAAAGAATGGAAATATAATAATAATTAAAGTGACAAAATTAGTTATGAACGGTCATTATAATTAAATAAAATAAAAATATAATTATTTCCATGATACCGATAAAGTGGTTTATAAAATTTAAACAAGCTGCTAAGTCTGTCACACTTGCTAATTATTGTGACTAAACTTTGAAGAACAAATCATAGAATTTAGTTGGAGGAAGTAGTAATTTAGGCTTATTTTACACGTAACCTTATTTGAGAAGCAGGAAATTTGAACGACAGTAAAATTAGAATCATGAGTTGCAGCAAATGAAGACTGCTGAGAGTGTACCTCTTACATAATTTGAAAGTTCACCATCCGATCTTAAATGTATCTTATATCAGGCTGACGGCACATATCTAGTGATGCACCGATTGCGGAATTAAAATGTCAGCTGGCTAAGCTGTCAGGCGAAAAAATAGCAGGAAATAGGTACGGTACTTTCTATACGTTTTATTTGAAAAATTGGTGAGGCAAACATGTTGACGCATGAATAATAAACCTAATCATGTCAAGATTCTTTTGAAAAACTTAATAGCTATTTACTATGTAGTAAATATCTATAAAATTTATATCTACTACTGGACTTGTAGTAAAAATATAGTATCTGGGAGACTGAGCTTTGCTCGGTGTTTTAGTAGAACGATAAAATAATTAAAAATTAGTAAAAAATATATAAAAGAAAAAGAAGTAATTAGAGAGTCACAAAAACATTTATCTTACTGGTTTCGACGAACCCACCACATTACGAATTTCTAAACAGTGCAAAATTTATACGCGGGTACGCATACCAAGCTGCCAATCAGACTGACGTAAGTGAATCGAAATTATTGATATATTGTTGCACGACAATATAAAAAGACATATATTGTTTAAAAACTCCCGGCATACTAAATTTCATGGGAATACTTGTAGCCGTTATCGCTTAAATATACAAGATCGTCTTGTTTAAAGTATAAGACAAATTGTTCCAAGATGATAATAAACAATCTCATGGATCGAAAATATTTGCTTATTTCAGATATGTTCAGATCCCTTAATGCTTCGTTAAATCAAGGTTGCATGTATGATGGGCCAAACAGTACTTCAGGCCGGCTCACCGCCTTAAACTGTATAAGGCGCAGGTGCGGCCTCACATGGAGTATTGTTGCCACCTTTGGGCCGGGGCCCCGGTTTATCAGCTATTCATTTGACCGAATCCAACGTAGGGCATCTCGGCATCCTTTGGCACTGCGTATGGATCTATCTTCCCTATGCATACTTTACAGAATTTACAATGGGGAGTGTTCTGAGGAGTTGTTCAATTTAATAGAAGCCGCTGATTTCCGCAACCGATCGTCTCGCCGGAACTATCATCCGCACCATCTGGATGGTTGGCGTTCCACTACAATGCGTTTTAAAAACAGTTTTCTGCCACGCACAGTAAATCTTTGGAACTCGTTGCCATCAGCGGTCTTCCCCAACAACTGCGACATTGGGTTATTCAAGATAAGAGCATATTCTTACCTGAAGGGTAGGCAACGCACTGGCGTCGCTGGTGACCGTGGGCGGCGGTGAATCACTCACCATCAGGTCTTGCTCGTTTGCCTCTTAGCAGTTATAAAAAAAAAATGAGGTACGACTTACCTGTGAGTATGAAGGCTTGGCTATAATATTAATTCATATATTTGGTAATTTCATTAATTTGAACAAGGAAAACGTAGATTGTTTGCCAAGGGACATGTTTTGGATATGTTAAATGAACATACTTAATACACTAAAAGCAATGAAAAGCATAAACATTGAATAATTTTAAATAGACATAAATAAATTTACCATCAAATTAATTTAAACTATTTAAATATAAATAAAATTTAAACTAATGGTATAATAATATTATGATATACTGTTTTTTAAATTGTGTTATTAGATAATAATTTTAATTGGATGAGTTTAAATTTAGATAAAAAATAAATTGTAGTTTAAAGATTTTCATACAAAGCCCGGGGCAAAGATCATATTATTGTATATATTGCCTTTGCGCGCAAGACAAGCGCCTTGCTCGCTTCGTCCACGTGGACGGGGGGACGTAGGGGGACGGGGTATGAATTTCGAAAATGTATTTTTTATTATTTATAATCTGTTAAAACTTTAAACCCTTTAAAATACTATAATAATTCATATTCATAAAAATGTAAGTTTCAACTTTATAAGAGTTCTTTTGCTTATTAGATAGAAAAAAAAACAATTAAATGTTGTCACAGATTGACAAAAGTCAACGTGTAACAAAATTGTATCTTGATTGTATCCATATTGTACCTATCAAACGCACTGTAGTGTGTGGTAATATCTTATACTTTCAACGAGTCAATCTTGTATATACATAATCGGTTTCTCGAAGTCGGCTGTATTACCTTGAAATTTAGTATGCAGGGAGTTTTGGGGGAGAAAATCGATCTGGCTAGGTCTTATCCCTGGGAAACAGGGAATTTTTAAGCTATATATGTTTTTTCTTTTGTCGCACAACAATATATCAATAATTTCTACTCTATCATGTCAGTCCAGTTTGGCAGTTTGGTATGCTTATGTATAATTTTTGCTTTATTAGAAAATTCAGAATGTGGTGGGTTCGAATCCCGGTCAGATAAATATTTTTGTGATTCTTTTTATTTTTTTTAATTTATCAGAACTCCCACGTTCAGATACCCAGGTACTATAATTAATCTGATGTATTGTGTTTTGTTGTTATTTTTAATAATTTTACGTATCTCTAAGCACTAGAGGTCGCCCGTAATAATAGTGAGTTTTACTTCTTTTGCTACATTAGTTCGATCCACACCGACGCGTATTTGTGGTACACACACATAGGCGTGAGCGCAGTACACATACTGTGACGTGTGTGTGCTACACGCTCACGCGCGCGACCGTTCACTTTTCACCGCGGTCCCATGTGTTGTTGTTGGTGTTTTTATAAAGGGAATGTGTTTTGTTCTTCCTTTTGTAACGCTCGATACATGGTGATACAATAATTACAAACCTTTTGGAGCACAATTGAGATCTGCCTGATATCATTTATATGGAGACCGATATGAGCATCCAGTTATACGAGATAGAATATTAGTTTGTTAAATTGGTGCATAAATAAAGCAAAATTGCCTTTCATGCCTTGAGTTCAAGAGAGTAACGAAATATTGTCAAATGTCAAGAATAGTAATGGTGTCCAATGAAGCTGCGTTTTTTTTACTGAAAAATAAATGAAGCATTTAGGACCAGGGACTTTGAGCAGACACTACTTATACAAGCTTTCAATATTAAATTTACACAAAAATGTAATATAATTAGCAAGTTATTCTAATTTGAACTAATGACTACCGTTGACCCTAATGTTTACAATGAATTGGTATAAACTGTTCATCAATTCCTATTACAAGGTCAGTAACATTTTTGGCAAATCGTCAATATACATTGCCAAAGTTATTGGTTAATTAGGTTAATTCATGTGTCCAAGTTCGAAAATTATGCATTAAAACCTAGTAGAAATACTCGTTATCAAAGAAACTAAAACGAAATAATGAACATGTAAATAGAAGTCCCGAATTTCCACAGCTTTTCCTATAATTTGTAGAATAATTACTTACGAATACGTTTTGCTCACCCATACACGTATTATACTAGGGGCAGGTCACAGGGCATGTGAAGGATAAATACGTCCTTACTTTTGTTTTACATATTTGGACAATATAGAGGTTAGTGTTGTGCTGTATAAGAATGTAAAATTACGACAAACTAGTAAAAAATATGGACGAGATAGGTAAAGGAAGCACAATATTATAATTTGTTGTAATTATTTGTAAATGTCCTGTTATGAAGCCCATCGCTGCCTAAGATAATACGCGTACGATGCGTAGTTTAATTGTAGACATCGTAGTTCGATCGGTTTTCAACAGAGGCAGTTTTTCTTGTATGAAGATTTTTTGGCTAATATTTAACATGCCTTGTCCTTAGTATATACGGTATATATCCTTACCTAAACTTATGCTTCCGATATTGTATTCTGTGTGATGTTTTTGCTAATACTAGTTTTGTTTTTTAATTTCAGGTAAGTAGCCAACTATCACAAACTTAACTAACATATTGGATGCCGAGTTACGCAGGCAATATTTTGTGAGTATCATTATAATATTACATACATGATGTAGATAGAGTCGTTAGCCTGCCAAATGTTAGGCATGCAACCAATGTACTATTAAATGATGAGAAAATGAACTTAGTGGACACCACTGTATTTCTAGGAATAACACTAGATTGTAAATTACAGTCGGGTCCCCATATTACAAATCTGGCAGATAGGCTCAGTTCTGCAGCATATGCAGTCAAAAAAATTTGAGAAATTTAGCAACACAGTGCAACTAGTTTACTTGCATAGTATAATGTCATGCGGCATCCTTCTATGGGGAAACGCTGCAGACATTAATACAATATTTCTGCTACAGAAGCGAGCTATACGTTCTATTTATAAGATGTTTGAATCTCTGAGAGAAAAGTTTAAAGAAATAGGTATTCTAACCGTCGTTTCTCAATACATTTTGGACAATGTATGTCAGAAACAATCTAAATAATTTCAAAAAGAAAAGCGACAATCATTGTAGGAATACTAGAAATAAGAACAAGTTAGAAATACCGGCGATCAGACTTAGCAAAGTAAGTAAATCTTTTGAAGGTCAATCAATGTATACAATAAAATCTCAGAAAACGTTCAAAATCTTTACATTAATAAATTTAAAAAAGTTGTTAAAGAACGTTTGTGTGCCAAAGCTTATTATAAGGTCAATGATTTCATTAACGATGCACACCTTGGGAATAAGATGGCCCTCTGCAAGGCTGCTTCTATTACTTAAGTATCTTGACTTGTTATATAGATTAAGTTATACATTGTAAAAATATTCTTTTTGAAAAGAGCAATTTTTCCATCTTTTCGCTAAAAGATGGCCCCGTGCGAGTTTCTTACGCCCGCGCCGCGCCGGTTCTTCTCGCCGGGCTCGTTCCCGAACCGGTGGTAGGCATCATGTAGGACAATTCTATTGGAGTTATAACCTTTAAGGAAATAAAAATTTTGAGATTGATATAAACAACAGGACGTATCTAGAAAACTTATATTAGATAATATCTCAAAGTCTCTCTCTTACAGCCTCTCTCAGTCCAACAACTACATCAGTTTTAATATTTTAACTTACCATTCAAGAAAATTTACTCTTGCATACCTATAGGAACATTTAGTTATTTCATTTTTATTTAAATTTGAATTTCCGACAAACCGACGTTGAGTCTAAGGGTCAATTCGCACTGAAACGAAACGATACGTGAGTAAAGTTCAATTTTGAATAGCTATCTTAAAAATGCAGCGCTACGTAACGTCCCGTATCGTCGAGGTGTGAACTGTCCCATAGAGACCTAATCATGACTAGGCACTGAAAGGGGTAATCGTGATTGATATGTTTATCACATTTCTGTTCATTCAGACAAAACCGCGCTCGGCAACTAGTGTACGATATAGGATGAATCGATTTCAAAACATATCTATTGTTCTAGCGAATATTGTGTAAAGTTCCCCAAGTTGCCATTGTGTTGTTTTAACATTAAACACATAATACTAGTAATTGTACTGCCGTAGATTATAGCATGGTATAGACATGTCTTGGTGTTATTATTGTGAGATTATTAACTTAAAGCTACATGTCATTCATATTAGAAGAATACACTAAAACAAAGCAAGCGTGTTTAACTGATAAGCTGTAATTTGTAGCAGCCTATCCCTGAAAAAGAAAACCTACTACGCTGCGTTGATGTTTGGTTAGGTTATTTTTCCCTTAATATTACATCACATCAAAGCTCGGCCATCCGCGAGTTGTATTTATTGCGGCGACACACGATTTCCTTCGGAGACAATATCATTACGTACTTCCTGTTGCAGTAATGCACGTGAGCATGTAGGTTAGGGACATCTCTAATGATTGAAGCTCACGCTATACGCTGTTGTAATTTTGAGTGAGTTTTCTTAGTAAGAGACGCAATTGTCATTATGAGGATTCTCCGCTCATTTTGTGGTCTTTAAATTAATAATGTCATTTTTTTTTCTTTATTTAAGGTCGCTTTTAACATCTACAGTCATTAGCGACAACAAGTATTAACATATAACATATAATTATATATCAAATCAAAGAATAATAGTTAGTCAGTCTTAAGAATTTAACAGTGTTTTCATAATCTGATAAACAATCTTTTAATGTGTTATGAAGCTTAAGTTTACTTCTTTCTGAATTGAACATTGGGCAATCTATTAATAAATGTTTTAAAGTCAAGTCACCATCACATCTAGAATATTTGTTCTTAGGTACTTTAGTAATAAGGTGAATGTGTGTAATATTACAATGACCTATTCTTAGTCTATTTATAACTATTTCATCTCTGCTATTGTTAAATTTAATATTACATTTTTCAAAAACTGATTTCCTAATATCATACAATGGACTCTTATTATTTATAGCCCAATAGCTGTTCCATAGTTTTTTAATATTTAACTTTAGGTGCTTTTTAAGATCAGAAATATTAGAAATCATCAAATTACATTCATTTAAATTTGTTGCTCCCTTAGCTAGAACATATGCTTTTTCATTTCCTCGGATGCCTTGGTGACTAGGAATCCAAATAATTTCAATAGAAAAGTAATTATCAATTAGGTTTGTTAGATTTTATTTTATTATATTAATTAAGGGATCAATTGATAATGTCATTGTTTTTTATAACTACCCAATTCCATGAACAGTATTGTTTAGTAATCTTTGCCAAAAACAATAATATCTCAAAAATATCATAATAAAATAACTCAACAACGCAATGGGTATATTAAATAATAAGTGTCTAAGTTAATAATATGGCATGTTTTACTCATCACATAAGGTACAGTAACTGGTTGACCGAAGGTTAGCTCGGTGTTTTAGTAGAACGATAAAATAATTAAAAATAAATATAAAAAAATATAAAAGAAAAAGAAAAAATTAGAATCACAAAAATATTTATCTTACCGGGATTCGAACCCGTGGTGGGTTTAAGGGTGTGTGGGTTCCTAATTTCCAAACAATGCAAAAATTATACGCATACCAATCTGCCAATCAGACTGACGTAAGAGTGTCTTACGTCTTAAGAGTGTCGAAATTATTGATATATTGTTGCACGACGAAATAAAAAACAAATATTGCCTAAAAACGCTCAGCTTCTAAAGGATAAGACCTAGCTAGATCGATTTTTCTCCCCCAAAACTCCCTGCATACAAAATTTCACGGTAATACTTGTAGCCGTTGTCGAGATACGAGATAAGCTGATCGTCTCGTTTAAAGTATAAGATTACACTAATCTATTTTTACGTTCCTAATAATAGGTACTTAGATAATATAATTATTATGTAAATGGCGCCAATTAATGCTGATTAAACCAGAACTCCAATTCTCGTATTTAACTTACACTTTCAATGAATTATAAATGGATCAATTATAACATAAGTTTGTTTTTGGAGTTTGGAGCAATCTAATCGCAACGTCAAACCAACTCAGGTTTGACGTTTATGAGAATACCATTTTGCTGTTTTAACATATCAATATTGCTTCGAGACTATTTTATTGTAAGATTTAATAGCAGAATCGACCGACCTACTTGCAAAGGCTTACTTTTACAATATTAACATGTAAGCTTGTTGCATTATTACACTATTTATATAATTACCTATTAAATTTACAAATAACTAGTTTTCAAGGAATATTCAAACAGAATAAAACATTATTTCCTTGAATATCGACCGTGACATATATTTTATATGAATCGCCTATGTTTTGCAGCTAAGTAATTGTGTAAACGAATAATACACACGCATTATAAGCATAAAGTTTATTTTAATTGTGCACGTAATTGTTGTTCACATGCTCAAATAATAAATAATACGTGTTATCTAATAAAGGCCATATGCTTCGCTTCTGTTCATATACTTAACACGATTCTCGACAATACAGTCAATACAGATTAGGTACAATTTATAAAGCAGGTGAGTATTTCTAGTCTCCGAAGCTCCTAAATTCAGGAAAGGCCTGTGAAAAAGTATGTTATCTGTTACCTCCGCATTAAGGCTGGAACTATATTGATCCGAAATCCCGCGTGCCCGGGAAAATTCAGAGCGCTAAAAATGGCTCTATTTTCTATGCTTTGAATTTTCATCGGCGATCCGGATTCCGGAGCATTTAGTCCCAGACATAGAGTTTGGGGTCATTTGTTTTTAAATTATTATTTTATGATCTGGCGTTAAATAATACATACAAGGCTCAATTTTCACTCTTCTAAAACCAACCTCCATTATTTATGAGCGATGTTTGTACTGTAATAATCTTGAACCATCAGTGCAGTAATAGTCGATAACTCTTTCACATCATGGTTGTACAGGCAGGTAGGTAGGTGTAGGTATTAGGTGTAGGTTGTAGGTGTAGGTATAGGTAGTATGTGTAGGTAGTAGGTATAGGAGTAAATATAGTTGTTGATGAAGAAAGTTTCAGTTAATAGTTGTTACACAACATTTAGGAAACAGCACAAAACGCTTAAACGCTGATCGGTTAAATAATATAGTTGTTACCTTACTAATATAACTTACTGCAAGCTTACTGAAACTAATTATGATAGTAAATAGTTATGTTACACAATATGTCTACAATATTTTTAAAACTAGCTGTATGTCCGTGGGTGAGGACCTGGTGATCTGTACCACAGGTATTCATGCCTAACACAGACACCAGCTCCTCACAGAATAATAAAATGCTAACAATACTTGTACTGCTAATACTTATTTTAGATTAGTAAACATGTTAACTTCCATTTAAGATTATTTGTGAGGAGAAATATAATGAATTATTATTATTTTAGTTAAGACAGAACAACGTCTTTCGGGTAGTAGTAATATAATAGTGCGAGTTGTTCCTCCTCAGAGGTCTGTGACAACCGACAATGGTCCCACGCATGACACGAGTCGCGCTAATGAACAGAAATCGGAATGTTCTAATTGGTTCCCACTACTGCAGATTGTTTACTATGGAAAATACTTTTTTAATATACTTTGGTATTCATTATTTTTTTATTTTAACGCTAATCCTTTATCTATTTTATTTTATGTCAAAATAACAAACATTTTAAATACCTATGACACTCACTTTATAAATTAATTAATCAAAACTGGCATCGAATTAGCAAAAATATCATGTTGTAAAGCTTTATTAACAAAATGTTGGTGTCGCTAAGGAAAAATAAGAAAAGAGTTTTTGTCATCAACGTTAAATATATTTTAAGATTCGAGTATATCTATGCGGATGAAAATTCCAACGACCGGTTCGGATATTGACAGCAACATGACAAATTTGTACCCCGAACGAGTTAAACCTATTGGTTTAAACACGAAATAACATAACATGGAGTATATTAACAGTCGGTGTTGGCTAAACATAATAATATCTTATATAACAAAGTCTAAAATAATATTAACAACATAACACATTTAATTGTGTGTATAGTTTTGTTTTTATCTTAGATAATTATACAAACGTGATAAAAATATTATGGCGATCCTCGAGCGAGCGTTCACTTGACTCACGACAATCTTAAGACAAACTATATCATGAAAATGAGCACACATGAAACATAACTAGGAGCGACACAACTGTCTTAAAACTGTGGGTGTTTTAGTCGGAAGACAGTCTTAAAACAGATTTTAAGACTGTCGTATCCCTAGTAATAATAAACCTGTTAGGTGTAAATTTCTCTCTTATGCCTTCTATCTATATTGACAAGAAGAATATTAATTTCAATCGAAGTTTTACTCTTACAGTGATACCTATATTATTATCTACACATTAACAAAGGATCTACTCACTGGTGTGAAACGAACAGTATCAGAAGACACTTGACAACAAAGAACGAGTTACTTTCTACAACACAATAATGCTACCTTAAGAAAAAATATCTAAATGTTTAGCATATGAATGGGAACAGGAATGGTGGTGTTTGTGGGGATTTGTCAGTTGTCACTTATTATTGTGTTGAAGAATGCCTAGGTACAAAATCGACAAAGTTCCTGCTCGACCAGTTCCTAAACATTTTCCTTAGCACTGGGACGCCTTAAAATATTTAAACACAAAGGAAGTGACTGCAACGACTGCAGGCGTGATTGAAGTCCGTATTTACACGTGAGTATGTGTGCGTGCGCACGATTTAACGGCGCTGCTAAGCGATTTTCATCTTATGCCTGGTCGAGGGGCAATTTTTTCGAAAGTACGTTTTAATATGAGTGTGCTTATGAAAGTATCTAAAATATTGAATAATCTATTAGGTTTTGTGGATAGGTATTAAGAAGGCCCTGCAGTGGGCAATTTACCAAATAAAATAGGTTTTTTGTAATTAATTGATAGACTTATATGAAGTATGCTTCATCATCAAATAAATCTTGTTATTTAATCTTATCTCTTATTATTATGCGAGCAAATCTTGTTTAAATATAACCGGAATATTGGAAATGGCTGCAAGTATTTCCACGAAATGAAGTATGCAGGGAGTTTTGGGGAAGAAAAATCGATCGAGCTAGGTCTTTGCCTTTAGTCAAGATATAGTCGATAATTTCGACTGCTAAGTTCGAAATCAAAAATGTATGGGATTGGACATAAGTCATCGCTAAGTGACATGTCACTTGCGATGCCTTAAATGCCTTTAACTCTTATTACTAGTGAACTTTATGTTTTTACTTTCATCCTGTTAGCGGTTTGGTTAGCATTGGATTTTATGCGTTGTTAGCAAATTGGTGGGTTCGAATCCCGGTCAGACGTATTTCTTTGTGTTCCTTTTTATTTTATAATTTTTAAAGTGAAACTTTTATTACATCGTCTCAAACTTTTTCGTCTGTGTTGCATGTCGCGTGACGGTCGGCCGCGGAGTAGGGATAAAGTGAAAGGCGCTCGTCAGAGCAGCCGAGGCCAATATGGCGGCGCCTATAGTTCGCATCAGCTGACCGTGTAGTGTATAGACTAGTACTCATTTGTGCCAGTGCTCCACGCTATTTTGTTATTAAGTTTCACTTTTACCGTGGTTTCATAAAACCACACAATCCTTTTTATTTATTTTTAATTATTTTTTATCGTTCTACTAAAACTCAAAGCAAAGTTTGATCTCCCAGGTACTTAGGTACCTACTTGTAAAATATAAGCACCAAAACATAATTTTGTATAACATACAATATTGTATGAATTATTCGCACATTATTATGTGCGAATAATTCAACATATATTATACATATATATACATTATAACCAATAAATTTATTTAACAGTAAGTATGTGCTATTATATATTGGTTGTTTATATTTATATTATTTCCGTCCAAGTGTAGACAACCGATTAAAGATGTTTATTATGACTGGTTACCTTTCATCAAGTTGTATACGTGTTGCGTGATTGTTTCTTATATTTTAGACAGTTTTCAGTAGCTGTCATTTTACGTAGTAAGGAAACCTGTCTATCATGGTTTATTGTACATCTTACGGGATAAAAATTAAAAAGTAAAGTCAAATAATAAATTTATAATATTTAAATATAAGATTTAAACTCGGCGAAATTTATATAAAATATTTTTAAATCAATATTTAAATAAAAATTTCAATTTATAAAAAGATAGTCCTCGGCGAAATATAATGCAGATTAACATAATATATTTCTTTGGGATTTCAATACGACCATGACTGAGAAAAAAGGCTTCAATGAACTCCAATTTTCAATTCTATCCAGCTAAGAGGAAAATATTTTGCAAATTTTAAGCAACAATATTATAATATAATTATAACGATGTAGACAGTAGTTATAGCAGAAGTTTCTTTAAACATATTTTAGCTCAACGATTCTCATGTTTGAAGAAACTTCAACTGTGATTTTTATTATTGCCTTAAGTCGAAAATGCAAAAAAAAACAAAGCAAGTTTGCATCGTCCGCAAGTTGTGTGTAACCATTGCAAACTATGTGTAACTGAGGTATTGCAATTGTTTGCAGTGTTTTGTTTAATAACCAAACCAACTTGCAACCATTGGCGACACGTTTGCTAAGCTAATTTAGGATGCCTTAAGTTTGACCTTGAATAGATAGATACAAAAGGCAAGTCGGACTTTTTGTACACTGAAGGGGGATTTACATGGGTCGATTTTCAACGTGTGTCGAGTCGCTTGACCAATCGCCTTGTCATGTTTGTTGGCAAAATGCCTTGCGACCTAGCCAAATTGTTATTTAAGCGGTGTGGCGGAAATGATGAAAAAATGGCGGAACAAGCGCAAAATTTTCAAAGATGCGACATAGTATGACAATAATTTAGTATACATGTACCTAGTACCTAAAGTATATATTTTTTTCCTTTTGAACTAGATGCCGTGTTTTGTGGCTTACATTTTCTTCGCAAATTACGAAGAATCCTTGTTAAAGCTATCATGGATACAAACCATGTACATTATGGTGCGGCCTCTGCATAATATGTTCATAGTGAATTCACCATGATTCATATGCATCGAGTCAAGACCGTGCGACCACCTCGGCGGCGCGGGCGGGGACGGGAGGGGGAGGCTAGAGGAGGGGAAGGGAGGGTTACAACTTACAACACCATTGTTTGTCCTTTAATTACCTTGTGTTGTAACAACCACCTTGTGCGCCTGAACCTTGGCTAAACGAAAATTACTTTTGACACTAAGCTAGGAGGAGCGTTGACAGTTTATAAAATAATGTTGTAGTTGAATTTGTCGGATTACTTTTACCCGATTACGGCGAAGCCAAAAGGAAGGGTAATGCTTTCGGCAGTATATATAACATTTATATGTGCATGTATGTTTATTCCACAGTAGCACCTAAACTACACGTCCGGTTTTTATGAAGGAGTTGTCAATAGATTCGTAATAATAGCCCGTGTAACATAGGCTATAAAATTTACAAAGTCGGGTTATGGTTTTTTATATATTTATATATTATAATCTCGGTGAGTGCTTTTATTCACTTCATTTCTCTTATTTTCCGTTAGCAGTTAGTGCAGACAGAATTATTTTTTGACTGGCATTTTACCGTCTGAAAAAATATATCTTTCCATTTTTTAATCCTTCTTTAATTCATCTTTCTGTTCTTTGTGTCAAGAATATGGTTTCGACTTTTGTGTAATATATTTCTGTAGCTATGCAAATAAAAGCTATATTGAAAAACTGCATACAACTTACATAGCAAAGAAGTACTTATATAGAGTATAGACTGATTTAATTACATAAGGCTCGATTAATTAAGTATAAAATGTTTATAAAACGTACTTTAATAAAATAATTTTAAGTCTTGACAGCTTTATAAAGCCCTTGAGGGTTCTTCACTCTCTTTATATTAACGCGTACATAAAAGTCAACTTCCTGAAATTAATTAAATTAGTTAAGGTCTTAATGCGTGTAAATGGCTTTGTATACAATTTAATACAAACGACAAGGTCTGGGTACTTGACGTAGGGAATACACACCCTTGAATTTACTAAAGGCTAACATGCTATTGTTTTTTAACAATGAAGGTCTTATTGATTATAATAAAAATAATTTAAATTTACAAAAAAATATGAATGATAAATTCAGTATTTATAAATAGAATGGTCTCAAAATTTATATAACTAGAGATCACCCCCTGTGGTCGAAATTCGACTATAATTAAATTTTTTAGTTTTAATTTTTAGGGTTCTTGTGCCTCTTAGATATGAAATAAAAATATATACATTTTGTCTATAATATTATTTACAGTACGAGACTTACACATTTTGGCCCATTGGCCCATTGGCTATTTTAGTTCCCCCCAAACTTTCTTCTCAAAATTACTCTTCATTTACTAATCAAGAGTAATTTTTTACAATTGTCCTGGTTAAAATTTGTACCAAATAGCTATTTGGAAGTGTGTATTCTTTAAATAAAAACAACAGCGCAAAATATATTATAATGATAATATTATGTTTTGTACATTAAAAGCGAGCGAGTGAGCGAGAAAGCAAAAATGTCTTTAATTTCGCTGGATAAAATTGGATAAATCAGTTTTTTTTAATTGTTCTAATTTAATTTGTACCAAATACCTTTCTGAAAGGGTGTATTCTTTAGAATAATCAACAGCGAAAAAAGTCCATAGACTACTAAATATTAGAAATAACATTATTTTGCTCTATACATTGAAAGCGAGCGAACGGAGCAAGCGAGCAAAAATGTCTCTCATTTTACAGGTTTCTATTGGATAAATCCAAATGACACATAGTATTACACACTGTCAAAATCTGCAGAGTCGCATATCTTCTCAATATCAGAAGAACCCGCCGTCGCGCCGCCGCTCTCATCTAAAAAATATTTATTTTAAATTGTATTTTATAATACTGAAACGCTTTCAGAATATTTTGCATTGTTTTTTACCGCAAAAGTATAGTTTACAGAGCGTTTAGTATTTTTTTCTATTCAGATGTTAGAGTGTATAGGTACTGTACAGTACTAAAAGATATTTTTGGAACGAAGTTCCTTATCGCACGTTGCGAAAGGGGGCTAGACGGAAAAAATTAAGACTGGCACGACACTTTTTGCCACTCGAAATCACTATGTAGAATTTAGCAATTACACACTGTGACTGTTATTGGCATTCCTTCGTGCAATTCAAATTCGTGTGATTGTTTCTTTCTAGAATGTTCTGCTACTCAAATAAGGATGTAATCATATGAATGTTTATGATGTTGGAAAATCGATAGATTCTGAAATCAATCAATATAAATAATATAAGTTATATGTAAAAAGGGTTATAATTATTGATCGTGCGAACATAAATAGTTTGCGACTGCACATGAGCATACTATGAATTTGGCAGATAATTAATATAATATATCTATACAGAGACAAAATTGAAGTGTCTGTTTGTAAATTTAAAAGTATGATCGGTACTTACAATAAAATATAAATTGTTAACATTTTTCTGTCCGTCTGTCAGTATGTGTGTTTGTTCCGGTTAATCTCTGAAACGGCTACACCGATTTTCACGGGACTTTCACTGGCATATATAGCTGATATTATAAGGTCTAGCATATATATATATATATATATCTCTCTTCCAAAATAGGCTTCAATTCTTGATTATAATATATATATTATAACTTGGTTCCATCCGGGTGTCCCTTGACACCTCTCAAGTTTTTTTGTTAAATTTTCGAGAACATTTTTGTATGCAAATATTTTTTATATTTCTGTAAGACAAAAAAATGAAGGTCACATTTGCCGCCCCCTAAAATTTGCCGCCCTAGGCTTCAGACTACTCAGCCTTCTGGTAACCCGCCTGTATATTACGCCATACTCACGTTCCAGCCTGCAAATCCATGTTCGCGGCCACGGATAAGATAAATTTATCTTATCTGTGGTCGCGGCTTAGTCCGGTGCTAGATTTTCAGGCTGGACTGTGAGTATGGCGCTTATTTACTAAAATTCACAGAATGAAAAGATATAAACAACTTGTTGACTGGCTGCTGATTTGCAGACTGGACCGTGAGGATGGCCCCTTAAAATAGGTTGATAACCGTGAAAACGTGATTTTTGCTTCACGTAATAGAGAAACGTGAAATCTCACATTATGCGACACGATGTCGCTTATCGCGCGCGATAATGTGAGAGACAGCTATATTATCTTATATATTGAAACATATACCTTCTTATATAATATTTTGCCTCTTAGATAGAAATAATTAAAAAAAAGTTGTGACAGATTGACATACGTCAACGTGTAATAAAATTATATGAAACGCACGGTGGGTAGAGTGAGCTAACTGAGGTAGCGATAATAATTGTAAACTATAATTCATTTAATAGTTAAAATAATATCAGTCCAGTTCCATTAAAATTACGAAAACAAAAAATTCACTCATGTTTTTCACGATCGAACTGGACGTCAAAACTCATAGGGATAGATAATAATGAATACACTAATTGTGTGTATGTCTGAAACAAATCCATGGTAAAAAACACACACGTGTTACTGATATTTTAATTAATTACATGTATTTTTAAACATTACATGTATTTATAAACATTAAATGAAATTTAAGCTTTTCGCACGCTTTCCTCAGCATAAACTTTAATTGTGCCAAATTTCACTCTCATCCGTGCGCACAATTCTCGTAAAACAGTACTGAAATGTTCGCTTCGCGTATTAATATATAGATTACTAGCTGTTTCCCGCGGCTCCGCCCGCGTAAATACAGTATCCCTCGGGAACACTACTTTTTCGGGATAAAAAGTAGCCTATGTTCTAATCCAGAGTCTAAACTACTACCATACCGAATTTCATCGAAATCCGTTCAGTAGTTTTTGCGTGAAAGAGTAACAAACATCCACGCTTTCACATTTATAATATTAGTAAGGATATAAGGTCCGCTAAAATCAATTACGGATATTTTGGGCATATTATCTAGGCACTGCTTATTTAGAGACGTTAAGGCAGAAAAATAATTGTCATACTCTTAAAAAAAAAACTTCCTTTATATGGCCGAGTTTGCGTTGAGCGGAGAGATGGTTTATTTACTTTGAGTATGACGATATTTTTTGCCTAAACGTCTTTATAATAAGCAGGAGATTATATACCCAAAATATCCGTAATTGATTCTACCAAACCTGATATATTTTAATAATAAGAGTCCTCCTGCAGAGGAGCTAGCGGTGATGATGTTGACAACTAACTTGTAGACAATGTCTAAATTAAAATGTTGCATGAATATATTTTAATCAACCTAGAGAGTTGCCTAAAAGATAGTGCAACTTAGTTGCGTTATAATTAGATTTACCTCGCTTTCCAAACGGCTGGCTCCGAGAAAAATTGAAGGCAAGCGAGAGATTTTTAATTTAATACTCAAATCGTGCCTAAATATTGATAGATACGTTGATAATCTTGAATATAATATAACCCTTAGTAAACCAACAAATTGGATATTAATGTATTATCAAACCCACACTAAGGAGGATAATTTTGAAGGGTGCCATTTTATGTATGGTAAAGTGACAATCATAACACGTATACATAAGGGGTGGTATTATTATATTATTTTCAGAATACATTTGGATTCTCCTTTAACTTCCACCAACCACATATATGAGACTTTTTGTTTTTTTTTCTCCTATTATTTGAATATCTTGTATTAATTAAATCATTATTATTAATTAATTATCTTAATTTATACAAGTAGGTATGACTAACTGTGGAACCAAAAATAGCATTAAGTTTGATGGCACAGATGCAAAAATCACACAAACATAATTTATGGATTGCTTATGAAGAATTGGTATCTTTATACTTTGCGGTTGGGTTTATTCATTTTTGAAGTCATAAGGAAATTTTGGAGTCATAACAATTTTAAATTACGTCAACCTGTGACAAGTTGATGTTATGTTTCAACTCAAACTTATTTTTTTTATTTCCATACAAGTTATATCTCTTATAGAATTGTCCTACATGATGCCTACCACCGGTTCGGGAACTAGCCCGGCGGGAAGAACCGGCGCGGCGCGGGCGTAAGAAACTCGCACGGGGCCATCTTTTAGCAAAAAGATGTTAAATTGATCTTTAAAAAAATATATTTTACAATGTAATACTTAAATTAACCTATATAATATTAACAAAAGTCAGGATACATATAGTACATAGAAGAGGCTTTATAGGTGGCCATCCTATTCCCAAGGTGTGCAATAGTTACTGAAATCATTGACACTATAATAAGCTTTAGCATACATACAAACGTTCTTTACCTACTTTTTTAAATTTATTGATGGAAATACTTTCAATGATGTGCCTTATAAGGTAAAAAACCCAAACAAAAGCTCAAGACTAAGTACGCAGGGCTTTTCCATTTACTGATTAATATAATCAAAAGTAAAAAATTATAACCCGACTGCGCAAATTATATAGCCTATGTTATCCGAGACATTATTACGAATCTATTATTAGTAGAATCTATTATTACTATTATTAATAGACACCTCGTTAATTAAAATCGGATCAGGAGTTTTCAGAGACGTTTCAGTGGAACAAACATACATACATAGACTGCCAAAATCATTACCCATCCTTTCTGCTTCAATGTAGTCGGATTAATTCTACAAGGAACAACAATCTTCCCAGACAAAAATTCTCGATTCATTTATTTAAATAAATTACTTTATTTCGGTTCTCTACTGTGTAGTAGATATTACGCCGCGCCGCGCCGCCGCGAAAATATATCGGCGCGCCAAGTGAGCGAACCAACACTCTTTAGGAAAACTACCACGTTTGCAAGCGAGGTCAAATATCTTGGAGAGATCCTAGATAAGTGACTTACTTGGAAAAAACCTAGATGTGCTCTGGGGTCCTACTAGAGACTTGTCAGCTCTAAATAAGGCCTTCGGTCAAAGGCAATGCTATGCATAGTGATACACAGCTATAGTGAGGCCGACGGCCACATATGCGTAGTGTGGTATGCCACACGCAGCCAAAAAGCTGTACAGGGCAACTGCATCAAAACATTAAATAGTGTAGAGGCTGGCTACTCTGATAATCACGGGTGCGCTCTCTTCGGCACCCACCGCTTCACTTGAAGCCCTGATTCACCTGACTCCACCTCCTCTGCTTGTTCATATGGAGGCTAAGAAGGCTGTTCTCAGGGTCATGACGGCAGGTAGGACGAAATGGGCCTCCACACTACTTGGACAACTGCAACAGTATTTTCTTGAGACACCTGTCATGTCCATACCATCTGATGCCATGATCAAGATACATAGCTTCTAGAAGCTATACCCGGTTTTCATACCTCCTAGAGAGGACTGGGAATGAAAGGTCTCAATTAATGGTCACTCTAATGACATAATTTGGTTCACGGACAGATCCAGGAAAGACATCCGTGCTGGCGCTGGATTCTACAGGGGCATGCCACCTATAGGCAGATATTATGCCTCTTTGTTTTAGTTTGTATTAAGTTGCCTTTTTCATCACTACAAATAGTGCCATAAATTGTACTGCATTGTAATTGTATGTAACCCAAATAATAAAAATATTTTTATAGTTATGAACTACACTTTTTTTTACTACCTAGTACAAACTTCAAAAAAAACCTTTGGTCACGCCGCCGACGACGCCGCCGACCTACCACCAATCGGCGCTCATATCTACCGTGTAGGGTGTACCGTGTACTCAATCATCCTTAAAATTTTATTCAATGATAATGCTAAAAATTATCTATACAAATCAGTAAAATTGATGTCTGTTTATAATTTAAAATAAACAACTATTAACTAATGCACAAGAAAGTATAAAGGTACTGAACTTACAATTACATAAAAAATGTCTGTCTGTCTGTTCCGTATCTGAAACGGCTGGACCGATTTTCACGGGACTTTCACTGGTAGATATCTAATGTATAACATGAGTAACATAGGCAACTTCTATCTTAGAGTTCCGTTTAAAAAAAAATGGGTTTCGTTTCCGTTAGTTCTAAGCTAGTGATAAAATAAATATCGCCGACATAGTTTGGAAAACTCCTAGCTGAATACTCGTAGATTAATTAATGCTAGGGTTTATGACGTACGTACGTACGTACGAATGTACGTCCGTATTATCCGGATGACCTGCAAATATTTTGACGAAAACTCATAAAATTGACGTCATTGCGGCATATGAAGGTCTGGTTCTTGAAAACTGTGGGCGTCTGCAAATTACTAGTTCTAGGACGCTGTGATGTTTCTTGTAAATTGTGTTGTTTGCAGAACAAACAACTATACCTTGTTACTGCGAAAGCATAATGTACTTATGTAGTACGTTTATTATGCTCAAGAATTAACATCCATGCAGGAATCAATTTCGTATAGGGAAAGGTGGCATTGGATGAAGTGGGGGATAAGACTGGGTAACTGGGCTTTTCACGTGTTCGGCATATAATTTTATCTACCTGGTAGTTTTTTTGCATATTTCCAAAGCTATTTATTTTAAGGATTACCTACCCTAGTGACTTTGATTTCGTAGTAGTCACAATTTTTCAAAAAGAAAAAAAATTACACGTAGAGCATGACGTTTTGACGAGTTATGCAAGACGATTAATGATTTGCTATCAATACGTTATGTCATCCTCAAAATAAATAATGAACAACAAGAAAACGATTAATAATTAATGGCTTTATCACTACACAGGGTCTTTATGTAACTATTAGCTATTATACACAGGTGTGTTTATGTAACTAGTTTGATTGACTTTATTTCGTTAAAGCAAAAAAATAAAAGTTATTTACTATTTAAAACGAAAATCAGCGAAACATACCAGACTTTTGAATTATAAATGAGTTCTATGGTAGACAACTTGTATGTAATTTTCTCAACAATTTTCACAAATATATTATATACATACGAAAAAAAACGAGCGAGCCTTACAGTAGTCGCATATGATGTGTAACATTTTATGAAAATATTAAAAAAAAACAATGCTTAGTACGATTTTTTCATATGATAAAAAATACGGAAACTTTTCTATTAAGCAGTGACATAAATCAACGTCAAAATTTTAAAAGCCAGTATTTAGCTTAATTAAATTCTTAATTTTGATTTCTTTCTCAAATGTGACGGCCACCGCGCGCTCATTCATCAAATCAAATCTTCGCGCGTGCGCTTTCGCGACATACTGTTACACACTTCCGTCTCATTTCACGAAATCACTCCCACAAATTGCAAGAGAGCGAGAGGAAAGATGTTACACATCATAAACTATTCCTCCTACTCTATAACTGTCCACAAAGCAGCTCCTTGGCTCATAACTTATACCATAACAAATCGACACATTTGACCTTAGAATAATAATAAGTATATTATTTTCTCATTGTACAATACCTTAAAAGCTGTTCCAGAAAACGGACTTTCACACAAATTTGTACAAAAGAAAGTGAAATAAGAGTATTATGCACAAAATAGACGGTTTGGGATTCCACACACGACCCGTTTTCACGTTCATCGAATATTATATCCACGATAGCCTTTCAAATATTGTGCTCTGAATGCAGAATTAAACTTTCTTTGTTATAGATATGTCATACGTTTATTTGTACTGGACCTGTGTATTGAGTACACGTGGCAGAAGTGGAATTTCATTCATCATTTCAAATCTATAAATACGAGAGTATATCGTGCCTAAAACATTGCTTAAAAAAAAATAGAAAATATAAAATTTGCACACCAAGCGCCATCTGTGCATTGAGTACTTTAGAAGGTTAAGCTGTCATCTAAGAAGTTTAAGTAGCCTCTAACAGATGGCGCTATATGCAAAACCGTGTCGCGACGAGTGTCATGACGTGACCTTGAAAACGCTGCTAAAAGATTTTGACTTCAAAACCATTATACATGAGTTCAAAAGTGTCGAGTAAAAAACCAATTCATCATGAGAAGATAATCTCCTCGTTTCTGAGACGAATTATACAAATTATCCGGTTTTCCTGTTGGTCAATCCTAGTGTTCTGCCCTTTGCATAATTTGCTTAAAATATTTACATTTTTTCTTGTCATAATTATTATTATTTTTAAACAAAAAATTTAACCGACTTTCAAAGTGAAAATGCACAAAAAAGTATGAAATAAAACTTATTTTCTAAATAATTCCTCTTTTAAATTTGGCTAAAATTTTAACTATTTTTCTACTCAATCTTCATAATTTTGAAGCCATACTTTTTGTGCATTTTTACTTTGAAAGTCGGTTTAATTTTTTGTTGAAAAATGATAATAATTTTTCCCTTTTTAGTGATATTTGTTAAATTATTACGAACGTTAAAAATAAACGATCGAATGTATAATTGAATTCGCGCCAAGCTTCCATTAGGTACCTATTGTATATAAGATGATGATGATGATGACTGTAACTTACAAAATGGCATATTATGCCATATAAATTTCGAGGAGTTCGATTCCTCATGGATGCCATCATCAGGTTACCGCCATGGTGAAAACGGGACCATCTTCAGATATACCCTTTACATAAAAATATTATATATATATATATATATATGTGTACAGCTGAACGTATAACCGCCTCCTTTTTTGGAAGTCGGTTAAAAATGATTGCCCTTGACCGGACGGATATGACAAATCCAGCTTTCTTTTGTTAAGCAACCGCTGTTTCACCATGTATCGTGTTAAAAAATATATATTTCACAAATGATTATTAAATATTGGAGGTATGACGCCTCTATCGCGTCGGTATAAAATTTATTCCATCACGGTGGTATAAATTTTATACCAGCGCGATATGTACTATAAAAGGTAGTATGAAGTAATAAGAAGGAAGTTTTACTACCAATCAACACCAATATGAATCGATTTAGTAAATGCAACAACTTAACTAAGAGATTTGCGGGTCTGCGGCTTCTTCAAGAAGAAGTTAACGGAACTCAATGGATAGTCCTTGAGTTTTTTCTAAAGTATTTTACTAATTAAACATTAACAACGCAAGGTATTCTCAAATATGATTTTGCAAATATCTACGTGTATAGTGCATACCATAATATCATGCTGATTCAGAAGAATGCATAATAATAGAGGAACGCAAGTGCGCAATACCAGAGGAGTTACGAGTGTATCTTCTCTGGTGTTGCGATTGTCCATTGGCGACTGTAATCGCTTACCATCAGGCGATCCGTCTGCTCGTTTTTTGATCGATTTCATGAATTTATAATTAACTGCCACCTATAAAAATAAACTGTGTTGTTCAATACGAAATTAGCGTCCCTCCGAACCTAGTTTTTCAGCCGAAACCTAACGGAAACCGAAAACGAATGCGGCGCGGCAGCAGCGGAGCCACAGGAGCTATGGCGTGTCACCGCCGGTGCTGCGGCAAAAATAACATAATAATATAAATCTTAGTGCATCGGCGTCACGGAATCTGCGTCGCGTGTGTAACCGTAGGATAGGTTTAAGAATTAGGTCGGGGTAGGAGCAGTAATCTAGATCCGGGGTAAACTCATTTATGCGGCCGATGGTATCCGTAGGTAGTTTAATGCGGTATTCCGGCGTGGCGCTGGTGAGTCCCACATACCCCCGGGTGACTCACAACCCTCCGGGAAAGGCGTAAATTCCTCTACGTAACCTAACTTATCTCATATAGTTAAGATAAGATGAGCTTGTCACTGAGTTGACATCGGAATAACATTGAAATGAGACTGAAATTAAATTGAGATGAGAGTTGAAACTGAGGTGAGATTGAGATGAGCTTAAGATGAGACTGAGGTGAAATCGAGATGAGATTGCAATGAGACCGATATGGGATTGAGATGAGATTGAGATATGTTTGAGATCTCATTCAGGTGAGATTGACACGAGATCGACACGAAATTAATTGAGATGACATTAGGTGGACATGACATGACGGATAAAATTCAAATTCTCACTACTTTTTGAGTGTGTTCAAGCAGATACATAGTTAAATAATTATGTAAAATTAAATAAATACAATCATAAATGCGGAAAATTGAGCTGCGGTGCGGGCAAGCGAACACAACTTGTCGCGAACGACGCACGGCTATTCACGAATACTCGAGATTTTTCGGCCCGACCAGAAGTTAAGTTTTCATTTCGGCCAAATTCCCGGCCGAAAACAAAACTCAAGCCCAAACTAGAATTTTGGCTGAAACTGGCTGAAACCGAAACCGAACCAAGGATTGATCTCTATGCGAAATATTAAGTATCATAAATTGTACCTGAACATTTTGACTAACGGTAGTTTAAGATTAGTAACTCACTTCCAATCTCATATTTACATAACCAAGTATCAAGATTCTTTCGTCCCGTTCTCGAATGCAAATGCGTAATATAATACAAAGTTGCTGCTTTCGAGCCGCGATATGCGTGCAGTATCAAGAGTGTTTTGACCCCTAATTATTCTGATTATAAAAGTTCCGTTACTGCTGATGTCAGAAAAAAAGTATCTATGTTGCATCACTAAGTTATGTACACGCCGCAGTTTCAATGTATTTAAAAATAAACATTTTATCAATCGAGTCTACTTTTACGACCAAACGGGTATAAATATTGTTTCATTCTGTGTCTACACTAAATATTAGATTCTACTATTTGATTTTTTATTCGTAATGTTTCTTAACAATCCGCATTCACTGGGGCTTGGGGCTTTCCTCAATGTGGGCTTAGGCTGTGATCCATCAAGTTAGCCAACTGCGAGTTAGCAGACTTCACGACTATAACTTAAAGTCTATAATTTAATTTTGGAGGTCTATTTACTCACTATTTAGTACCTACTTACACCTAGGTTTTACACCTTGCTTCAAAGTACTGAGTCCTAATTTTCTAACCTCCAGAGGAATACTAGATAGTAGGTAGGTAATTCAAATATGTATGACGCTCTTCAAACGCAAATCTTTTAGCGATTAAAGAGCGTTACACATATTTGAATTACCTACTAACCTTTAGACTCTAGAGGACTAGAGGTTACAAAATTTTGACTCTAGTGCGAATCATCGACGTTGCTCAATAGGGGTGACCGTCACGATCCATTATGGCAGTTCTAATTGAAAATAATTAACAACTCCACGGAGACCACAGAGTAAAAATTCTTACGTACAGAGGAATACCTTTCCGAAAACGAGCCAAATTTTGTCAAGGTTGTCACAGAAGATGGGCGTAAATTAAACTAAGTCTAGCGGCAGTATACGGTTATTCATTAAGTCATGGACGCTCTTATAATAAAGCAAGACATGTCCTAAAGAATAAAATATTTAATAGGTATAATAAGATATATTTTTATTCATTCTATTATTTTTCATATTTGTATATAATATTTTTATATTATAAAGTTTAAACATTAATTGGACACAAATATAATATTTAAAAAAAATATTTATCGTCGTGACAACCAACAACACATGACATAAAAACTCAAACACGAAATTCGAAAATTTAGACGTCCTTTCGACGGCGCACAATCTTGGCGGATTTTTGACACACGTCGTATGCTTGTAGTAGTGCAATCTAACCGAAAGTTAAGTATGTAGGTGTTTATCTGGTCCTAGCTTTCTTTAATCTGTTTCGGAGACTTCAGCACAATAAGTCGTTCGTAGTGGCACTGTCAAGATTCACAAGAATTCGGTCGTAATCAACAATACAAATGACACTATTTTGTTTCTTTCAATGATTAGTACAAATTGTCCAGCCCTTTCAATGTAGCAGGACCTCAATTGGCGGCAAATTATTAAAAAAAATTACATCACATGTTACAATTGACACAATGTCACAATTTCAAACGTCCGCGACATCTACATGGATGTTTTATATACGAGTGGGTATACAGTTAAAAGTCGCTTCTACAATCCTATATTTAAAAATAATCAACTTGTTCTTTGACTGGAAAAATGCTTTGAGTAAAAAAAATGTTAATGCTTAAGTGACTGTTAAAAATTAAGACCCAATAAAGCCAAAAGCCAGTCTGGGTTGGCATTTCCTCAAAACGACGCGGTCTGCGAGACAAGCAGAACAATGATTTTGAGATGATGAAGTCAACCTTCAATTTAATGACATCATTTTCTCCGCGACGATTTATCTTCTTGGTAATTTGAGGCTCCGCAGCAGACAAGTTGAAATCGATTATTCAATCGAGAAATTGCAATAATCGATGGAATCAAAAATCGATTTATTATCGAATGTACAGGTCGAAATCGTAATTTAAGTAGGTAGTGTGGGTTTCGTAAAATCGGATACCGCCGTTGCGTCACGCGCGATGTTCGCACGGTCCCCGGTCGTCGGTCAGCCTGCAATATGTATTTTTGTAATAATACGCGCTTTATTTGTCGCTTTTGCAACCCGCGCTAGTGTTTCTCCACAATATATATTGTTAAATTGATAAAATGTGACGATGGTTAAAAATCGATTGTCACTTTGCCAATACATAACGATTTCAGTGACAAACCGATAATATTGCATTTGATCCTAATTTATGTTTGTTAAATTACGCAAAAATAATTTTACATAATGTGTATTACAAATTCGAAAGTTCGTATGTATTTCTAGATATTTATCGCTTTGTATGCACAGAAGTAACGAAATATAATGTAAATTTAATTAATAATAAAATGTAGTTACAATAAAGTGCTTCTTAGAATATTGCGACGACGTTCTACGCGAAATAGATGTCAATATTTGTAATGTATCCAAAGGTTAGATGTTACTTCATGTCAGCGAACGTTACGTAACTTGTAATTACGGTTAGCGGACCCAGCAACCGCACATACAATGTTTTCTCCCGCAAATTAGTTATTTAGTGCTTTGGACTTACGGTAAATGCATATTCGTCATCATCATCATCATCGAATCCATTATGTTGAGTGATTCTATTGACTCTTATTATTAAATACATGAGTCACCACCCGTCCCGTAAAGGTTCCGCGAGGGTGAGAAGTAGACTACAGATTTGTTCTGTAGACTCTGCCTTACACCTGGGCTCGGTGGTCTCTGCCTATCAATACCTAATGGGAAATAGGTATCAGCAGGTATGTGTGTGTGTGTCTGTGTATCATTATTTTCAATATCTAACGTAACTAACTTTAACACTACCTACCCCTGCTGGGGCTTGGATCTCTCCTCGATGCGAGTAGTACTGGGCTGGATTCTGTAGTCCACTATTCTAGTGAGTACCTGGGTGAACGAACTTTGCTCGGAGTTTTGGTAGGACGGAAAAAATCAACAGATGTTAATAGGTATTAAAAAAATAATTACAAAAATAGTAGTCTCGGGTTCGAGTCCCGGACTCAAAATTTCAATTGGCAAATTAGTGTCTCGGGGTCGCTTCCGGGATTCGAACCCGAGTCACTAATTTGCCAACAACACAAAAAGTCAATAATGTCAAGAAAGCGAAATAACCCATATTATAAATACGCAACAAAAGAAAAATATATAAAAACTCAAAAATTCGCGCCAAAATCCCTGCATATTAAATTTCATGGGAATTGTCGAAGCCATTTCCGAGATTCTGTTTATTTACAAGAATTGCTCGTTTATATATTATATGATAGGTACCTACGAGGGTATTAGTATTAACTATTAACGAGGCTGTACTCCACCAGGATAAGGCTTACTGCGGGTTGGCAGACTTGCGACAGAGATACACATTTGTGCCGAATGCTATTCCGTTAATTAACAATAAGTGTTACATAAGTATTGAGTGTAATAATAATTATAATGATGAATCGACTTCGTCTAATCCCTTCCGTGTGTTTATACGACATTATAGTACATGTAAAAATAAATCTCATGTCATTTATTTAAATACACCATAGGGCATAATTATAAATGCATGATGTTTCCATTTTCATATAACGATTAAGTAGATAATTGTATGATACATACCTAAGTTATACATTTTATTAAATTACTATTTTGGATTTACAAATAATATCGACTACATAGCGCATATGTGCATTTTCTGTTAATTGAAATAAAATATGTCCTGTATGTGGACATGTGCACATGGAAAATATTCATACGACTAAAAGTGAAAAGCCTTCATGTAATTTGCAAAAAGATCTGAATGTATGTAAATCGTTGAATATTAAATTACATGCAGAACATATTGCTCAAGCTCTCGCCCGCGCGTCTCATACAAACGCTAACTTATTGGCCGGTGTTGCCGTCATTTAAAAATGCTGAAAATACGCGGAAGCGTAAGCGTAGCTGATATGCGTATTTCGTAGCGTTGATGTTAAATACATAGATGCTGCATAGATATAGTAAATAAATTTATAAAACATTGTAAATATACATTTCTTACCATTACAGTATTACAGTACTAGAATTTATATTCTACCGTAAAAGCTTAGGTACCTATCTGTAGGAGACAGGGCGAGGCCATGACACTGAGGCGACGCATCACCAAAAACGACGTCGCATTGTAATATGACGTCGTTTGTGCGATGCGTCATTTTATTACAACGATAGGAAATTCAGAAAAAATATAAATAGAATAAAAACTAGATTTAAATGATAATTTGAATAAGCTTAAATTGCTCAGGGAACTAAAGTTTTTACTAAGAATATAACATTTACAAGTCTTGTAGGGTTAAGAAGTGCATACCTGCTCTACAAATGTCGGAAAATTGATTTGTCGCATGAAATTAGTAGAACTTTATTTCCACAATAAACCCGGAAACATTAAAATATTTAAGTCAATGTCATTGTAATAGCGATAAATCACATCCACTCTCCGGGATGAGTCGCGGATGTTTTGTTGCATAATTGCAATTAATTACCGTTGAACGTTTACGCGTGCATTTGCATGCGCGTGCGCAGATCCGTCACGGATGTATGAACGTAACATTTCAAAGGGATCCATATTTATTGACCGGTTGAGGCAAAAGGTCACGACACTTGGGATGAGTTGGGAAAACCGCAGCGACCTTACTTGTTATAATCCATATTTATTACAGACAATATGTTAGTAGTTACTAGTATTTTAATGTCAACTGTTTAGATATTACATAACTACAAGTAAATTAGTGCAGCAATTGTATTTACAGTTACATTTAGGTACATAAGGTAGGCACTAGTCACCTTTTTTTCGAGCGAAAAAATCGGGGGTTATATAATTTATTTAATTTTGTTTATGTATAATATTATTATATTATTCGTACAATTTTAAGATAAGCCAGAACTATAAAGTGAAAACTTACAACCTTATTAAATTCTGTCATCATAATATTATAAGGCTTATGCAGCACCCGATCAAACGAGAATTTTACGGAATTTCCATTTCTTATATGGAATTGGCCCCTAATACACAAGAATGTAAACATGAATGACTCACAGTAAACATTGTCAATGGACCAAGCGGCAAACCCTTAGGAACCTCAAACCAGTGCGCGGTTATTTCGCGGGTTCCGAGAAAAGGCACTGCCCCATAACACAGAGCAAAGACCCCAGACGTAGGTACTGGTTTGCGCTTTAGACCTTTATTAATCTGTGTTTTTGCTGATTGACACGGTTTATAAAAAGTTAATGCGATAAAAATCACTATAATTTAGCGATATAACCCTTTTCAAATACCTATATTGACTTTGCGCAAGTCAAGTTCAAGTTTTATGTCCGTATAATATTAAACTTTTAAATGGAATTGCATATTTAATTGGGTTCTTGGGTGGTTCTGTTTATTTTATGTCTTATGAAGAAAATGTGTTTATTTTAAAAGTTGTTTCAATTTCTTTGTGTTAAACCATGAAGAAATGGCCATAATCTTGATACATTACTAATGGCGCATTGTATCATGTAGGTACGTCTGTGCAATAAATTTTTTTCTACGTTAGTAGGTAGAGTAAGCTCTCGTCAATATTAGTTTTACACATCTGTTTCACAATCTACTGATGAGTTTTAGATAGCTTACTAGCATGTTTTATCTCTGTCACGCAATATGAAGTAAGCAGCGACAAAACTTCCGAGTAAGCTATCCGACATTTATGAGAAGATTGTGAAACAAAAAATGTTGGCAGTTAAAGGGATTACCGATAGAAGTGAAAATATAATATTTCGTTTGACTGAGGTTCGAATCCGAAACTAATTGGTCAACAACGCAAAATCCAAGCGCCTACGTAACTGCGTTACGCGTATCTGACATTAGTATTCGATATTACTCATATCTTATTTGTATTACACGACGTAAGAAAATACATGACAAACTAGGATCCTATGTCGTCGGCATAAAGGTCAAGTCGTAGGTAAAATTTTGAACGGACTTTCAACAAGTCAGTTATTGCTACTTATGTGTGAGAAGTCTTTATCTTGTTCGATCATTGGCACCACTCGACGGAAAACAAATAATTTTCTCGCACCTAACTGAACTTACAAGAATGTTGACCGAAAAGGGAATAAACCCTAACTAATTCACCGGTTTGTGTGATATATTCATAATATTATGCTCTGACATTTACAAATGAAACTAAACGGCGTACAAAATCTTTACGAGTTTATGTTCTGAATTAATATTTTTGGCGGGTAGATAAATAATATATGTGTGTTATTATTATTAATTTTATGTCCATAAATCTCGTCAAGAGCCTGAAGTTATACTGTTTCCTAAATGTAGGAAAAACTATAGATAAGAAGAATCAAAACTTAAAAACTATAACTCGACCACGAAATTACATCGCATTAATTAAAACCAGCTCAGTAGTTTAGGGGTACGTTGGAACATACATACATAGACTAATAAAAATAAATGAATTTTGTGTTAATCGGTATGAACTAGTACCGGCGCTGGATATGTAGGCTGGACCGTCAGTATGGCCTTTATCTTTAATCTTTATTGTCTATGTTTATTGGTCATATTGACGTGAGTGTTTTCTTGCAGCCGCACGATGGAGGCTCGGCGGCAAACCCCGGCCCAGTGGCTGTCCGCAGCGCTCCTGCTCTGTTCCTTCCTCTCCACTGACTCACTCAACATAAAGGTAAGCTGATGTATTCCTACTCTTACATAATAATACGTATAACACTTTACGCGTCTAGTTTTGGACTTAGCAACGGTTTTCATCAATAGGCACATTGATTCAAGAGGAAGCTTTATATTATGTATCGGTACATGCACATTATTTTAACACGGGCAGAGCTGGACACGGGTAGAGCTAAAGTCTATATCCCACAAGAACTGTGTCTCCTCAAGGATATGAAAGCCTGTCTGTTTTTATAAACAGTATCCCAATTATCGTAATTAAGTTATACTTTAATTTTACATTTATAGAATTTATAAATAATGATGAATTTTTGATATCAAAAACAGATTTTTGGAGATTGGTCCAATCAAAACGTGTTTGACGTTGGTTTTACGTTTATATGAATACCATTTTGTAGTTTCAACATAATATCGGGACTGGATTGTATATTTGTACTGTATTATTGCGAGATTTAATTAGCAGAATCGACTTCTGCTGTAATCTACTCTTGTGCTAACTTTCAAGCTATATCGCTCAAAACAAAGTTACAAAGCTAGATTTACATCTTATTTTCTCCAATTTTCTGTTAGATGTAGGTATGAAAACCATAAATAGAATAACTGAATTCAATCAGATAATTGATTTTAAGTAAATTTGTAACAAATTCTTGTTTGAAACAAAACCGGGGCGAATTGTGGAAGATGTCGTCAGATATTGCGTCATGAACTGGTTCTGATTGAACGTACAATATTCAATTAATCTGAAAAAAAATATTAATCGTAACCAGCAGGTCTAGAACGGCCACATTAAGTGAATCGTATTATAAAACGTCATCTATTGCAATTGAATACATGATGTTTCATAAACGAGTCACATAGTGTGGCCATTTTAGACCAGCAGGTGGAATTTTACAAAAAATAAAAAACGGGATTTTTATATTTTCTACTAATATGACGTGATATTGTTAGAATTTTGAGTACCAGTGAAGCTTTTATACCATCTTGCTATTGACATCGATCTATTTAGAAACAAATAGCATATTAAATTCAATGTAGGTAATACTTGATATTATGATAAATACAAGGTAGTATTAAATATCTCTAAAGTAAATTAGCTACAATTACATAATATGTCTACATCTCGTTCTCTTTTAAGACATTTGACAAGGACACAGATATAAAATTACAAATTCTTTCCTACGTTAGCTTTGATGTCGAACTGTAAAAATTCTGGATAAATTGTATACCGTTGGTTAAGCGTTTGTTGAATTTCAATATATATCCAGATATTTAGAATATCGTGCTAAAATGTATGCACGTTAGGCGCGTAGACTTGACAGTGACATTTTTGGCCGCCACATTAATATGAGCGTCGCATCCTCTACACTACGTCCGTCTCCTTGATCGATGACTTGTTACACAATCGACATCAGCTAACCAGAATATACCTACTACTGCATAATGCAAGCTTTAGATAAGTATATTTTATACGTTACTAGCTGACCCGACACAAGTTGTTCTGTCTTAACTATAAATATAACCAATATCTACAGATATACCTACACCTACGCCTACCTGGGAGGTAAGAGTAGATGTACCTACCAATTCACAATTTCAACACCACAAACTACACCTACTACCTCCACCTATAACCTACAATCTATACCTACAATCTATAACTACTATCTATACCTAGTGTCTATGTGCTAGACTACTTAATACTTATTTACTAACAATACGCCAAATCTTTCTTCTTGAAGGCGTCCTAATATTTGTTAGCACAATATATGCAATATTATAAGAATAGTTTACATATTTTTTCTCCTTTAACTGTTTTATGGCTTCCTAGGAATACTACAAGTCTTGAATTGTTTACGTCTTAGTCTAATTCATAGAAATGTCATTTACATATACCATTTGTCAGTTGTGGTTATCCCATGGCGTAGGGCATTGATCCCCACCTGTCCAACACCGTTAAACGACTAAAGAGCAATCAATTTCAAATGCTTAGCCAGAATTAGTAAATATAATATGAGTTTTTAGCTTAGCGGTTTATGTAACTATAGGTTTTCTATAAATGTAGTTCTTTGTATTTTTTGTTTCAAATATAATAATAATTATTTAATTTAAATATTTTTTTTAAATTAAACATATTTTTTAAATTGGCGCCTCAAATATTCTTGTTAATATAGTTAGGTACATCTTCAGGTAAGCATAAGTGGTTATTTTTATTGACATGAGAATTTCATTTCATTTTTTACATCAGAAAACTTGTATACAAACACAAGATCTCCATTAGCACAAAAATATCAAGATGAGCACACAATTTTTACTCTAATTATGAATGTAAATACATGCAACTGGGCTATTACAGAGGCACTTGAACTCTCGAGGCGGAACGAAACGGAATCGCACGATCCTGCACAATCGATGCGCTGAAGTTTGCTTTGATTGATCAGCGGTGACCATAATCATCATCATCGTCGTTTTAATACAGCAACAAAATTAAATACTATAAAATAGAAAAAAACAGGCCCCTTCGTATACCTATGCCTCTATTATCGAGTAGACGGAATGTCAATGTCTGATGTTAAGCAATTTTAACCGCCCATGGTAACGTCAGGATGAGAGGTTTAAAAGACCGGAAAGTGTCTTTTAATGCCGATGCATATACCTTGCCTGGTTCAAGCCAACAAATTCTTGGCTCCTATTAATAAATAATACGACAGTTTATTTCGATCAGTTAAATCAGACGCAGGAGTTATCTAGGGTAATTGTTAAGAATATTAATAATTATTGCGAGAAAAGTATTCGGACCAATAAACTCTTTGAACTCGTATGCACGAACCTGTGTTTTCGTTTGATGCTAATAAATAATAATAATATTATGTTAGAGAAAACAATAAATCATTATTAAAGAACAAAGATACCGTGTGTATTTATAAAAAAGAATCGGTTTACTGACGATAGTTGAACGTGACAACGTCATAAGAAAATACTGATGGATCGCTCACTCAAGTAGGAGAGATACAGATGTCGAACGCTGCCGAACGCGGAGGCCGATTGTGCCTCTTTATCGCTCGTTCCGCGCTCTCGCTTGCACTTCAAGCCTTAAATGGAACGCCTCAGAGCGAGGTAACGCCGCATGAGTCATGTTTTTTCGTGCGTGCAGCCGGCTCCATCGAATTATAAGACGTTGTCACGTCAATAATAATTGTAGTACCTATGATTATGGATTAAGAATCGTATGAGTCTAGATCAGCCGGAGGTAGTGTTTTTCACAATGTATGGATTATAATTATTCTTTAATATTTTGTAGTGATCTTCATTCACCCCTACAGGGCTCAATTGCTTTCTTCTGTCCATATCGAGCTGGTTGGCCGTTGGTCTCTGCCTTAACAAGCAGTGGGGACGTATGTTTGTTTGTGTTTCTAACGTTGATCTTCCGCGGGCCAAAGCTTGTTGAAATAATGCTAGATTAACGCGCCAGGTAGATAGTTCAGCAAGCAAATCTTTCTGTTCCCCAGCTCCCCATGCCCCGGGGATCGCTGCTTACCTAGCGCATTTGGATGCCATAACAATTTCGGTGGTCCACAAGCGCCGGTGGTCAGCAGCCCGGCGTGACGGACCCGTTTGTAACGCGCGGCAGTTTTGGTTCGACTTGTGTAACAATCTTAATCTAATTTGTCGTTTCACCGCAGCCCGCTGCGGTGGCTCAACACTAAATTAGCTAAGTGAAAGAGTTGCGGCCGCGCTAACCTCCCTCAGTCGCTCGCTTAACCCCCCCCGTCCCGTCCCGTCCCTCCAAGGGCGCGGACCGCGATGGCGGAAATTGTACCACGGGGTCAGGGTTCGAGTCCGTCACTCGTTGCGTAAAAATTGTATCGAATTGATTTACACGGATTGGCGTTGATATTTTTTATTTTTTGTATATTCTTCAAATTGGATTACTTTTTATATGTTTGTACATTTCATTCATTCGTTAATTTTGTTCACATTCGTTTGTATTCTGTTTTTCTTTTTTCCTCTAAATTACTATTTTTCGTCCTACTTAAGCTCTTTATCTTTCTTCAGCAGCACATTTCAAAATGCCTGTAATCTATTAGCATCGTTCCTAAATCCGTGATGAAGGAAGTGGTAGTTTCCTTAGTTATTTCCACAGCAACAGCAGTTCAACAAGCGACGTTCGCCTGCTGATACCTAGTCGGAGGCCCATCCACGAAACTATTCTTTGGCCCTCTGTCAGTACTAGTGCTACTGCTGCTTAGCACTTGGGGAATGCCTATTGGATGACGGAATTGTCACGTCATGTCACAGAATCGTCATTAGGAATATGGCATTTTGTAGGTTAGCCCGTCCAATCGAGTTTCCGCGTTCTGAGAGTTTCCCAGCATGTTCTATCTGTTTGATATTCAGCCGCTATTAGTTTGGGGACTGCTTATTCGATATATTCACAGGCAACCATTATAATATCTAATGGCTATTCAAGTTAAATACTTTGTACAAGTAAAAAAAATTACAAACTTCACTACCATACTTTAGTTGCAATAAAAAAATTAATACTGCTTATTCCGATATATTCACAGGCAACCATTATAATATCTAATGGCTATTCAAGTTAAATACTTTGTACAGAGTTAAAAAATTATAAACTCCACTACCATACTTTAGTTGCAATAAAAAAATTAATACTGCTTATTCGATATATTCACAGGCAACCATTATAATATCTAATGGCTATTCAAGTTAAATACTTTGTACAGAGTAAAAAAATTACAAACTCCACTACCATACTTTAGATGCAATAAAAAAATTAATACATGCATACATGCGTTGATGTCTTTTATACGATATGAAAAATAGTTCAATCTTTACTATCGGTTATATGGAGCTTCGTAAGCTTACAATTCAGTTGAAAGGGCGGAAGAAACGAGGAAGCCCAGATTAAAATCATGACTTCATTAACTCTCATCGTTAAGTCACATTTCAGTAAGATACGTAATGTCTTTACCGTCACGTCCTTACCTTTTGTGTCCGTTACAACATAAATTTGCGAAAATATTTAGTTCCCATAGCAATTGCGTATATATTACCACAGTTATTTAGAATAAGGACTTTAATGCGTTGTATTAAGGATTAAAATAGAGTGTAAGACTGTTTCGGTGTACGCAGAGTTAGTTGCGTACGAGTAGAATTGGAGCGAAACTCGTATTTCCTCAGAGTCGTGATTCGTAAAAGATATTTCATAAATATTTACTATTCGCTTATCAATATCTGGCGCGTTTTATCATCATCATCAACAATTTGTTCTCAAAACTCAACTGTAATTATTAAAATGACAGGTACATGAACAAATAGTATCGCAGTGTAGGGACTATTGGAACATGTTTCGATGTCTAAACTCTAAGGTATCAGATTGATTTCAAAATTTTCGCAACACGTCATTTATGATTTTACGTTATCACAAGAGGACAGACTCAGGTTGTAGCCTAAAATTATATATGTCTTGTCCAGTGGGGCTAATGGCACCCTGTGCAGCCTTTTGATCCCACTTCTGATGTTGCCATATCGTATATATTGCCATAACAGTCCTGCCATCTGCATCACGTAACACATTCTCACACGCCGCCATACGTGACACGACGTGACGCTCCACTTACCGTCAGGTGTTTTCGGTAATGGCTCTATCGCAGTATCAATTACGTAAAAAATAATACGATTTAACCGCGAACCTTCAGTTTGATCTTGGACTGGTTTCGGAAGGATTTGTCATTCTACACGGTTCGGTATGACCCTTATGTCTACGGCGCTAAGTTCGAAATTGGTGCGGCTATAATCGTCAATTGGCAGTACGTGCACAGAGTAATTTGGGAACGTGTTGAGTAAGGCGGTGAATGATCCTGTATTGTCGTTGTAATGACGTGATATTAATCTTATTATTGGTTGTATGTGTACGTCGTTCTGTGAGACAGATCTTTACAATCTGCCAATTGCGAGGAGGGTAAACGTAGAGTAGACTTTCGTAGTTTTCAACTTCTTAATCAATTTATAACCTTTATTATGCGTATTTATATATGTGTACACAAGATACATTAGGTACAATAATAATATGTCTACTTTTAATGTGCATTTTTGTCTATTACAAAACTATGAAGGCATGGGCTGATAAAGCAGTCATTGGTAAGGTCTAGTTATAGGTGTGTTAACAAGCATTTACTTATAGAGGATATGTAAATATGTTTCATAAACCGATATCCTGAGAGAAAAGCTGTCAGCGGGAAGTGGGCGCGATAACACATACAAGTACAAGCCAAATTTATTATATCCACTAGAATATGTTATAGTAGTAAAAACCGCCCAAGTGCGAGACAGACTCGCTCACGCAGGGTTATGTATATAACTATACCACTATACTAATATTTTACCTTTTATTTCGTTATTTTTTGTATGAAATTTCATAAGTAAGCGCATTTTACAAGTAAGGCATCTATAACTCCTAAACTAACAAAGTTATATGAGCCGTTATACTTTTCCTTTAAAGTTGATCACATGGACTACCATCATTTCGAGCCCGCCGTTTAGCTTTTAGAGGGGGGAGGGACGAAATATTTTAACAAAAAAATATACTTTAAATTTTAAATGTCTTGCAAACGGATACCTAGATCAAAAATAGTCTTAGTAACCTCTCAATGTTTTTAAAATACCTATTTAAGGTAGACGCGAGAGAAAAAAATTATCCCTAATTTACGTGCAGGGGAGGTCCCCCAAAAAAAATATTTTTCGTGATTTTTTAGCACTTTGTCGACGTAGTAAATACACATAGCCATGCAAAGTTTCATCTGTCTAGCCGGTATTCGGTAAGCCGAAGACGGACGGACGGACGGATATGACGAAACCATAAGGGTTCCGAGACGTTAGCTGCGGAAACTGCTAATATATGATTAAATGTAAGGCCACTTTCCACTAACAGTAAAACAAAATATATTTTATCCATAGGATAATTATTTATTATTATTATTATAATATTTGGAAAAAATATTAAAAATGTATTTTTTTAATGTTTGACAAAGTGAAAAAATATTCCCACTGGCTTATACAGGTACAAGATCTGGGTAACTTTTGATAAACTGATATAAAAAATAAACTACCTAAATATTGATAAATTAAAAAAAATAAAAAGAATCACAAAAATATTTATCTCATCGGGATTCGAACACACCACATTCCTAATTTTCGAACAAAGCAAAAATTATATAAACGCACACCAAACTGCCAATCAGACTGACATGACACAATTGAAATTATCGATATATTGTTGCACGACGAAAGAAAAAACATAAATAGCTTAAGAATGCGCAGTTTCCCATGGATAAGACCTAAGACCTAGCTAGATCGATTTTTCTCCCAAAATAACAATTTCATGGTAATTGTTCTAGTCGTTTTCGAGAAACCGATTATATATATGCAAGATTGTCTCGTTTAAAGTTAAATATGTAGGTCAGTGGAGCGGTGCAAAAACAGTCTGTGATTATTTTAAAGGCTTGTATTGTTTTTTTTGTGCGGCAAAAATATAATTATGTGTGTTCCTGTTTCTCATGATATTAAATAATCAATGTCAATTGCGAGGGAAAAAAATAAAAAATATATGTTATGTTTAAAATAATAATTGAATAAAATAAATATATTTTGTTTATGAGAGTTAGCAAAATATATTATATTTTTTTATTTTAAAGGGTGTATGGTAATAGTTTTATTAATTAATATTTTGTTATATTAATAATATATTATGATTCATTCCGCGAGACAATAATATAAAAGTTACACTTTGCTTCTGTACCGTTGAATTTGTCTGTTCCATCAATGGTATTAAATAATGGTGTCTTCCACGTTTAGAGAAATAATTTAAAAAATAGATTACAAAATATGTACGCAGTTACGACCTATATGACCTAAATATGATTGTTTTTAATTTTAGGTATATCACAAGAAATAAACAAAACATAATATGCAAAAACACAAATCACTATATTTTCTTTTGTTGTGTTAATTTTTGATATGAACATTGTTATGTAAATCATGAGCGACGTGGGGTGAACAACCTCAAAAAATCTTTATTATTATTGTGAAGTTTTCAGTCCGTAGAAACGTGTAACATGACGCAGTGATCATAAATTTCATAAGTCAACATTATGTGACTCAATGTTGGAAAAAAATAATATTGTGCTCTCGCTCACTTCGACGCGACGTAGGAGACCGCTTGATATATAATATTTTTCGCGCTTGAATATAAATTTTACGATACATTCTAAATATAACATAGTAACTTAAACTTTATGGTTTAAAGGGCTACTATAATGTGTATAAAATGCTTAAAGTGAGTAACGTATTTAATTTGACAAGGATCAAACTGAATCCGTCTAAATAGATTCTGAAAATACCATACATAATAATAAGTATAAACTGGGCACGGGCACCTAGTTTTATTAAAGTATTGTTATTTTCCTCGATCGTAAATCGTACGGTCGTACGATCGCACGATCGTACGACCGCTGCTAATCACAAATTCTATCGCTATATCCCTGCATTTCAAATCTGTAATATCTTCAAAATATTTATTTCAATTACATGCTGTAAAGGGCCATATTAATCTATATTAAATGCACAATGTATTTATGGTAGTGCTTACAGTGGCGAAGACTGGTTCTCCTTCATATAGGCTAGGCCCTAGCCTGTATAATAGGTTGAGGGTGATGAGGGTTTTCAAAAGGTGAGTGGTAAGTGAAGCAAGCCGATAGGAATGGAGTTATAGGAACCCACTGGTACTTGATTGGATAAGGATTAATGCTATATTGCTTAAAATCGCTTCGTAAATAATTTATCGTAAAAAGTAAAGGATAAAAAATGATTATTGTGGGTTATCCCTAAGAAAAAGACATATACCGTAGCGGATTTCTTTGTAGACTTTTTTAGGTGTACAATACTGTAGTACATTATTTTGATCTATCTCGTAGGGTTCAGCCAGCGTTTGCAATGTAAGCGCAAAAAATATGTTTATTTACGACATTAGAAACCTCTAAAATTAACAGTGTTTCTGTACTATTTTATGCATGTTATATACATATAAACCTTCCTTTTAAATCACTCTATCTATTAAAGCAACCCGCATCAAAATCCATTGCGTAGTTTTAAAGATCTAAGCATACATAGGGACAGACAGATAAAGCTACTTTGTTTTATACTATGTAGTGATATCAATAAGTAAACTGTATCCAAGGACCAAGACTGAATTATGAATACGATAAAATTAGTTTAAACAAATAGTACCTACATAGTATTATGCCGAATGATTTATTTTTCTACATGCCTTTTTCCTATTTACGTAATAATTTCTAACTTACAATTATTATCTACGACCCTAATCTTCGTACTAAAGTTGGCTACAGTTTAAATAAAATCGATTTCACTTCCAGAATTATTGTGATATTATTGTCATTAAAAAACGAATAAAAAAATATATTTATATCTAAATACGATTAAACGATTATGTAATATACCTGTTTACCTTTTATTGTTATTTATTTATCTTCTTTTTCTGTCCTTTTATCGTGTTTTTATTATAATGTATATAATATCTTGTAGTGTATGTCTTATATTGTAAAATAAAGGTTTTTTTTTCTATATAAGTTTTATTTTATCAGAGCCTTTAGCCAAGTTACCATTGCTAATGGCAACTTGGCTAAAGGCTTGCACGACGACAAAGTTCGAGAACAAAAATGTATGGTGTTTTTCATAAGGATCGCCAAGTGACATAGCGATGATTGTTACACAATTGTTAATCTTTCTTTCACATTTCATAGACAACATTTACATTTTTATTGCGTATCTAAGAGGAAAAAGAATCATAAGAAGTTATAACTTAAAAAGTAAAATATGAATTATCGTCGCATTGAACCACAATTTTACCCAAAAAATGTCACTTGCCAATGGCTTTCATTCTTAGCCGATTGCAACTATGTGCATCTACCTATTTAATTTAACGTGACATCGGTATAAGACGCTCTTATGCAAAAAGTGGTCGTAAAAACTCGCAGTGTAGTAAACTATGAGCCGATCGATTATCGCAACAGTTACGAAACCCGCTAACCACGTAGATGCCTTGATAGATACGTTAGTAGCACCTGAGCCTTTAGCCAAGTTGACATCGCTGATTACGAAGTTCTAAAACAAAATGTATGAGATTTGACTTATCATCGCTATGTCACTTGGCGATGCTTATGAAAAACCCCATACATTTTTGTTTTCGAACTTTGTCGTCGTGCAAGCCTTGTTAATGGCAATGGCCAAGTTGCCATTGCTAATGGCAACTTGGCTAAAGGCTCTGATAAAATAAAACTTTTATAGAAAAAAAAACCTTTATTTTACAATATAGGACATACACTACAAGATATTATATACATTATAATAAAAACACGATAAAAGAACAGAAAAAGAAGATAAATAAATAACAATAAATGAATGGTAAAGAGGTATAATTACATACTCGTTTAATATTTTTATATATATATATTTTTTTAAATTAGTTTTTAATGACTGACAATAATATAATATGTTATAATTAATAAAAATATAAATATTTTATGATAGATAATAATATAAATAGTAAATTTATTTTTTATTAATTTTATGTATTTCTAAGCATTATTTAAAATATATATGTACGCATTCTGCACACCTTCCTCCACAAAAACTTTACTGCCAAATTTCATACTCTTCCGTTCACAAAATTCTCATGAAACTGTCCTCAAAGTTTTTACTTCACTTATTAATGTATATAATATATATACGATGAAGATGCTTAGGCTTTGTAGTTTGACTAACAGATAAACTAAGGTTAGGTGTTACAGTTAATTTATTTTTGTAGAGCTCTGATACTCTGTACAGTTTTGTTAAACATCAGTTATCATGCTTATGTATGTAATTTATCTTTATTTTCTGTCAGTTTATCACGTGTTAGTATTGAAAGTCATATCGATAAGTACACAATCACGCAGTCAGTGTGTTGAAGTGCTTGTCAACGTTGTTATATCTGCATTGTCTGAAATGTAGGTTGCCTCAGATCGTTGTCTCCAGCCTTGAATAAATCTTACGCACTGTGAACACTGTGATAACTTCTGTACAGCCAACGCCAAAATAAATACCTCAAAAAATGTTAAGTTGACTCAACAAAACCAGAAACCTTTATTTAATCTACAGCAAAATTCAATTTGGTTGCGTTCAAATAATATCTTAACCTAGGAAACAATTTTAATGTTAGTACTGCAATTAACAATACGAGTAAGCATCTATAATCAGATAAAAGCAATTTCTAAAAAATAAACCTTTTTTACTTATTACATATACCAGACAATTAGGGTGGAAAACACTGAGATATACTTCTGAGATATGTTGGGAGCGATTTTACACCATGACCCTGACACCCATAGACAATTTAGCACCGGAACCCAGCGACAAAAGACAATGACACGACTTCCGGTTCCGCTGTCGTGAACTTGTCAATGCTGTCGACGCCTATCTTTTGCTTATCTCCAAAGCATGGCCGGGAGCTATGCGGAAGCCGAATATTCGACGTGTTTTCATGCAAATTAATGGATGAAAACAAGTGATTACTTCTTTAAATACTTTGAATACTGAAACGATAGATAAATTAAGTGACGCTCAAGTCACATAATATCCTTGTCATTTCTTCTAGCAGAGACAGCAACAGCCTGTGAATAAGAGGGATCTTATTTTTGACGTAATAACGTCCTTTAATTCGATGGAGCCGGCTGCACGCACGAAAAAACATGACTCATGCGTTACCTGTTACTGTTACCAAGCGATACCTCGCTAAATATGACGCACTGCCATTACCTCAGCTAGCCGCGCCTTAGGTATGTGAGCGGTGGGACGGAGAGGCGGGGGCGCTTGATGTTATTACTCAGTTCGGCGCCGGACTTCGCGGCGGCAACACGCCTACCTAAGGCGCGGCCAATAATTATTTCCGCGCGCACTATAAAAATGACGTCACGTTCAACTATCGTCAATAAACCGACTTTACAGACAACCGATTTTGATTAGCGTTTCAGTACTCGGTCGGTGATTTTATTTAACTAAGTTACTAGTACTAATACTTGTAAAAAGTTAAAATATTTTCTTAAGACCTGCGTAAATACCTCGCATGTCTTCATAGCTTTGGACTTTACTTAAATTATAGGGCCTGTAGGATTCAGATATTATGTTACCTATACTTATAAATGAGCTGCTTTGAAATTACCTCAGCTTTGATGAAGAGTAATGTAATTTCACAACTTTTTGCTAATATTATGTTATATTGTAACTCCGATTGTCTTTTCCTAAATTCCAGTCCTATTTCCAAGATTTATTTTACCACGTCCATCATGAAGTTCCATGCTGCTAAATTACACGAAAATTGGCATTCATTTCGCGTGTTCTCTCGGACTCACCCAATGTCAGATCTAAGCGCATTGCCTGACGTTTAAAAATCAATTTTATCTACTACGGATGACGGTCGAAATTGGTTTGATCTGTTGTGTTTAAAAGTCAGGTTTTTGCACGAGTTCTATTTGTGTCACTGGGTAAAGGGCAAATGTGTGGTCACTGCTGTTCTATATACAATTGATTTTATAACGATCACAATTGTATGAAATGAAAAATATCTTTGGATACTTTATAATTACTTATTATAAAATCGCAAAATAAACTACTAAATATAATTATAACTAAATTACATCTTAATCACTCAGTAAAATATAACCCGAGATTTTACGAATTAATAGCTTCGAATTTTGATGATAATAATTAGTTACCGATTAAATTAACGTTTTGTTTTGTTTACGAGATGAATAAGCATCTATTAAAGCGCATGTTCAGTAAAATTTATGTTAATTTATTTTTATAAATAAAACAATAAGATTGGAGGTGAACGACCGCTCCGGAGCCCAGCGACCGTGAAATTTGACACATTTCGTTAAAAATATTTACATAATTATTATTCTAAACAAAAGTTGTAATTAAAAGTATTGCTTAAACAGTTTAATTTAACAAGTGTTGCCCCCGGGCGGTGTTAGTTACGTCACTGCAGTGGACCACTGTGTCACTGTGTCAGTGACGTAAAAACATGCCACTAGATTTAATTTATATTTTGATATACGCATATTTAGTACGTCTAAAAATATTGAACTATAAAAACAACAACTTCCTGAATTATGATAATTATTTGACAGTTTTTTTTCTAATATTAATAAAAACGGTAATTTTTGTTTATCATATAACTAAGTTTCTCTATCAAAATGGCATGCTATACAAATCTTTCAAACTAGATGGAAATTCTTTTATTCCACGAGCATCAAGTCATGACCATCAGGACATATGACATTGAGATATATTTAAAAAGGCTGCTAATGTGTAGTTAGAACAACGGCCCTAAATTATAATTATTAAATAAATTATTTTTCAAATAATGGCACGTAATAATAATATTCAATCAGACAAATTGACAATAGCAGTCACGCAACCGTGATATAAGTCGCTTCCCGCTTCCGAGACAGCCCGTGGCACTCGGCAGGCAACAGGTTACATCACTGTGCTCAGCTTTGAAACAAAGCTAGATTGTAAATTATAGTGGGGTCCTCATATTGCCAACCTGGCAGTTCTGCAGCATATGCAGCCAAAAAATTTTGAGAAATTTCTGATGAAGATACGGCGCGCCTAGTTTGTTTTGGTGATGAGCAAAGCAAGACCAAGACCAAGACTGCAAGACCAAGACCAATTTTGCTCATCACTAGTTTATTTTAGTTATCTCTATAGTTGTATGTTTTACAATTTTCCCACATTTTTGCTAAAAGGTGGCCCAGCGCAAGTTTTTAACGCCAGTTCTTCTCGCCGGGTTTGTTCCCAAACCGGTGTAGGTCATGAAATTCTAAAAGAGTCAGTTAATTTTTAATTTTCAATGCGCAAAAATATATTTGAATCATATTTGAGTCGTCCATGAATTCACTTAACACTTCATAAAATCATTTCGACTGTAGGGTGAGGCAAAAAAAGCGTCGTTTAAAAGTCGTGGGTCGCGATATTTCGGTACTTTAATATCTGCTAGTTTATACAACATTTTGACTTCATACAAAATCTTGAAATCAAACGACAAAGTAGTTTTTCGTAGCGATTAAACGGTGAAAACTGAGTTGTGCAGATTAATCGATCGTATGTATGACATTTCGTTGTAAATTATCGTTCGTCGTTGGCATACACATGGACATGGAAATTGTGTGGCGGGTTGTATAAAGCAAATTCGTCTACTCGCATCATATATATTTAATTAAACATTAGTACCCGGCAGACCGAGCTTTGCTCGGTGTTTCAGTAGAACGATAAAATAATTAAAAATAAATAAGAAAATATAAAAGAAAAAGAAATAATAAGAATCACAAAAATATTTATCTTACTGGTATTCGAACCCACCACATTCCGAACTTCCAAACAATGAAAAAATTATACGTACTAACATAGTACATAACATACTCGTAGGTAACACATACCAAGCTTCCAATCAGACTGACGTACGAGAGTTGAAATTATTGATATAATACACACACTTTATACTAATTACACAATATTTAGCGGAACATAAAATAAAGGTTTGATATCAGTATCATATAAGGTTGCTGGCTGGTTTATACGTCATTTAATTTAAAAAGAAATATTTTCAAATCAAGAAAACAACTGAACATCACATTTTATGCAATTGTTTTAATTTTATTCAAATACACCTTATCTGGAGCGAACTTCGAGTATTTTTTTCCTTCTGAGTTTGATTTAAAATTTTTATTGAATTACTGTTTTTTTTTTTGTTTTTTTTAATCGCGTATCTTTTTGGAGTTGAGGACTGAATTATGCCTGACTTAGCCCCAACGGAGATTGCCAGGGCACTCGAAATGCGAAGAAATGGTCAAACCTACAGAGTGATATCCAGAGATCTTCATCGACCAGTTTCAACGATCCATCGCAGTATCCAACGGTTCAGGGAGACCGGTACTTATGCGAGAAGAGCAGGAAAAGGCAGAAAAAGACGCACTTCGAGTAGGGATGATCGTTTCATTCGGCTTCGTGTACGTAGGAACCCCCGTTTGACGGCCGTCCAAGCACGACATGAGTTAGAAGCAGTGCGGGGTGTAACCGTAAGTAAGCGTACGGTACGAAGAAGGTTCGAAGAAGCTGGTTTGGGTTCATTTGTGCCCGCCAAGGCTCCAAGGCTCGAGGTAAATCATCGTAGAAACAGGTTAACCTTTGCTCAGGAACATCGACTTTGGAACGCGGACCAATGGAGTAAGGTATTGTTTAGTGATGAGTGCAGAATTCTCTTAAATCAAATTGACGGCAGGCAAAGAATATACAGACGCAAAGGAGAACGATACATTCAGACAAATTTTGAAACTACAGTTGCCTACGGTGGTGGATCAATAATGGTTTGGGCGGGCATTTGTTTGGGAGCTCGCACAGACTTGGTAGTGATTGACAGAGGGAGAGCTATATCAGAAAAGTTTTACAAGAAAATGTCGTACCGTTTGCCCCATAATATATCGGTGACGATTTTGTTTTTATGCAGGATAATGCTTGGCCGCATACCGCTCGGGTAACTCAAGCTTCTCTTAATGATATGAATATGGAGTGGCCGGCGAGATCACCGGATATGAACCCAATAGAGCACATTTGGGACTTGCTGAAAAGAAAAGTTAAGTCCTGAATTCCAGCTCCTGCCAACGTGGGTGAACTGCGAATCGCCGTAGTTGAGGAATGGCGGAAACCATCCCAGGAGACCATCGATAACATCATTCTCAGTATGCCTAGACGGGTAGAAACTTTAATAAAAGCACGTGGAGGAAATACGCGATATTAATCACCATTTTTCTAATTTAATTAATTGTTATTTTAATATTAATTTTCACTTTTCCCGGTTACATGAAAAGTTCAAAAATGTACCATTTTTCACAAATAGCCTTTACTCGCAAAATCTGTTCTTAATGTGATCTCATTTTAAGTAAAACAAATGAAACTTTAAATAACAAAAGAAGTGTAGTAAGTAGATTTTAAAATAAAACCATATATTTTTAATTATGGACCTTTTTTGTGTTCCGCTAAATATGCCGGTGTGTTTATACTCGTATCAACAATATTATTGTTGCAAGACGAAATAAAAAAACATATATTGCTTAAAAATGTGCAATTTCTAAGGGATAGGACCTAGCTAGATCGATTTTTCTCCCCCAAACCTACCTGCATACTAAATTTCAAGGTAATACTTGTAGCCGTTGTCGAGATACCGATTATATATATACAAGATCGTCTCGTTTAAAGTATAAGATATGATTTGATTTGAAACGAGACGATATGCAACGCAGCACTGCATTTTAAGATAGCGATTCGGAAGTGAACTTTATTCACTACACTAAAAGCGAGAGTTCGAATGTCAAACTGCACCGCTCTTCTTGGCGCAGCGCCGCACTTACAATGAAATCTTACGTGCATCTTCTTGTGCACTGTATAAATTTCAAATAAGAATTACTATTTTTAAAATGAAGCGCCGCGTCGCGGATCGGTTTCGGTGTCGATTCGTTTCGGTGTAGCTGATCCTAACGCTTGAAGCAAAGCAGATGTTACTTGCATTTGCACATACTCGTAAAGTCGAATTCGCGAATTTTTAGAAAATATTATTTCATTATATTTTAATTTAATTTTACTCCATTTGTTTTTAAATCTACGTTCGGCAAATATATTGGTCATTCAGATGTCTAACTTAATCTGTATTATGTTAATATTATGTATTGAAATTATGTAAGTAAGCCACAATTTGAATACTGGGCTATTATATAACGTGTTAAGTATAATGCAAACAAAAATTTATACAAAATAGAGCAAATAGAGCATACGAATAAATTAAATAGAGCAAAAGGAACTGTTGAAGATCGCGATATGATAGCTTTTGATATAATATCTTTTATCTGCTCAAATAACATGATATTAACAGCCGAACACTGAACTGAGATAGTTAAATTAAGTGACGCTGAACGGCCCGTTTCAATAACCTTTCTACCTATAATTACTATTTGTTGGAAACGTCGAATTTTTATCGCAAAAAACCGTCAATATAAAGTTAGAAAATTGTGAAACAGGTCCTAAGCATATTGATTTTTCACGTAGAATTATGAAATACCTGGGTAACGGAGTTTTGCTTATAGTTCTTAATTTAAAAAACCCTAAAAAAGCATCACAAAAATATTTATCTGACCGGAATTCGAACCCACCACGTTCAAATTTTCGAACCAAGCAAAAATATATATACGCATACCAAACTGCTAATTAGACTGATATAATAGAGTCGAAATTATTGACATAATGTGGCACGACGCGACAAAAAACCTATATAGCTTATAAATGCGTAGTTTCCCAGGGATAAGACCTAGCTAGGATTTTTATCCCCCAAAACTCCCTGCATACTAAATTTCATGGTAATACTTGCAGCCGTTTGGAGACACCGATTATATATATATATACAAGATTGTCTCATTTAAAGTATAAGATTTATTAATTTTATAATTGGCAGTGTCATGGTGACCTTAGGGAAAAGGTGCCGATTTTTTTATGTGATCTTGAATCGCTTAATTTAATCAAAGATTGTTTTTCCATATGTTAGTTTACGCAAAACGTCTTAAAGCTTATTAATGTTTTTGAAGTGAAAACTTCTTTAGCGGCGCTGTGTACTTTTTTTGGAATGGGTAAAAATTTCTAAACTCGCGTCAGGACACGTGACCTGATCGAAAATTCGTAAGTCGGATGGAGAGAGGATAGGCGGCGCAGGGCGCTTGCGCGAATGTTCGTGTGTGTTAATGTTACAGCGTGCCACGCGCATCCATGGATGAGATTAATATTATTAATTTATTTGTTTATTTTATTATTTATTATTATTATGTAAAATAATTGTAATAGTTCTGAAGTGTTAAATTTTTAATGTAGTATAAATTGTCATGTTTGTGTACGATAGCGCAATAAATGAATATTGTATTCCACCATATAAATAATAGTACTTTTATACTGATAATGAAAGCAATTCGTACAAAATTATTCTCTAACCATTCCAAAATATAAAAAATGCACAACGTTAATATTCATGTTTTCACTTCTGCCGGCACTCCCGGAGTGCAACCCGTCGATTTTTTTTTACTTAAGTTACATCGCTCGTCACTTGTACAGGTGGAGCTAGAACTAAACATAAATAACCTAACCAAGAGCATGTCAAATATAAGGAGGGTTCCGTAACTATAAACTCACAATAAGTTATTTTAAATATGTAAGGTTAATAATAATAATTCAAAAGTTACTGTCGGATTTCGCTTAAAATAATTTTCCTACAGAGTATTTAGCAGGAGCCATCTGCACGGAAAGTTATCAATACCTATTTCTTAATTAACTAAGAGTTTGGAACATCTACTTTCATCTAATTATATTGATAATTACAGAAGTTAGAAGGGCGGACAGACAGACAGACGGATGGATAAAGCAAAACTGTAAGGGTTTCTTGTAGTTACTACGAAACCATAAAAAGAAAAGAAGTAAATTCATACAAATATGTTTTCTATATAGGAGATATTATTTCAAATTATGTATCTTATTTGATAACGATATCCCTTCTAATATTTTACACTCCGGCACTAAACAGATTAGAATAGACAATTTAGTTACTTTTTTAAACTTAAGTAAATTAATGTCGCATGACCAATAGGATTTAGTTAAAATAAAATCATTTCACACGATCATAAAATAGCGGATTAATTAACAGATAATTTATAAAATACGTGATGTTGCTGACGCACAAACTGACGATGAGGAAGATTGATTTACGAAAATAATGTAAAACAAGTCTTAAAATATGTTTTAACTCAAAAAAACCTTTTTTATTACTGTTTTATTGGAAAAACGAAAAACGAAATAAATGTGAGGTGAGTATCGAAAAGTATATATATTTTTTTATATTTGTTTAGCTCAATATTAAATTTTCTTAATACAATCGTTTTGTTTATCTTAAACATGACAACATTCTACTCAATTACATCAACACGATACCGATTGCTATTTAAAAATCAATAGCCACAATCTAGTGCGCATAAAAACGGAACCAGTTTAATAATAACTAGTTTAATTATACAACAAGAAATTAACACGAATTACGCCGATGACATCACAGTTACGAGCGAAAACGAAAGTGGATAGACGAAAGTGGTCAGGGAAGTGTGCCGGAGACAAGTAGAGCGGCCCACTAACCATAGACAAATGTTAATGGCATACATTTGTTAATTGTCATTTGGAGCGTGAATTTTGGGTAATTTGGACCCTATAGAGCTTATTTAAGTGATATTAAATTTAAGCTTGATCTACAAAGTCAAAAAAAATTAAAACATATGAAGCAATTTAGTGTTCACACTATGGCGTATTTTGAGGTCCTTAAAATGCCAAAAGTCCGAAGAGAAATTCTATGCTCCATAGAAATCTGTGAAATCTCTTTGTTTCTTTTTAATCCAGCAGAAAGGACCAAACTATTAGAATAGATCCTACATCTACCTAAATAAAAATACATATCACAATCATAAAAATACATAGCCATTACCTACATGTAGGTAATGGCTATGTATTTTTAGCAAGACTTTGTAAATTGGTTTCATTCTTCATCTTTGATCAATAGATTGATATTATAGTTATAAAGATAGTGAAATTTATCACCAAGCTATTGCAAAACAAACCGGTATTTTCTGGAGCAAGGTCGGGTAAAGATGGCCGCCAAGCTATGATGGAGTCACGTCAAATGTCAACCGATTCGCTCCAAAATATGGGCTACTCCTCTCAGATATTCATCACGATAAGACGCTTATAAACATCTCTCAAATAATTATATTAATACGTGAAGCAGAAGCTTTCAGTACAGTTTTATGAGAACTGTGCATGAAATTTGGCCGATAAATTAAAGTTTATGTGGAAAAAGATATGCAGAAAGCTAATATTTTTTTAAATAATGCTTAGAAACACATAATAATATTAATAAAAAAACAACAACACACACTCCCTCAGATTGTGTAAGTATCAGACGCAGTGTAGTGTGTGTTATTCACACACTACGCTGCGTCTGATACTTACACTTTTTTTTATATATGGCATCGGTTTAAACCATTTGCCAGTGTCAAAGGCGGGAAATAGAATTTTTGTTTCAATTTTCAACACCGTATTCCTAAATTGTCAAGTCTAAAGTCTAGTCAAAGTCCAAATAGATAGTCAGTGCAGTCAATGAGTCATGTAAGTCGATTCAGTAAAGTGGTAGAAGCTTTACTGAAAGTTTCTAGGTAGTTTTGGAGGGAAAACGAAATAGCACGTTTTTTCAAGTTATACTACTTGCCAACACTTGTGCACGTTAACGAATATTTAATGGTTAATATTCTACCAATATTACACATTAAGAACCGAAATAAAACAAATTTATGAGGAAATTCAAATTCCACAACGTCACCGGCACAACTATCTACAATTTTGTTACACGTTGACGTTTGTCAATCTGTCACAACATTATCATTAATTGGAGTTCTGCCGGGGAAAACAATGAGTGATGTTGTGGAATTTGTAAAACTTCATAAATTTGTGTTATTTCGGTTCTTAATGTGTAATGACATGACATGACTCATAGACTGTACTGACTATATATTTGGACTTTGACTAGACTTTAGACTTGACGATATAGGAATACGGTGTTGAAAATTGAAACAAAAGTTCTATTTCCCGCCTTTTGCAAATGGTTATAAGCCGATGCCATATATAAAAAAATAAAAATAAATACGTGTGGCACTCGGGGACTGCCGCGGTAAAGCTATTGCATAGTAAGTCTACACGCATACGTCTAGTCGCACGCACACAACGCCGTGTCGAAGACTGCCGAACTGAAACGACGTTAGACGATGCACGGCCTTCAAGCCACACCTCCGTGCCCGTCGGAGTGGGGAGCGTGAGGTTTTTTCGTTACGGAATTTCTGGATTCGGTCCCCGCGCTCAAGGCCCGCGATAGAAGCTATGCAATAGCTTAAAATATATCATAAATTTTAAATTTTTTCTAAGGCATAAAAACCCTTATAAGATTCAAACTTAAAAAAAAAAGAATTATAATGGGCTAATTTCGACCACAGGGCGACCTGTATTTCATATTATTTCAAAAGTTTAAAAATACTTAAATGTTCTAACTCGTAGGTAATTTTTATGGCATACAATTTTGACGAAATAATGTAGAGCTGTAAAAAAGGAATTCATTGCAGGCAACCTGGAACGACTAACAAACATGTATATTTTGTACCTAAGCTTGGTATTCCTCATCTTATTAACAAAGCAGATGTTATGAATAGTGATTTATAAGAGTATACAAGTGTTTGTTGTGATAAAAAGGATCCTTAAAAGGTTTGTTTGTTTGTTTGCATTTAACTACCAAATATATATCTTACCCTATTGTCTACTATATAGCTGTGCCAATTATCAATATCGGTCTACTAGTTTTGGTAGTTAAATGCAAACAACAGACAAATCTTTCATCTTTATAGATTAGAATAAAAGTATAGATAAAAATACGAGTTAAAGTTTCCTTTACAATTTCAATATCATACCAAATCCAAAAGAAGTCAACATACAAAATCAAAAAGTAACAATATCAAAAGGTTATAAAGCTTTTTTTATAGAGTTCATTGAGTCCAAACTGTTTTGATATACCTACATAATATGTACATAATACACGTCTATTTTAGAACTAAGTAGTTCAATACACGATTCCCACGGCGCGGCGCGGCGCTGATGTTGAAAGATTTTTCTATAGAATCCAATAAGTAGCATCCGACGATTGAGGGACATAACATAGAATTTGCGGTTATCTTAATAGATCTTAATTATTGCTAGATTTATATGTGTGATAGAGATTTTTATGAGTTAAAACACACTACACTCACTCACTCATTCACTTACTATGGCACACCGTATATGGAGTACAGAAAAACAACTTTGCGAAATGAAAAATGTATGTTTGCTTGAACACCCTATGACTGCATCTATGAGTATTTACATACAATTGCAATAATGATGGTAACTAAAATTTATATCTATCAATTACTAATGTGCAAAGGCACGGCAATTGAATAATATTATGAATCATAATTCTAACAGTAGTTTCTGTGAGGCACCCTGCGCCCGCGCCGGATCGATCTCACAGCTGGGAGCTAACAACTTATTATCTGCGCGTCACATCTCGCCATCGTAAATTTATCACGACAGATGTAAGAAAGGGCAAAATCTTTTCGTTTAAGCGTACACGCAATAAAATTTTTTTTTGGCCGTCAAAATCTCATGAAATCCTTAAATTATGATTTCATTATGTACTAAAGCTCGTGTAAAATTAATTTGAAAAGCTTTATGATTACTTTTACACTGCCGGATTTTGAAAAAAAATGAGGTTTTATAAGAGTTTATGTCAGATTTAATATGTAAACTTTTACATAATATTAAATCTGACATAAGAAAAATGATAGGTACATAACATTTTAACTTAGGCCTTTTTATCCGTTATTGGATGATTTATACAGTATTCTCCGAGCGAAGAAGCGAACGGCATTCTCACAACATAGTCAGCCTAGTCCAGAGGAATGACTGGTCAATACGTCTGGGGCTAACCATGTGCGGGTTACCTCACGATGTTTTCCTTCACCGTTAGAGCGTCCGTATAATGTACTTGAGATCTGTAAAGTCTTATTGGTACACGCCACAATCTGGGAATCGAACTTGCCCTCTCTCGAGTGAGAATCAAACGGTCTACCGACCAGGCCACGGAGCTCACATAACATTTTACTCCGGTAATAAAGCGCAAGATGTACTTTTAATTCATAGGTAAAACTAACTTTCGTCAAAAGGAAATTATTTTTAACTACAAGTAATAGTACGTTAATATTATCATCTACTGTGGGCCTAGCATGGACAATTGACAACAACGTATTATTCGATTCGATCATTTACGAATCAAAAAAAAAAAACAAAAACACAAGTGGTGGGAAAAACATCCCACCACTCACGTTAAAGTAATTAGTTTGAAAAACATCTAAAGCATATCTGTTGGACTAACCGTCTTTAAATAAGCATCAATATTAAAATTTCAAGCGCGAAATGTCATTTAATAATATATTTTTTGTCTTATTTTTCTACACGTTCATCATTAATGTCCAATTGAATTAATGTAACTACTTAAACTGTCTAGTCCGGCTATATGAATTGTGCTCACAGAGTATAGCGAGTCTAACACGAACAATTGACAACAACGTTTTCGTAACTTTCGTCTCATCGAATGAGAATCGTATGAAAATCATTACAGTGCCCATACAATTTTCATCCGATAACGATACGAATCCGTTGTTGTCGATTGTTCGTACTAGACCCACTGTACTGTGTGAGTACTCACGCAGCCACATGCACTACGCCTGCGGTATCTGCATCTATCTGTAGGTATCTAGTGTACATACCGTACCTGGCGTACCTAGTGCTCTGTGGGTTACCTAACGTTTCCTGCTCGAACTAGGATTACGTCGCTCTTGATTCGGCTCAGATTCTCACAGTAAACGGGAAAGTGCTTACGCAACATATTGTTTTGTGCCAATACTGGATTTCGTCACACTACAGGGTGTCAATGATATGCTCACTTCTCATATACAAGGTGTTCTTAATAATAAAATATTCAATACTAGATGTCGCCCGCGACCTCCGTGTAAATCGTACATTTTATAAAATATATAATATAAAAAGTAGCCAACAGATATGAGAAGGACATTCCCAATCCCGTAGTTTCGGAGCCTATTCAATACAAACAAACAAATCATTCCTCTTTATTATTAGTATATGAAGTACATACCTACCTAAATCATAAAGCAACTTCAATGTAGTAAATAAAGTATAAAAATAAAATTTTCTCAGATTAGAATAATAATATAAAATTCGTTACTAAGAAGGTTGAGAAAATTGAAACCGTCCGGACACAGCACTCGTGTGACGTGTCGCGTTGAAGTCTCTTACAGCGCGTAGGGGAACGTAGTAATTATTCATTATTCAATCAAACAGGGGAACTTATGCGCCACGGCGAAAATTATTCAATATATAATATATATATATAATATATATATATATATATATATATATATATATATATATATATATATATATATATATATATATATATATATATATATATATATATATATATATATATATATATATATTATATACACGTACACATACACGCACACGTATTTCGCATATGACGTAGGCATTCACTAAGGAAGGATTTTTCAAAATTCAACCCCAAGGGAGGCTAGAAACGTAATATTTGGACCGTGGCTTCCTTTTGTGACGTAATATAGAAGGGATTTTGCGAAACTCTAACTAAAGGGGTAAAAGGGAGTATTAACGTTTGTATATAACTTTTCTCTCAGTCAGTGTCTCTATTCTCTAATTCAATATTTCCTAAAATTAGATCTATTAATTGGTAAAAAGATGTATTAAACTTTGTATGAGGAATGAGGAAAAATATTAAATGAGCATTTCGGTTTGGAACTTTGTAAATGTAGTCCTAAAAGAAAATAAGTATACATGTGTTTAATGAGTTTTAGATATTCAACCCCTAGAGGGGTGAACTGGGGTATGAATGTATTTTTTCAGAGTCAAACACATGCTCAAATCAAAACAAATTTTTTCTTCAAGCTCTTTATTTTGATACCCGTAGTACACGAGCGGATTAGGTAAAGTCGTATTTAAAGTCATCATACATATGGAGTCATATACAAAAGCTCGCTTAGCGAGGCGAATGAGGTGTACAGTCTGCTGAACAGTTTTATGAATTGTTGCTTAAAATAGGAAACGGCGATTACACTACAATTGATGGTAAAATTACTATTCCGCAAAGTTTGGCAACAGTGCGACATCACTTACATAACTCACTAACGCAGTTTACCCTAATGTCACCAATCTCATGACAAAGCCCATAGAAAGGTTATATTGTGAGCGTGCCATTTTGACTCCCAAAAATGAAAACGCAGCCACTATAAATTAACTTTTACCCAAGCCATTTGAAGCAGATGAAGAACAACATAAGTCAGTGGATTTCGTTAGTACAAACTGATGATGCAGTAAACTATCCCGTGGAGTTCCTTAATACTCTTAACCCAACAGGTCTTCCAGCAGATAGTCTCCGTTTGAATATTGGAACACCAATTATGTTATTACGAAATATTAAGCCTACCAAATTGTGCAATGGCACCAGACTCCAGATAAAAGATCTCCATCGCAACATTGTCGAGGCTACTGTACTCACTAGATGTGCTCAAGGGGAAACTATTCATACCTAAAATACCATTGATCCCATCAGAGTATCTATTTGTATTTAAAGGACTGCAGTTTCCCCTAAAAGTATGCTTCGCCATCAATAAAGCTCAGGGGCAGCCATTGAAAGTGGGTGTAATAGACCTAAGAAAAAACTGTTTCTCACACAGACAGTGCCATGTTGCGTTTTCCACAGTAATTTCGGCTAGCAGTCTAGTGATCCTTGCTCCGCACGGCAATACAGTAGATTAATTTTCAATGTGCTCGATAGTCGTGTGAGGCGATCTCTGTGATTTTTTAAAAATAAATATTGTAGTTATCTTGTTATAAGCACACAAGACAAATATTTCAAATAATTCAAATCAGTGATTAGTTAACTATGATTATTGGTATGGCGTGGAGAAGGCCGTTACACAATAGTGTGTGCTGGGCGCAGACAACGATCATTTGTTTCTGAACTTTCTTACGACCTTTGCGACCACTTCCGACTAGCCTGTAATGACTGACAACTTTTATGCAGTTCGCAAATTTATTTCGAACAAATATAGACCTTAGTAACACGAGTTAAAGTACCTTTTTGATAAATGTACTTATCTAACATATTATCACTGGTCCAGCTTTAACAATATTATAGTTTACCAGTAACTGACCCCAAGCTGTGACAAATCTAAAATCAATCTTGCAAGAGAACAATAGGGTTCAATATTGTTTATCAGCAAAATTAATTACAAAATTTAAAGCAATTCGGTGTTTACTGTCGTGGCAATAAGGAAGTTATTGGTTTGCAACAGCCAAGTGAATGGATTAGCCGAATGTGTGGTTATTGTGTGGTAACAAACAGTTCCTATTCCAATTTCGAGAGCAAGGACCCTGGATGTGGGTCAGTTTGGCACGCGATTGTACCCAGCATGACCTGCATATCAGGCGATATCCGGCTTATGTACTGCACATTGACATTATATTTATATACCAATTCAATATTACCTACCATTGACTGGAACTTATCAGTTATTTTTCAAGAAACGTAAACTGCAATATACATTTTTTTTGTACAATTATTGATTAATTGATGTATCCAGTGCTCAAGATGGAGGTCGCGAGCTCGAATCCTGCCAAAGTATATGTGTATAATATAATATAAATCTCAAATATGTGTATGTATTGTATAAAATTATTTTATTATATATTTATGTTGTAAATATATTTCTGTTGTCTTGTAAGTTACACCCGTAACACAAGTTCTTCGAGATCTTACCACGGGACCAGATTGACGTGGTGTAGAAGCGTCCATAGATCTGTAATATTATCACAGAACATTGTCATATATACAATTCCCAATGTATTTACCTATATCGATAAATTGTAACATAATATGCACCTAGCACCTAGCAATGCGGATTGTATGACATTATAAGAATTCACTGTTTAAGGACAAATATTCGTAATTTTCAACATTTAGATTGTGCAGTTAAAGCATACCTTTGATTTTTTTTTCTATTACATATATATCAAGTTAATAGTAATTATACTTTATAATTTCCGAGTGGTTTATCTGATTAGGCTTAGAAATTTTGACATTTTTATTTCATGAAATATTTATTTAAAGAAATATAGTATTAAAATGAGTATTTCGATCTAATATACTAAACCACCATGCTAAAAGAATTGTTGCATACAGAACATTTTTTTATTTTTTTTTATCTGCTGGGTGTTCTGCGATGTGTATTTTTAGTCATAGGTCATAGACGTATATATTATAGACGAGGCACGTCGAGGCAAAAAGTGTCCACACCTAAATGGCCCCAAACATGGGGTTATTTGGAGCTATTTAAGTTTGACATTTGTCATCTTAACAATTTGATATTTGCTTTCCGAAGTATATTCAGTCTTCGGAAATCAGAATGGCGTAACTTTTTCGCGTATGAAATTTTTTTCTGTCAAATGTACGTATGACGTATACTCCCATGCTTAATTTTGAAATCTTTGACTAATACTAAATAATAATATAACTAATGATAAATACTATGTCTCTGACAACTTATATTAATCTTGATACAAAGTCTAGCAGATTAGTGGGGTAAAGTCGAGCCTTACTAATATATAAATCCACTTTCTTCTAGACAAACTAGTTTGCTAAAACTCCAGCGCTGTTACATAATGTAGAGTAAGTCGGTCGATGTAACTTTTATATTAGTATTATATTTGAACGAAGTTCCTTATCGCGCGTTGCGAATGGGGGCTAGACGGAAAAAATTAAGACTGTAACGACACTTTTTGCTATAGTTGTAAGCCGTGCGGCGTGCGCGTGTTTCTCTGTCTGTCTCTCTCTCTCTCTCTCTCTCTCTCTCTCTCTCAATTATTACTAAAATTGAGCCTACTGATTAAGTTTATATTATATTTGTTAATAATAAAAAAATATTATTATGACTTAAAAAAAAATAATTACAATTCCTTCACTATTTAATTGAAAGGAACTTCGATCCATCCGGGTGTCCCTTGACACCTCTTAAGTGTTTATTATATAGATTTCATAGAAATATTCGCTACTTAAGTTATTGTTAATGTTTAAAATAAATCACCAGCAGTATTACAAAAGATGCATATACAATAAACATAATATTATGCATCGAAACTTTTGAAGAATTTTTTGCATAATATGTTGGTAAAGGAGACTACTGCGTATAGTAATTATAATAAGATTGATATTTCAATAACCATGTTTAATTTATAGAGCACGTGGGTTAGATTTATATTGAGATCAGTCCATGATATCCTTACATGTACCATTTTCGATGCACCTATTTTTATCACCTAATCTATTCTATCTATACTAATATTATAAAGAGAATAGATTTGTTTGTATGTTTGCATTGAATAGGCTCCGAAAATACTGGACCGATTTTGATGAATTTTGGCTCAGGTATAGAGTAGACCACGAGGAAGTACTCGTACTAAGGCTACTTTTTCTCACTGCAAAATGTTCTCGCGGGATTCTCTCACTCTTCCAACGTATAAGACAAAGATAGCAAGATTTAATAGCTAATCGGTTGTGTAAATATTTTTATTAGTGAGGGGGTTAGTGTCTACTTTGCGACTGCTCAGTTTTCCGTTTTAAAATGACCGCAAAAAGTGTAAAATGACAAGAACAGACTATCTGAACATGTTGTAAAGAACATCCTGTACTGTGTACGGAAAATGACGGGAAAACCAAATGCCAGGTTATCCTGTCACCAGAATATATCCTGTGAGTAGCCAGTGGCAGTTAAATAAAAGCTGCGAACAGTTGATGTACTCACGAGAAAGGCTACTGAGAAAAGATACTATTGACCGGACCCAAGGTAACCAACTGAACGACAATGACATTCAAACAAAATCTCCGATACGGATATATGCTAAGCCAAACCAAACGGATAAATATTATGATAAAAAGGTTTTCATATACTAGGCTTTTTTAACGTATGCATGTGACATGTATACGTAATGTGAACCTTGTTCTTGGACTAGTGTGACGGTTGATGAAAGCCGCACTAAAATCCGACGCGAAGCTTAGGGTCAGCTCACATCGAAATGCGGCGCGAAGCGGTGCTGCATTTTTAAGATTGCGATTCAAATTGAACTTTATTGGAAGACCGCGGCGCCGCGCTACGCAGCCCGGTGAAGCCCGAACATTGCAAAAGCAATGAAATGTGTATTTTCTTATGGAGTGAATAAAGTTCAACTTTGAATCGCAATCTGAAATCGCGTCACGGTTTGAACTGACGCTTAAAAGATCCAAGCGTTGAAAGAGGAAAAGATGATTACTATTATATACAGTGCTATGCATATTAGACTGAGAAGATGGCTCCGAGAAGAATTCCTATAGGTGCATCATTACCTCAGACAATTTGCAATACTGTTAAAATTAAAAATTACAAATTTGAATATACTATATTTAAACTGCCAGTTCTTAAAAAAGATAAAAGGATTGCAGGTAAATACGATATTTACCAAACTAGTTTTGTTATGAAACAAAAAAGCAGGCGATCACTGGCAGACCAGTCACCAAGCAGGAAATAAGTTAGATGTTTAAGATGGCATATGCAAAAGATTAAAAATACGTCTGGGCCTCGTCCTCGAAAAGCTACGTTCTAGAATTATCATATTTTATGTCTAATTTTGTTTCGGTAGTCGAGCAGAGCAGGCTGTTTATGAATATAAACAACAAAATTATGATTTATTTACATATGTAATTAGGGTAGTCAGAAGCAGTTTTATGACACAGTGATGGGGAAATAAGGCCCATCGAATGAGGCTGCGATCTAAAACTTGGACAGGGCTGATTCAGATACAATCGATGATCTTTATATTGCATTTTAATTTTTGGCTTCAAAATTTTGTAAAATATTTGTCACATCTCTAACTTACTTATGTAATTATAAACACGACGTGACATGTGTGCCGAGTTTAAAGTTTATTTTCACTTTTATGTTAATTTTGTTTTCTTTTGTTACAGATTCACGAGCACATGACCCCGGATGAGCTCAGAAATGTCTTCCACGTGGAGCACCACAGTCACGTGCCCGAGTACCACCTAGTCCGCTTCACGCACCACCTTGCCAGGAGAAATATTGCCACATCGCACCCCAGCAACTCCCACACGCCCAGCAGTGGGAAGGTTGCCCACGAGAAAGTCACCGACCATTGGAAAAATCCACCGTCGCTTCTCAACGACGAGATGTTTGTCAGGGCCAAGGATCTAATAAAGGACGTGGACATCATAGGAGACCTAAACTTGACTGTGCCAGTAGAGTTTGACGTGTCAAATTCTAGTGAAAGTGTTAGTGATAGTGAGTTCGGTGATACGGAGCACGCGGTGGACGACCAGGAGACGGACGTGCACAGGATCCAGTTCGAAGCCTTCGGGAGGAAGCTGAACCTGACGCTGCGGAGGCAGGAGGGGCTGGTGAAGAAAGACGGGCTCAGGATGTGGCGGGTCCTCACTAATGAGTCGCAACCCCACGGCGTTGACTACGAAGAAACGACAACGGTGAGTTTCATTTCCTGTAAAGTAGAAATTACGAAAATCCTTTGTTATACCACAAATCACAATAAATCGCCATTAAATTTGCCAAACAACCGTAATGTGTACAGTATTAAAATGTAGATTGTGCTAATAACTTTGAAATGACAATTTACATCGATCAATAAATAGAAGGCGATATCGAACGTTTTCGATAATTTCTCATAATTGTAGCCGACGTCTCCGCCTCATAAACCACAATCAATAGTGAAATTGAACGCAAAACCGAAGCGATAATTAGATTCAATGTTATACAACTTATAGGGGACAATTGATATATAACACTAATAGTAGTGATATTACTGCATAGCATTTTATCGCTTATTTCTTTTGCCAGATGGGCTGGATTCGTATGTAGGTATTGTTTAATTGTGTACTCCGTACAGTCGATTGTTCTTTGGCAAAAAATGTGCTCTCCCAAAGTGGTGGGTGAAAGCGTTCGCTCTTCCCACGAAGCCTTATCTAATGTCGGTGATATGATGAGAAATTAAAACGTACGGAGTTGCCATTGTGCAATTACGAACACGCGCCATCTAATGCAGCTTAGTAAAGATATTATTTTATAATGTTTGATAAACTGAGCTATGCGATTTTTATAGCAATTGTTCGATGAGCAACCTAATACAATTGATATTTTTTATCTGTTAGCAATGTAACGCGGATACTTTGACGATGAATAAATTTGTCACATTCCCTCAGCGTTTTCATTATTGCAATCTAGTTGAAATCATAACTCACTCCATATGCAAATGAAAATTGTCTAGACTAAATTCTACAAAATACCGGAACCGGATACATAACTTGTTAGCTACCAAAATCCTAGTGCTGTACCTGAATTTCATAAATTATCGATAAATTGATAGATTACGCGTTGCGATATCGGCGGGTCAGCCGGAAATTGCACACGGACCTTCCAATTTACCCAAGCACTTTACAATGCAAATCAGGGCTCGGAATTCGTGTACAAGATATGTAGAGGGTAATGATTGTTGGCATGCGGATAGTGACCGACCATATACCTACCTGTAGGCGAGGTCGCGCGTTAAAGGATAAAAATATATTTTTTTAGAATTTTGCCATACCTATTATATGAACAACAATATTCTAAGCTAAAAATATCTTAGACTATTAAATACTCTAGAGTGTGTGATACAAACTACAGAAAACCGATTTAATATGTCCCCCGGGCACCCCTGAGATCATATCGAAGGGTTTTTGTCGTTGGTTGCCCCTGTTGATCCTGGCTCACAGGAGTTGCAGTGGTGGGATTGTCTGGAGGGCCAATGCTCGTTTAAAAAAAAACTACGGAAAATTGAACGTTTAGCATTTAGAGATACCCAAGACAATATTGATGTTAAGTATTTACCAACCATAAGCGATTGATGACTGACTCCATATTCACGATATTATAAAACAAACAAAATTTAAATGAATGCTAGACTGAACGTCTAGCATTCATTTAAATTTCAACCATAATTTTTAAATTTCTTCGTATTCAAAATACATAAAAAGTTACGTTAAATTGAATCATAATAATTGATTTGCAAAATTTGAAAATCTAATAAACGGATAGCATCATCAGAAACAAGAATCAAGATAGAGATTTTTATTCACTAAACGTAATGTAGGTATGAACGTAATAATCAATAGGGATAATGATTACATCTAAACTATTTAGTTTCATTATTATATATTGTGGCATTACCACTTGGTGTGGCATTAATATTGACTTTTGATATGCTGTTTCATCCGCGAAGTTACTCATATTTAAGAGTACTATGCATTTACGCAATAAAAAATACGTGTGGCATTCGGGGACTGCCGCGGTAAATCTATTGCATAGCATTTTTTATACTTTCTCACAAACAGCTGCTTACGTATTCGTCCGATTTCGGAGCAGCTCGTCTCGATCCGTGCGAGCTTCGTACAGTCGTACCATATACATACACGTTAAGGTTCAACTAGTCGCGGGCTCGAACTCACTCGTGGACGCGGCCAAAAAGCACGCTGTCTCACCTAGCATTGTGTCTAAAAGATATAGAATCAGTTATGAGCAGTTAGCAGCTAGTCTACACGCATACGTCTAGTCGCACGCACACAAACACCGTGCCGAAGTCTGCCGAACTGAAACGACGTTAGACGATGCACGGCTTTCAACGCCGCACCGCTGTGCCGGTCGGAGTGGGGTGTTAGGTTTATTTTCGTTACGGAATTTATTGATTCCGTCGCCGCGCTCAAAGCCCGCGATAGAAAAGCTATGCAATAGCTTAAAAAAATCATCTAGCCTATTACAGCTTTGGTCAGCTGACCGCTTAATATACTGGGTAAGAGAAAGTAAGTTCATTAGGTACCGCGATTAGGGTAAATAATGAGGTTAGATTAAGGTAAACGATGCTTAAATAAATAAAAGCGAGTGCTCACTTGAGTCACGAAAGTCTTAAGACAGTCTATTGCACTACAAAATATATTAAGATGCGCACTCTTGAAATAAAACGTTACAAAGACAGAAATGACTAGGTTAGAACAGCTCAAAACTGTTGGTGTTTTAATCTTAAGACAAACTTATTTATGCGAGACAAAACTTTGTTAAGACTATCGTGTCGCTCCGACTCCGACCACTCTGCCGTAACAAACAGACATGCACTTCGTTTCCGTTCAATATTTAAAAAAAACCGTTAATCCTTTAGCGTTTAGGGTAACAAAAATATTCTACATACACGATATTCTAAGTACTCAATACGGATCTTATATAATATAGTTAGAAAGTACCTACTAATGATTTTACAAAAGACAAAATTATATGTACTTTATTAACACCAATTTATGGTTTTGAGCCCCGAAAAATCATAGAATTTTTAGAAAATCAATTAATTCATTTCTAGAAGTGCAAAGTGCAAAATTACAAAATTCATAGCACGCTCGGAATGAATTGATAATTTTCGCGACCGCCCAAGACGACATTTACAAGTCAAATGCTTTTGTCCATGTATTACAATAATATTATGCCCACATTTATTCAAGCGTCGTACTAACGTAACCTTAACTTTGTCTAGGACCAGTTTTAGTCTTATTGTTATGTTTAGGAAAAGATAGCTTTTATATTGACATAAATTGCAGTTCTAATATGTCCGCCTGAGAATGGTGAACCGAGAATATATTTTGCATTATAATTTATTAGATAAAAGACAAATCAATTTTAAATTACATAGGACATAGGTGAACTGCCACCATAATATTGTTCACAGCCCTCCGTCCATCATAACGTCGTTAAAATTATTATGGCTCTTGAAATCTTAAAGCCTTCCGATTTATGCGACCGCGACTCGCGGCCGGTACCGGGTCGCTCAACCTACTGCTTAGTATAAATTTACATGGAGCACTAAGCAGAGAAATCATTAGCTGCTTCGCTGGTCGCGGTCGCGCGTCACGGTCGCTAAGATCGGATTCAGTCCTTCTAAAAATATACCACGCAGAATCTTTTAAAATCCTTAATTTTACCAGAGTCAAAAAATCCAACACACAAGTAACATTTTCCACTATCCAAAACCCTTTCGTGCGTTTAATATGTCCAACCGAACAAGTATCATCACACATTGTAATCAAAATGAAATACAGGGGAGTAAACTAAAATTAGGTACATAATTATATTTATATAGTACTAGCCGTATTCCGCGGCTCCGCCCGCGTAAATATAGTATCGGGTATTCCGCGGGAATGCTGTACTTTTCCGGGATAAAAAGTAGTCTATGTTTTAATCCAGAATCTAAACTACTACCATACCAAATTTCATCAAAATACGTTCAGTAGTTTTCGTGTGAAAGCGTAACAAACAAACTTACATTCACATTTATAATATTAGTAGGGATGTTGTGTGATGTCAAATGATTTACCCTAGCTTAGCTATACGCAGCAAGCAAGCCCGCTGGACTGGTATTCTGCAAGGACCAATTAGTGACCTCACCACAAAAAAAAACAACGTTTACACACACTAGATAAAATAAGAAATTAAGATGAAATCGAGTAACGGCTTTGCGCCTTTCTTATGAAATAAGAAAAAAAACAAAAGGTTAACAATAGTCCATGGTTATTTTGACAAAGTGACATTTGACAGATTATAATCTACATACTACAGATTCTACAGCTTGTTCTGCAGTATTAATATAGCGTGGTCTGCGATATGGCATGTGGGCATTAATTTATAACATAAAATAATTATTAATTAAATAATGTTTTCTTAATAATACGTTATAAAACAACTTTGTAAATCTGTTTCTTGCCTTAATAACCATAAATAACAGAGGGGCATCTGCATTTATAATCGTCATTACTTATTCAGGAAGAATAACTATTAATACTTTATTATAAAGTCGTATATTATAAAGTAATAAAACAATGTGAGGTGTTGGCAAGTATAGAGTTCGATGCAGTAATGACCTATGACATGATTTAATGTCTATTTCCTACACACCTGTACAGACAGGAGCATTGACAAATAATACAAGCATTTTCGAAATTATTTACGATTGTACACCAGTGGCGGGGGGCTCCTATAACTCCATGCCTATCGCCTTCACTTACCACGTAACTTTTGAAGACCTTCATCCAAATGCCTACCTATTATACAGGCTAGGGAGAACCAGCCTTCGCCACTGTTGTACACACATCAGCGGCCGTCACGTACAGTTCTGACCGCGAAAAGAGCACCCGCGCCATTCCAACCCGCGCTCCGAACTGAACGTGTAAATGCGCGGGGCCGACAGTCCGTTCTGGCATGTCGAGGACAGTGCATATTCCACAGTTATTATCATACACTTATTATCCGCGCTCTATGACGAATTTTGACGTTTTATGTACGATGTCGGCAATCCATACCGTGGACGTATTTTTAGTCGTAAATAGCACTATAGTTCGACCAGCATATAAACAAACTGAGGGAAATGCGTTTCATTCAAGTCTTATTAAAGAAGGCCGGTTGAGGTTTCAAAATCTCTTAATAAGTAATAGACATAGGTTCTAGGATCTTATTGCTTAAGGATCAGCTCACACCGAGACACGATGCGGCGCGCACTTTCTGAGAAGGCGATACAAAACAACATGTATCTTTTGTGTAGTAAATAATGTTATATTTTGTATCGCCATCCTAAAAAGTGCACGCCGCGTCGCGTATCTGAGTGAACTGACCCTTCCTATGTATATAGAAATCCAGATTACTTAATAGTCACTTTTTAAATTGTTCAAAGATCTTTAACATTTTTAGGCCCGATTCGACCAAACTTGAAGTTACACGAGTGTTACTATAATGAGAATAATTTTACTCCTTCAATTTACTCTAGGATATCTTCGTTTGCGTTTTACCAAGATACTCGAAGAGTATACTATGCTCGGTATTATTATTCAATGAATAATGAACGAATGTATAAACCGACAAAAAATCATGTACTATTGTTTGTATTAGAATGACTTGTACGCCATAATAATTTATTTTCTTAGAGTAATACAGTAAAATTTCAATATCAAATTATAACACTTCACAATGACATTGATCGTGACAATTGCCAGCCAGCTGTGCGACTATCCACTATTCTCAGTTCAATACGTCAAAATCGCCCGTGTAAATATTTACTCCCGTGTAATTACCTTATTCTTGGATTAGAAGTTGGAAAAACGCAAAACCAGCTTACTCTTAGATAAGGAAACATTTACACTAGAGTAAAATTTTACTCCAGTTTGGTCGATTCCGCCCTTAGAAGTCCTCGTTGTCGTAGCAAAGTCGCGTAAATGAAAGACATCAACGCGTCGTCAACGTGAAAATGGTTGTAAGTCAAATGTGACGTAGTGACATTTGACTATATCAGAGAATATTAATAAAATAAAATATTAAGAATACTCGTAATCGGTGTAAAATACGCATGTTTGTTTTATCGATAAGTTATATTAATTTTTCATTAATTACAGGTCAAAATTATAATATGAGAAGTAAAACATTAAAGGAATTTTATATGTAGTTTATCGAGAAAAATATTTTTGGACAAGTTCAATTAAGATATACAGTAATACAAAATTCCATCATTCTTTCAATTATTATATACTAGCTGTTTCCTACGGCTCGGCCCGCGTTAATATACTATCGAATATCCCGCGGCAACACTGTACTTTTCCGGAATAAAAAGTAGCCTATGTTTTAATCCAGAGCCTAAACTACTGCCATATCAAATTTCATCAAAATCCGTTCAGTAGTTTTTGCGTGAAAGAGTAACAAACATCCATCCATCCTCACAAACTTTCACATTTATAAACACATTTTTCACACACACACACACACACACACACAACTTTCACATTTATAAAATAGGATAGGGATGTATTTATAATGCTTCATATTTTAAAGAAATTCATGAGACTAAATAGTATGTTTAAATGCAGAAATTCTCTTAGCTAACAAAGATTTGGAAATATTTCTTTCTTAGTACTTTAGGAGGCAGCCTTTTGGCAACCACGGCAACCTTATCGTGATGCTATGAAGTTGCGACAGCACATGAAAATCCTTCTGGCCATGATGATGATTCAGCATCGATCGTAACGTGTTACATAACCATCGTCACGTCGCACTTGATCACATTACGGATTTCTACGGCGCGGGCGCACAATACTCCATATCGATATCACAAATTATTGATGGTGTGGTTTGGAATGGTTGTTTAGAAGTACAATCATGAACATAAACATGCAAGCATTGCTAATAAATGTCAACATAGGGTCAGTTATGAATTTATAGTCTAAAATCTAAATTGATGGGTAAATAACTACAATTTCTATTAAAAAAAAAACTATAACCCGACTACGTAAATTAAATAGCTTATGTTACCCAAGCTATTATTATTATTATGAATCTATTGATACCTCTTTAATAATAATAATCGGACCAGGTGCTACGGTGAAACATACATACATACATAGTACATACATATACTGCCAAAATTATTTACCCTTCCTTTTGGCTTCGCCGTAGTCGGATAAAAATCCGTATACGTAAAAAGGCGAATGAATATTACATAATATGTCAAGTGTTACACTTAATAAAATTGATTTTTAAATGGTAATTAAGTTTATTATAACTTATAATTATTATTAAGGTGTTTTAAGGTACGATGTCCTTATAGGTACTGCAGGAACACGGAAGTAACAAGTTGCATTGAAAGTAAAAGGCATAACAAGCTTTATTAATGTTAATATTTTGTAATACCCACATCACAATCGTATCTTCTTCGACACGTGTATGTCAAGTCATTATGTACGGTAAAATTACCGTTTATTTACTCGAAAGATGTGTTTATTTTATTCCTTATGAAAGAAGATATATTTAATGTTTTGTTCCTTATGGAATCACCTTGTGGTTTTTATGTCTTCTTCGGGGTTATTCTGATTAAGTCAGATGTCAAGATAATCATCAGTGATTACTGATTAATTGTTATCAACTGCATTTACGCAGAACGCTACTGTATACAAATTGATGTTTATGCAATTCACAAATAGAAATATTAATTTTATTCCTAATAAAAAGCTTCTTAAACTTTTCTTTAACTTTCAAAGAAATGTTATTTTATATTTTAAGAGTTGATCAATTTTAACACATATAGGTCCATCATTGTCTCTTCTTACACATTTATAATCTATAGCGAGATTATTTTTTTTTACCAAAACTTCAAGTGGAAAGCAGAGAGTTTAGGTAGATATTTGAGATAATTTGCAGGTGAATGTCATGAACGGGTGCACTTATGTCACGACCGTACACCGTACAGTTCCCACGGTATGACTAACACTTCAACTATGCCCTAGTGTTGAAATTTGGAAGGGAGCCACGCCTTTGTTATAAGCCCCCCTTACGCCACCTGTTGGAGGATGACTGGTATCAACGATGAGGAATATACGTGGATGGTGGTAAACTCTCTATCATGACGATTTGTTAATATCTGTGTCGCATTTCAATTCCAATTTTATACCATGAGAAAACAACGATATAAAATATTAAAGTGCAGTCTAACATAATTAAAAAAATATTATGTTGTTTGCTTTGAAACCACATTAATATTTTATGTCCATTAATCTATTATTTCTTTTGAAATAGTTCTGAAAAATCGTATCCTTTAAAACACAAATTGTTCTGATGAGACTCGACTACACGCACAATAAAGAAAAAAAAAGTGTGTGTCAGCTCCGACGCACGACTGGAGTTTACTCTAAAAAGTAAAACACGTCCCTCAGAAGGAACAAAAACTTTAGCGATCGATTTGAGTTCAAAAATTCGCGCCATATGAAAAAAGTGACAGGTGCGCAGAATAGGTTGCGCACGAAAACGTAACGCTGTCATTCATGTTCAGTAGATGTTACTGCTCATATTTTTTTCATACCGGGGGCCTTATATGAAAATCGATTCTTAAGGAGTAAACTCCAAAAATGCACACGAAGATTTTATTTTCGTTATTGATTATGCAGAATGTTTCGAAAGGGGTTTTGGCCGCAGCCTTCATTATGGTACATACTTCCGGCGATTGTCCGCAGCGCACGAGGTGCAGAAAGCTTATCAGAATTCCGTTCGCACGTCTCCCGCTTGTCTAATTAAATTGAAAACTGGAGCAGAATATCAATTATTATTGAATATGTAGATTACTGTGTATGGAATTCATTAATAATCGCTTTTTGTTAAGCTCTTTTCTTATCGTACGTAAGTCGTACCTAACAAGCAAAAATCTTTCTTAAAGTAATTAAAATAGTATCTTTACAATACAAGTCACAAATCAGTTATACGTACAGCGCAGCATTAGTAAAAATCAAAAAGAACAGCTACCTACGATCATTATTATTATATTGCAATACGTTTTGCAGAATTATATTTACTAATCGGCTATTAGTAAATGTAATTACTATAGAATTATAACCTATAAGTATTTCGCCATTTATCTTACGAATACAAAAATCTTAGATTTTTGTGTATCAAAATCAGAGTACACATTCATTTATATTCCTATCACATTGTTGACCATATGTCTGGTGATATTGAACTGAATTTCGTTGAACAAAACGTTATTGTTCCAAGGGGGGTTTTCCACACAATAGCTTACGTGTAAGTATTCCAACATTTGCTTATCGACCGACGCGATGCGACGGTTTAAAAGTATTAATCAACTAAAGATCTATTGTGGCATGTCACATAGGTATGTAGGTAAATATAGTAATTTTAAATCCTGACACGATTTAGTTACGAGTATAATAACTACATACATATACAATATTATCTTTAATTTACAGGATGGCGAGGAGGACATCGGTGACCTCTACCACGACGAGGAAAACGGAGCAGCTCTGTTAATTAGGAGACATCCAAAGCACGGAAAATTAGTGGTGGTACGTATTATGAGTAAAAAGTTTGATTTTATATCTAATTGAAATGTGGTATTGGCTTTTACATTGACACATAAACACACGAATGTTGTGCTGTGTCCAGGGATTTTAAGTTTTAAGATTCACCATATTAAAACTATCTTATACTTTAAAAGAGACAATATTGTAGATATATATATTATAATCGTAATCTCGGCAACGGTTGCAAGTATTTACATGAAATTTAGTATGCTGGAAGTTTTGGGGGAGAAAAATCGGTCTAGCTAGGTTTTATCCTTGGGAAACTGCGTTTAACATTTTTAAGTTATAAAGGTACGTGTTTTCTTTCGTCGTGCAACAATATTTCAATAATTTCGACTTTATAATGTCAGTCCGATTGGCAATTTAGTTCGTTTTGTTTATTGTTCGCAAATTCGGAATGCAGCTCCGAGCAAAGCTCGGTTACTCAGGTACTGTACTTAAAATATGCATAAATATGAAATTGAATACAAGATTTCTTGCAAAGGCGCGAAATTTTTTGCAACAATACTTAGGTACAACTGCATCGTGAAAACTTTAAGAATCGTTTTGTAATTGAATGTGTTCATAGTTGTCACGAGATTGCTGGCATCCCAACACATAGTATCAAGAAAAGAACAATAGAGATATAAGTAGACTAAGGTCGGTTGCGGCACACGCTGACGGACAATCGACGGGAAAAATGCAATGCACTAACGTTTAACGCGCGAATTTAGCATGTAAATTTTGGTAATAACACTATTCACGGCTTCCATCATTCTTACGCAATGCTAAGTACCCGCTGAGAAGATTCAGAAAGATAAGTGTTGTTCATACGAGGTTGAATTACGTATCGCCTATATCCTACACCTGTAACCAGCTGTGATTTTGGAGTCCTGGCGAAATACATTTCGTAACGGCCGTTTATACAAATTCTTATTGATGCTAAATGGCAAACATCGTTTAATTTACGTCTACCTATGAAAAATGTATATCATAACTAGTTCTAAAGTCTAGACCCAAACGATTTGACAATAGCCACACCTTGACAAACATAAAATAGGTACCATAAAACCTAATTTGAATAATAGGATATAGAACCACTAGTTTCGATTGGTATTTACTGATATACTTAATTCCTGTCATTCGTCATATTATTATTCTTTAGACAATACAATTATCGAGAATGTGTCGCAGGAAGGCTCAATCGGTCACGAGCTAGTGGTGCGGCCGATCCCGGACTCTGTGACGGGCGCCAGCGCGCCGGACGACGAGATGTTCATGGATTCCACCAGCATGGCCGACATGGTGTCCATCGATACCGGTCTACCTATTGGTAAGTTGTGAGGTAAAACACATTTACATTTCACATTGTTACTGAGTTTCAAAAACTAGATTTACTCTAAAATAGTATAATATATAGAATAGATAAGCTTTAGAAAACAAGCTTTTGAAGGTGAAAACTGCAGATAGAAATCTACGGGTCTATCTAATCTAATACAAAATAAATTTTTGGTAAGTTTTTAGCATTTCAATAAAAAAATATTTAAGTTTATACTACAAGTGCTTAAATTTTCCAAGATTTTAGATTTCTAATCTGACAAAAAACCGTGTGCAGTTTTGAAATAAAGCCATCTTTTCCTCAAACAAAATTATTTTATGGTACAAAATTCTTAGAAATCGTACCTACAAGACAATTGAACCCATCTACAATCTACAGGAACTTGATATCTTCCTATTAAAGTGAACTTAAAATGTGAACGTCTAGTGCCTTGTAAACCTTTTATTTGCAGTAAAAAGGAGAAAAGCTGAGCAGGAGGAACTGAAGCTGGCGCTGAACGGCGCTCAGCACGTCATCATCAAACGGGACCCGGCCGCGGATGACCACGAAAGTGACTATGGTATGTTTTACATAAATTTCTTCTATTAAAGCTTGTCTATGGAAGCATCGGTCTCGTACAGCGAATACACGCATCAAGTACGCATTCGCAATGAATATACGCTGGTGACCGAGGCTTTAAAAGTCTATTACATGACCTTTGTGGCGACATAAGGATTACTCTCACGTAAACTCCGATATAAAATAACTCTTAAATGGAGTGTAGGGAGAACCAACATTAGTGAAGTAGGTATTCCAGATAGTCTTGGAACTATATGATCCGGAATCCGGTGGGCCCAAGAAAATTCAGAGCACTGCAAATAAATCTCTGCGCTATTAATATAGAGTTTAAAACCGAAGTGTCGAGTATTGCGGTGTCATTTATGACATTTGACTTGACACTTGTGTGTTTTTATTTTCAGCGCAAAAAATAGAATTCTATTGTGTTAGCGCAGAATTCTATTTTCAGTTCAATCGATAAAGTCCCAGCTCATTCCCCTATAAAATGATTTGTGAAGCGACAAATGTCCTGAATCTATTAATTGGTTAAATATTTTAAATAACACTTAATTTGATAGTGGAAAATACCTTTCGGTTCCTCTCATGTCAAGTTTCTATTCTAGACTCGTTTTCCATAATTGATTTTATTTTTAACCGACTTCCAAAACAAGGAGACGGTTATTACCGTCCATAACTCAACATTTGGCCGACAGATACTTAATTACTTTTATGGATTAATGCTTATCTTTTATTTTATTGCCTTCTTGAGATGACCTGTGTGGCTCAGTGGATCAGCGCGTTGGTGCTCAAGCCGGGGGTCGCGGGTTCGAATCGCGCCGAAGGAACAAAACGTTTTTCTGTGTTCCTGGGTCATAGATGTGTATTAAATATGTGTATAATATAATAACAATCTTAAATATATGTATAGTATAAAAGTATTAAATATACTTCCCCTTTTCTGGTACCTGTAACACAAGTTCTTCGGATACTTAGCACGGGGCCAGATTGACGTGGTGTCAAGTATCCATAGATATTTATTATTTATTTATTGTTGCAATAAAAAGACTTTATTGTTTTTGTGGTTAGTAAAACATAAATTTTTGTCCTTCATGTCAGACTAATTATATTGTTAAGTTTATCATTCATATTTATTATCAGATTTTTCTCTCTCATTCAGATATCTCTTCAACAGATACGGGATACCTAATCTCTTAAACGGATAAATAACAATGTTTCTACGTTAACAGATACCAACCACAGTAGATACCTACTCTATTATCTTAATATACTAAGTAGGTAGTAGCACCGCTGCCCCATGAACGTGGCATACGCCCTAAGGATGGTCTACAAAAACATCTATTAATCGCACGAAAGAGTACGGTCATTTAGAGTCGGATACATAGGAGCTACAGTACAAAAAGGCGCACCAAACACTCTTTCTAGCCAGGAAGAAATCTTTTTCTAGCCAGGGATGCGGGACAGTCTCAAACTCCCGCGTCTTGACATTCATGAATCTCAAGGGATCACTTTTGAATCGGTGATAATCTTACAGACCAGGAGCGACAGGCTGAGCGTTTACGACAGCATACCCCACGCGGTTGTAGCGCTCTCGCGACACACTCAACACGTGTGCGTTTTTTTACTATGTCCTAAGCATAATACTTGTAAATTTGGCTAAAAAGGGTATGAGCATTAAGCCTGTAGTTTGTTTTTATTTAATAAAAAATCGGTTGTCTGTAAAGTCGGTTTACTGACGATAGTTGAACGTGACAACGTCATAATAATAAATGGAACGCCTCAGAGCGAGGTAACGCCGCATGAGTCATGTTTTTTCGTGCGTGCAGCCGGTCTCATCAAATTATAAGACGGTGTCACGTCAAAAATATACCAAGACGTAGGCAATGTTACTAGGTTGAGTAGGTAGATAGTAGTATTTTTTAGGTTAGGTTAGTAGGTACGTAGGTATACGTATATTATATATTTACCGATATACCTAAGTACCTAGTTACTGATACATACAATACTTATAATTACATACCTCATAAATTGTTACAGCTTTTATGGAACCAGACCACCTGAGCAAGCGCTACAGACGACGGCGGTCTGCGGACTCCCACAGCAGACGCAGGAGGGACGCGCCCTACGTCATATACCCGGAGATACTGGTCATCGTCGACTATGATGGATACAGGTAATTAGTTATTACTAGTTATTCCACTAACGTATAATTAATGCCTATATTGTTTTTCTTGACGGTAAGACTTAGGACGCCATAGACTTGTATATTAAATTTAAGACGCTAGACGAGTTGATCGTGAATACACGAACGAACAATTAAATATTATGAAGATGAATCCTGAAGGTCGATTCGGAATAATACAGTTGCGATCCAGTTCCGATATGTTAAAACTGCAAAATGGTATTCTCATAAGCGTCAAACCAACGTCAAACCCGTTTTAATTGGTCTGATTTCAAACATCAGTTTATGATATGACTTCATTTATAGTTCAATAAAAGTATTATATAACAAAAATGTAAGTCAATTACAAGAATCGGGAGACCTTCTCCTGAATCCTCAAAATGTATGTTCCTGTTAGTTATGATACCACATTCTAAGCTCTAAGACCACAATCAGCTTATACCGAGCAATTTAAATAGGTAGGTACATTATGTAAAAATATATGTATGTACTTACTTCGTCTCGGACGCATCGCCTTAAATTATTTAGGATGAAAAAAAAATACAAAAAATAAACGTTAAGCAGACATGGCAATTTATTTAAATTTTAAAAGGAATGCACCTTTTAAATAAACAGTTGCCTGACTGACCTTAGTACATTATTAATTAAATTGGTTTTAATAAAATTATTTTGTCACTCAGGTTGCACGGCGGCGACAACTTGCAAATTAAACGTTACTTCGTGTCGTTTTGGAATGGCGTCGACCTGAGGTACAAACTGCTAAAGGGGCCCAGAATTCGGATCTCCATCGCTGGCATCATAATATCTCGAGTGAGTGTTGCTTATCTTAAATTTGCATTCTAAATTGTATTTTAGGTCCTCGTTTAAAAGAAAATATTAAAAATGTGACCTGTTGATGTGTTTAAAACGTTCTCTGCTATCTGATAAAAGCGTTACAGGTATTCCGTGAAAACGCTTTATTTTTATAAAAGCACTGTATTAAGTAGATTATGTTAAGCATAACAAATGAATTTTTATGTTTTTTAAAGCTAGTTCAATGTTAAATCTTAGATCGTGAACCAACAAGCTTTAGTGAAGAATTAGTAGGTTGGATAGTGTGTAGTATACCAAGTATAACACAGAGAGTTATACAGAGAAAAGCTGGTTAAGTTTTAAATAACCTAACCAAGAGCATGTCAGGACATGTCTAAGGAGGGTTTCGTAACCACTACCGCGCAAAAGGTTTACTTTGAATTTCTTCAAAAGTTACTGTCCGATTTCGCTAAAAATAAATTTCCGAAAGAATTTTTAGCATTATCTATCAGCATGGAAACTAACAAGTTTCTATCTCCTATAGTTTAGGCCAATTATTCGAAAATAGCAGACTTTATAAAAACGTCATGTATGAAACCTTACCTTTACTTTAAAATACCTATTCAACGATACCCCACACGAATGGGGTAGAATGAAAAAATATTTTTCGTCTCCACTTCACATGTCTGGAGCCAACCCCTAAAATATAAAATTATTATTTTATTATGCCAAAACTGAGATCTATGCACGATCTATAATTATACCAAATTTCATCCATTTATATTTCATAATTATAGAAGCTAGAAGCGCGGACAGACAGACAGACGGGCGGACAGAGTGAAACTTTAAGGTTCCTTGAGTATTACAGAACCCTAAAAATGATAGATTGACCCATTTTTAACAGCGAACAATAGAAAAACATGGCTTTTAGTTGTTGTTTGAATGTATTCATATTTCATATTCACTACAATCAACGTAGTTTTTATACGCTTGTCACACCCGTGACAAATTAAAATGTTTTTATCACTTCCAGTCAATGTTTATCAATTAAAGTTTGAATAATATCTTTATTAGTTAGTTTAGACTTTTTATTCACATTTTTAAACATTAGGTACTTAAGTAAGTAGGTATCTACATTCTAAGGTCACCGACAAACCCGATGAGTACACAAATGTGGTAACAATTCGATCTTATTACTATGACAAGAAGGTCCGAAAGTGGTAAACCGGGTTTATAACCGGCGACTGGCGGCAGTATATAAAATACGCAGACTAAATACCTAAAGTCAGTACACGCTACTTACGCAACATAAATAATGTACATTATTAATATTGTGGTATTTACGTACACGATGAAGGTTTCTCTACCTCTATGCAAGTAAGCAAGTACTATTTTTTTTCTACAATGAATTATCTACCCACATATCGTTGGACTTCTAAAAATAACTAAATCAATTTTACTACGCCTTTATTTTAAAATCGACCATTTCATCTGTTTCGATACAGTATTCTTCTAGAAAAGCCTTCTTTGATTTTGGATAAGCGTCCATGACCGCCTCCAACATATCCGAAGAAATTCTTTTGCGTTTCCTAAAACATTAGGTATAGATAAAAAATAAGTAGGGGATATCATAGACGAGGCATGTTGAGGTGAAAACTGTCCCCACTTAAATGGACCCACTTTTGGAGATTTTGGGGCCACTTTTACATTTCAGGTATGATGAAACCAAGATATATATATTATTAACACAATATTGTTTATATTTAAAGATATCAAAAACTATAATAACCTAACTAAGAGCATGTCAGGACATGTCTAAGGAGGGTTCCGTAACTATTAGGTCTTGAACCTATGAAATTGCCGTTTTGTATGAAAAAATTGCAACGAATTTTTTTCATGTATTTTTTATTTGTATTAATTGAAGTAATCAAATCAATGCATCTTTGCCAACGCAGTGGCAGTTTATTGATGCCCTTCTTAGAGAAATCAGCTGGACGGGAGGCAACAAATTCTTCAAAGGCATTTTGTACTGCCTCTCGGGTATTGAATTTTTTTCCCGCCAAGAAGTTATCCAAATTCTGGAGAGCTTCCAACCCCAATTCTTGCAACTTGGAGACCGTCTGCTGTGCTGTATGAGGTCGCGCGTTGTCCTGCAGGAGCAGCGGAGACGAGCGATTAACCAATGCTGGTTGGAGATGTGCCAGCTTCTCCATCATTGTGTTCAGTTCTTCACAGTACACATCTGCAGTAATACTCATCCCGTTTGGTAAGAAGCTGTGATGATTCACACCGGCGCTAGACCACTAAACAGGGACCATTACTTTTCTAGGCTTTTATAAGTTTTCGTTTAGGGAATTGTTTAGGTGCTGAACCAGAATCCAACCAACTTGCTGAGCGCTTGCGGTTATCAAACAGAATCCATTTTTCATCGCAGGTAACAATGCGGTTCAAAATTCCTTCATTTGTGTGTCTGTTGAGCAGTGCAAGGCGCGTACTTCGCGCTGGCGATCATTGAGTTCGTGGGGACCCATTTGTCAAGCTTTTTTACCTTGCCAATTTGACGCAAATGAACCAATATTGTTTTGACGCTAACGTCGAAAGCTGCTGCTAATTCAGCCGTAGATTGCTTATCATCAGCTTCCACAATCGCCTTTAATTCGTCATTGTTGACCAAAGTCTTCGGACGACCGCGAGGTTCATTTTTTCAGAATTTTTCAGAACGGAAGCGAGCAAACCAATAACAGGTGGTGCGTTGGTTTGTTAGCTCCGTAAACGTCGTTGATGTTGCGTGCCGCTTATGCCGCGTTGCTGCCACGACGGTACTCATCCTTACTAATATTATAAATGTGAAATCGTGGATGTTTGTTACGCTTTCACGCGAAAACTACTGAACGGACATTGATGAAATTTGGTATGGTAGTAGTTTAGGCTTTGGATTAGAACATAGGCTACTTTTTATCCCGAAAAAGTAGTGTTCCCGAGGGATACTGTATTTACGCGGGCGGAGCCGCGGGAAATAGCTAGTATTCCATAATTACTCGAATTTTTAACGTATCCATGATGACAAAAAAGATTGAAATGCGATGAAAATATAACACTAATCAATAAACAAATTACTACTTTTGGAAAAAGAATTCCATGTTTTTGAAATAAAATTAATTTTAAATTAGAATCCTTAGCCGAATAAAAAATATTTTGATTTGAAATGGACAGAACTGCAGAACGGCAATTTCATAGGTAAATACCTATTATAACCGCGTAAAACGTTTTTTTCAAATGACTACAAAAGTTACTGTCCTATTTCGTTCCCTTTTCCTGAAGAGTTTTTAGCATGATCTATAAGCATGGAAAATTGCAAGTTTCTAAGTCTCACGACCACACGATGGGATAGGATGAAAAAAATATGTTTCATCCCCACTTTGCCACCCCTAAAATATAAAATTAATATTATTCTCTGATGCTAATACCGACATCTATACGCAATCTATAACTAAACCCAATTTTATCAATTTATATTGTAACATAATCTAGTAACAAGGAAATCTTAGGAAAATCAAACTTATAAGGCAATTATTTAGGGTAGCTACATAATCAAAGTCACGACTCACGCGTCGACGAGTTTTGAGTAATCAAAATGTAGTGCTCTGAATCCACTCTTATATATATATATATATATATATATATATATATATATATATATATATAAGAAAGTCGTGTTAGTTACACTTTTTAGTTATAAAAGAACGGCTGAACCTATTGGGCTGAACATTGGTGGAGAGGTAGCTTAGAACCAGGAGACTGACATAGGATTCCCGTTGGACGTGACATAAAGATTTATAATCTTTATGTAATATGTGATTTGATATGGAAAATTACAAAGTAATGGAAAATCTTATCTTATTTAAAATAAAAATGGATTGCAATTCCAATGTCTCGCTAAAACTTGAGACCGGCTGGATCGATTTGGCTAATTTTGGTCTTGAAATTTAAACGGTGAGAAACCATGGAAAAAATTGCGGGATAAATATTAACAGTTAACACTATATTTATATAGGTGCGACAGAACAACGTGTGTCGGGACAGTTAGTAGGTATGTTATATATCTAGCAGAGAGGGACATATTGTGTTGAAAGTTTTAAGTTGGTTTGACTTAGATAGGTCTTACGTAGACAGGGGCTTGTCGTAACGGGGTAAGTAGTAACAGCCTAATAAGTGAGTGAGCTGATGATGATGAATTATAGCTAAGAACATTCTCGACCGTGTCAGCTTTCGAAACAAAAAAAAACTAGCTCATAATCGGTTCACTCGTTAAGGAGATACGGTGCCACGGGCAGACACAGGCACACACACACACACTTCACTCAGCCGGTTTCAAATATTTTACGATGCGGCCTACGACGTAAGCGCAGCCAAAACAGCGCGGGTGAGCGCCGGTCGTCGTGACCGGTTTTCAGCAGTAGGTACTGTTTTCTGCCAGAAATAAAAAAAATATTGTTCTTAAAATTTGATTTAAAAATCCATCTCTCCCTAATATTCCTGCTAGTTAGGTATACTCGCACCAAAAAGAAGCTAAAAACTAAGACTTGTAACAAGCTACTTTTCCACAAAAAGTGCTTTCTTTATACATAAATAAATTAATTGAGTATAGTTTCAGGAAAAAATATTGTAGGAATATAATTTCCAAATATATGATTTCTCAATTAAACGCCCTTTTTTAATTAAAATTATTATTAATAGTTTTGTCCCATCGAACCCATCGAAAAAAGGAAAAAATGTTACAATTAGCCCCTCTTACTTATTTGAACATAACATTAGGACTTAGGTATTCCTTCCTCTATCCTATGTATTAAATGTATGTAGTCCTATGTATTAAAGTTTAACATACCGATATTCCTTCATGTACTTCTCATGCAAACTTAGAACGATATTTTTCTCATCAGCACTTATGACCTCAGTAGACCCTCTTAATGTGGTCAGCTTTGTTTCTAATGTATGTATATTAGTTTTGATATCTTCAATTAGTAATTTCGTAGAATCATTCGTAGGTGCGGATGTGAGAACTTTAAGATTGGTCTCTGCGGTTTTTAAATCGTTTTTTCGCGCTAATATATTTTCGTTGAGTGTCTTTATTTGATGATCATAATCTAAACAAGGCAATAAAATATAACGTAGGTGTACACATTTAAAACCAATTACATCTAAAACCTTTAACTCGTTCTAGCTTTGTTTTATTTAACACACCAGTAGGTGGGTTACCTAAGGCAATATAACTAACTTAAAATATTTAAAATATTAATTCACTTACCAATTGTATCTTCAGACTTTTCAACGGCATCCGTTTGTAAAGCAGCATAAACTTTCTGTTTGCCATATAACTTGCAACGTATTTTGCCAGCTTCCGAAAGAGAATCGAGAGCTTTTTGAACAGCAGTTTTGCCAAACGCACCTCTTAAATTCACTGTTACGTCGGCACAGGAATATGGTCTGTTTGTATCAACTAAATATTTGAATACTGCTTCCCCAGCCATAATAACGAACAAAAAAAATTTTGTAACAAAAAATATTTAAATTGTAACAACAAAAAACAAAGTAGGTTGCTGTAGAATTTTAATAGCGCGAATTGCTCATTATTTTTCTACGTTTTTTTATAATTTATTATATTGGCAAGAAAAGATTGTGCATTCAGCCAAACAAAAACAAATCACCTATTAAAAAATGATCAGGAGACTGCTTTTTTTTATTTAATAAATAGTAATGAAAGGAGGATGGATATTGGAGTTTTGCTGAGGAATTCAATGGGTGACGTTGTGGTTTTTGTATTTCTTTCATAAATTTGTGTTATTTCGGTTCTTAATGTGTAATATTGGTAGAATATTAACCATTAAATATTCGTTAACGTGCACAACTGTGGGTAAGTGGTACAACTACTAAAAACGTGTTATTTTGTGTTCCCGCCAAAACTCCCTAGGAACTTTCAGTAAAGCTTCTACCACTTTACTGAATCCACTGACATGACTCATGGACTGTCGACTGATCGACTCACTTTGAAAAAAATTCACACCCTATATTTTTACACCATTCGGATAGTGTTACTAATAAGAAACAAATGCTGGAAAGAAATGCAATGCAGCAGGATAACTTAGTATTTAAATAATAAATTGCTTCATACTCTGACGAAAAGTATGGGAATAATTGGTACGTTTGAATGCGGATTTTCTCTTAACTGACAACAATTTGGGTCTCGGCGTCATTGTAACTTTTAATTAGCTCAATAATACCTATCCAATGATGTATTTCACGTAACTGCTCTATACGAATATTCTATTTTTAAGTGTTGCTCGTGCTATTTTTGCTTATGGTAATACATAGGGCCAATTTAGGTTTTCGAAATAATTATGCATACACGGATTGCATGTGAACTTGCCTCATTACTTGCCCTCTCCTTCGCGAAACAATCAATTACAAGAACCGCGAAGAAACCAATGCAAAAATGCAGCAGATAATAAAATGTCTGCTTATAGTAACGGGAAGAAAATATGTGGTTTTTGTTTTTGTCTTATACACAAGAAACCCCATTATTATATATATACATACATACCTAATATATGTATTCCAGGAAAGAAATAAAGTATAAAAAACGCCCTTTCCAATGAGTCCAGCGTCCATACGTTTTGCCCATCCTTCTTTGTTTACTAAACATACGTATTACGTACATAGGGAAAGAGTAAATTTTAATACACTACTTGTACATACGTACGCACAAGTTAATTTGGTAACATCAAAAATAAGCAAATAATTTACAAATCTATATTTAAAACACCTATTTGCCTATCGATAGCATACATTTGTATAAATTAGGAACACCTGCACCTATGACCAATAAAATATATTAGATAATCTCCCACTTAACCGTCTTTTATCTTGCGAAAATCCAATAAACAAACCTTACCAACTACGACACTAATCTTCAATAGTGTTATGTCCATCATTGGCTATAATTTATTTACCTATTTGCCAAGAGATCTTTGTTGTTTTATAAAAAGGTTAAACCTACTTAAAAAAATTTGTAACGTTGATAGAATTATCTACTTACCTGCTTCACATTTGTATAGGTAGAGGTATGACTTAGGAGGACCTAAGTCCTTCGGCCTACCTCTATGGACTATTTATTTTTGTGGCAATGCGAAAAGATGGGGCTAAGATGGGGTTAACGTTTTAATATTGATAAGCTAATGAGATGACTTTAATAGGTCAGGATGAGACACGTTTGAACAAGTTTTTCTATACGTCATAGATTCGATGAACCAATTTGTCGAGCAACAATTAGCGAGCCCAATCCAATTCCGTAGAAACTGCTAATTGTTTTTCGCGAATCATAATGAGATTACTGTTAAAACAAGTTTTCTGTAAAGTTATAAATGCCAGTGGTCAGATTGCTTTCGATAAAAAAAACATCGTTGACGTTGATCAAGATTTTTTTGATAGAGACTTTGATTTCTAGAAAAATCCTATGCAATAAACCTGCCTGTTCAAGTACCTACCAGTAGTCGTAGTACGTAGTAGGTAGACGAAATCTATTTTGGTACTTTGTACTTCCTGATTCGTTTCAATTTTTATAGTAAATATTCGATGTTTTGTTTGCTCATGCCAAATGCGATATCGTAAGAATGCTTGCACACGTACCGATTTGGTTTGGAGTAGACCATTGACAGCACGACACTCGTGTATTTGATTTTCAGCTCTATAGTATTAATTAGCACAGAGTTCTATTTACAATGCATTCCGATTTTTGTGCAGTGTTCTAACTCTCAAAACTTTAAACTAGCTGAGACAATCCTCTTGAATTTTTGAAAATCGTGTCATGTTCCTCGTGACTTGTTTACTGTGAGACGATAACAGATCATCTTTATAGGTAGGTACTTAACCCGCTATTCATAATTTGTTTCACAAAGTCCATTAATAATCTTTGTGAATGTTAGTGAATTATTTGTAAACAAAAAATTAAAACCGACTTCCAATGTAAAAATGCACAAAAAAGTATGAAAGAAATATTCTTTTCTAAAGAATTTCCCTTATAAATTCGCCTAAAATTTTAAGTATTTCTCTACTAAATCTTCATTATTTTGAAGTCGGTACCAGCCAACTTGATTTTTTCATTGAGTTGATTCTTGAGTTCATTTTCATTTCATTGATTCCTCAAAGATGAAATCATCAGGTCTCCACTTTGGTGACAACGGGGATAACTTGAGATTATAGGCTTTAGGTACATTAAGTTAAAATTAATTTTACTAAACATAAAATAATGGCTCTCTGGTTCCACCTCACCAAATTCAGAAGTCCTGATTATAATCCTTAAAAAACTTGAGAGGTGTCAAGGGACACCCGGATGGAACGAAGTTATAATATATATTACTAGCTGTCCCGGCAAACGTTGCTTTGCCATATTAAGTATTTCGCCCATATTATTTTATTGAAGTGACTAAATAAGTATGTCACCATGGCAACGTCGATCGCTATCCCGTCACACAAACAATATGGTCGCCGTCAGTCTCGAGTTGTAATAATTTACTATTTTTCATTCAACAAATGCACTTATCAATATATAAAATACCCAGTAGCCGATTCTCAGACCTACTGAATATGCATATAAAATTTGACAAAAATCAGTAAAGCCGTTTCGGAGGAGTACGGTAACTAACATTGTGACATGGAAATTTTATATATTAGATAATATAAATATATAGTTGATAATGAAGAATTGAAGCCTATTTTGGAAGAAATATATAAATATCCACAGAGATTAGCCGAAACAAACACACAGACTGACAGACGGACAAAAAAATGTTAACAATTTATATTTTATTGTAAGTACCGATCATACTTTTAAATGCATTAAGTGAAAATAAAAGCTGTTAATTTGAAATTACAGTTTTATTTAAAGTCTATCAAAATTTTAACTATACCTATATATTTACTTGCCATGTGGTGTTAAACATAATACGTATATAGTTAAAACCTGTTGATTAGTACAACAGCGATATAATATGCAACAGCCGCTTAGGACATTGCTCATACTGTTTCGGGCAAGGATTTAAATTTTAAAGAAATAGACTGTCGGAACCCATCATGTCCAAGATACCTCCTTACTCGTAAGATCTCAAGTACCTACTTAGGTACCTATCCATATTTATATTAGCGATTGTAAAGTAAGCTAGGGTCTGTAAACAAATACCTACTAAACAGTAAACTTGCCTACTGTTAAGTTAAATAAATTGAAATAAACGGCAGATAACTAGATAACTGAGAACGCAAACACAAAATGACAAAAACCTGTCACATTGATGATTCAACAATATGCATAACTTGTTTTTATACCAGTTTAGGAAATAAAATCTTCCACGTTATTTATTTAACGTTTGTTCGCGATTATATTTTTTTGCTGTCAATTAGGTATTATAAATTACAACAAAACTTTAAGTCACTTTTTGTACGACACCATCATACAAACAATAAGCTTAACTAGGTAATAGATATTTGTCATTGAACCCATTCAAAAATTCCTAATTATTTAAACCTTATCTAACAATTGATTTAGTCATCATCACATAAGTATTACCTTCTATTGATGATTAGGTATTAACTACGGAACAAAAAACAAAATATGGATGTGTTATAACTTTTAATAATCGTTGTCGCTAAACTCAGTTACGCATACATCGCAATACACACGGCGATTACATGCATATTTATTATATATTAATTACATACAAAATGGCATTTTCCTATTTTGTTGTTAATTAAACGTCGTTTGAATGGATACCGCTATCTTAATTATTTTACTATAGAATTATTTTCCTTCTTAATTCAAGGGTTTATGGATATTATGCTCTTGTCGGTGGGCTTTGCCATTTTTATTTCAATTATAAATATATTATATTTAATTACCTTACCACCTTATTATACAATGCCGTGGCTGAAAATATTATTCATGTCTTGTTATATTGTAGGGTCGAGACGCTACGCCATATTTGGAAAAAAATCGGGTGGGTCGCGACGCAATAGACTCTGCCGCTGCGCTCACTGACATGGGCAAGTATTTGTTCAGGGAACGACGTCTGCCCGTATATGACATTGCAGTTGCTATCACCAAGTAAGTAATATGTTACCCTTTCTAATACGTAATATAATGTTAGACAGATAATAAAATTACTCATGTGGAAAAAATGAAGCACATCTGTAAAAAAACTGTTATCAAAGGGTCTCTAATGCCCCAAAAGTTGCGTAAGGATATGCTAAACTGCTAAACTGATCAAGAGCTTAAAAGCATGATGATCTGCAATAAAAAGCTGCTAAAAAGCAGTTTTCACCTTTTGTAACAAAAAAACGTAATAGGAAAATAAAAATCTCCTATTAAATGAAGGTAAGTGTAGCTATTGAGAGTAAATATTATTTAAAAATTATAATATTTATATATTTATAATTATTGTTTTAAACATCACTTCTAAAATAAAAATTAGGTGGGATTTGGTAGCCTGGAAATTTTCTAGTTCTATAATGCTAGCCATACACGTAAAGGTATACCTGAGAGGTTTGCGTGTACAGTTGAGTTTTACAGGTAAGCCGGAGTCGTGCATATTGCCCTGTACAGGATTCCACACTACGTAGCTCGGCTTACCAGACAGGTAAAACTGTACAGGCAAACCTGTCCGGTTCACCTTTACATGTATATTTAGCTTTAGTCCAATCGGCTACTAAAGAGACCGCACCTTAGGCTACCCGCCTAATCGATGATTAAAATAAGTTTTCTCTAAATAATAGTAAAGTTACTTAGTAATTAGTGAATCTATTTAATTAATAGAAAAACTAAAAAACCTACATATTATAATTCCCATACATTTTAATTTATGTAGAGACCGGAGAGTATGGTAAGTTTTCTCGGCCTTTAAACTTTTTGGCGCCATTATGCAATGTTTATAATATAGCCACATACCGTAATAGTATGTCATGGAGTTGACCCATTTAAATCACGACATTGAATGAAGACACAAGAACTCATTTTACCAACAGGTATGACATGTGCCGAAGGCGTAAAGGTGGTCGCTGTACAAAAGGCACCGCTGGTAATTTAATTTTAAGCCAAGCCTTTTTAGGTTACAATTGGTGTTGAAATACTCGGCATTAACAAAGGCTAAGCGTAAAATAAAACGGCTTACTATCTTATTTGCGGTAAAGGATTTGGTAATGGCGCTGAATATGTTTATCAATGGCAATACTCTATTTTAAAATGTTTATTTATTTCGACAAGAGTTTTATATGAAAAATAGAATATTGCCTATGATTTGCACCGGCATAACTTTATTTAGGCTTCAAAGTATCCTACACAAAGAATAATCGAAGACCGAAGTCCAGTGGAAGAGGATTTTTTGATATTTTATTATGATATGATTTCGATAACTTTCAGACTAGACATGTGCAGAAGACAATATGCGAATGAGGCGTGCAATAGAGGGACAGCAGGTAGGCGTGTGTCGAACATTTAACCTCCCCGAGCACGCCTAATTCATTGAAGTCCTTCACATATTGTACATGAATATCATTTTGGGATCGTACTCCTTTACCACATTCCCAATCCGTATTTTCATTAGCACCTGTGAATAATCTTTCTGTTACGTTTTCTGTTTCAACCTGTTTTCACTTTAGATACATTAGACGTTCATGTATATAATTTTATTCTTCGCTGTCAGTAGTTCTTGTTTAGTCGATGCAGTTAGTAAATCATCAAAAGATCATAATAATAATTAATGTCTCATTGTAATGACTATACCTATAACGAAATAACGTCTGGACTCTTCGTTAAGCATGTGATCGTTTTGCTGCCATTATCATAAAGTACCGTTATACGTATAAATTATAGATTAATTTGTGCGGTAAGTCAGTTAATCACCAAGTTATTGCAACATTGGCTACCTGGACCTTTCAAAAGGCCTCTAGAACATCTTCTTGCACCTACAAGAGAGTTGCGAAATATCATTGTGGGACTCGTTGGCCCTACCTCAGATAAATGACACGAGGACGCCGTAAAATAAACTAACCCACTATTAAGCGCGAAATACTGCTTTTAACAATAAAAATAAATACTTCAATTACTGTTGTCGATTTATTTTGACAGTAAATTGCATGCTTTTAACTGTTGTAACCACATATAGTTTAAATTTTAATGAATCGGATGCTTAATAAATAATTAAATTGAATAGTAACATTTCAGATTTACGGCAAATTTTAGGTGCCAAGCAATAATTTTATCATTTGGATTTGACAGCTTTTAATATATATTTATCTTATCTCAGCTTTAAATATATGTAGTTATTTTATTCGATTGTCGCTTAACACCTGTTTTTGCTTTGCATGTTAGTGTACATTTAGAATTAGTTTCAATATAGCATTTTTCATTTAGTAGATCTAGTAATTGACCTATCATCATTTATCTCTTTTTCAAAAATCATAATTTCGTTCTTATCCTTTTCCCCTTTCTATTGGCTTTTGATATAATTAATAGCCTGTTGCTCTATCTAATTAGTGTTCTATTACTAGGTTTCGCGTACGTTGGTGGTGCGTGTGTTGTTAACAAGCGATTAGAAAAAGTCAATTCAGTTGCCATCATTGAGGACACTGGCGGATTTTCGGGGATTATCGTTGCTGCTCACGAAGTCGGCCATTTGTAAGCCCTTCATTCTTTTTTATCTCATTCGAAGGTTATTCTTAGCATAACAATAGTTAACTGGTATTAAAATAATCATTTATAGATTGGGTGCAGTTCACGACGGAAGCCCACCTCCTTCATATCTCGGAGGACCAGGCGCGGAAAAATGCAGATGGGAGGACGGCTTCATCATGTCAGATCTCAGGCATACTGAAAAAGGATTTAGGTGGTCCCCATGTAGTGTACAAAGTTTCCACCATTTTCTGAAGTAAGTATTGTATAAAAACAAGGCTATCACATCATCTTTCACCGAGACATTAAGATCTAAAAAAAATCAAAACCAAAAAATGTTTATTTCCATATAGGTTACAAAGCAACGCTTATGGAAACGTGGTTCGGGAACTAACCCGGCGAGAAGAACCGGCGTAAGGAACTCGCATGGGGCAATCTTTTAGCAAAGATATGGAAAATTGTTGTTTTAAAAATATATATTTTTACAATATGTAAACTTAGTCTATATACTATGAAGAAAAGTTAGATACATAGAATAATATATAATAGAATAGTACATAGAAGCAGCCGTGCCGGTGGCCATCCTATTACCATAGTATGCGATCGTCAATTAAATCATTGACCCTATAATAAGCTTTAGCACACAAACGTTATTTAACTACTTTTTTAAAATTTATTAATGGAATTAAATAAAAAATGAATGGAAAAAACTTTTTTTAAATATTGAACGTATTCTGAGATTCTATTGTATAGGCGTATACATTGACCTTTAAAGGATTTGCTTACTTTACTTAGTCTGATTACCGGTATATCTAACTTGTGCTTATTTCTAATGTTTCTACAGTGATTGTCGCTTTTAGTTTCAAAATTACTAATATTCTTTCTAATATATAATACATTATCCAAAATGTATTGAGATAATGATTATTTCTTTAAACTTTTCTCTCAGAGATTCAAAAGGGGACATTTCGTAAATTGAACGTATCGCTCGCTTCTGCAGCACAAATATTGTATTAATGTCGGCGGCATTTTCCCATAAAAGAATGCCGTAATACATTCTACTATTAAAGTAACTAAAATAAACTAGTCGCGCCGTGTCTTCCTCAGAAATTTCTCTAATTTTTCTGACTGCATATGCTGCAGAACTGAGCCTATCTGCAAAATTAGCAATATTAGGACCCGGTCACTGTAATTTGCTATCTAGTGTTATATCTAGAAACACAGTGGTGTCCCCTAGTTCATTTTCTCATAATTTAATAGTATATTGGTTTGTACTTGCCTAACATTGGGCAAAGTAAACTTGCAACATTTTGTTTTATTTAAATTTAAAAGAAAGTTGTTAACATTAAACCAATGTACTAATTTCGCGAGAGCACTATTTACCTTGTCGTAATCTGACTGTTGTTGCTTCAAATTAAAAATTAGTGAAGTGTCATCGGCAAAAACTATAATCATCTTTATCATCTGTCTACGAATATCATTTTTATTATTTCATTAATATTTAAATCAGATATAGGTTTATCAAGAGTGAAGCTTTCTACTTCACATCTGCTTTAAAAAGTATTTAATTATGAATACAACAACAAGCGCCTTACACACTGTTCCAGCGGCGATACAGCGACGTGCCTCTTCAACTCGCCGCACGAGGACGACTCTCTACCGCGGGTGCTGCCGGGCCGTCTGCTGACGCTCGACGCGCAGTGCCGGAAGGATAGAGGGACAAGGTTGTCTTGAAATTCTTCGTCTTCATTCATATAATGTGGTAGATGCGTATGCCAAAGCGATATCATACAATGTTTATTCTTTGCTAAAGCCTTGCCGTGCCTTAGAGAAGTTAACAAAGTTAGCAATGTACAGCAATTTTATTAAACTACATGCAATTTGTAAACAGCACTACTTAAAGCTAGGCTACTAAGTTTTATTTAGGAAGAAATAAGTAGGCTTGCAAAAAGTGAGCGTAAACAATATCTACTAAGATTTTACTACTGTTGCAGATCATAAATACACATTTATAATCTACATATTCTATGATTCTACTGAATACCACTTACTAATATTTCACAAATTACTCTATTAAATTTCAGTGCGTGTTTCAAAGACGAGCGGGTGTGCGCTCAGCTGTTCTGCTTCGACTCAGCCAGCGGGTACTGCGTCGCGTACCGACCGGCAGCTGAGGGCTCGCCCTGTGGGGATGGCCAGGTAACTGGGAACTTTCTAAAAGTTTCAGTGGTACATTAAAGTACACATTAATAAATAATATTAGGTTAAATAGGCGAAGATAACGACGATAAATATAACACGAGGCTTGAAGAGTTACTCAGACGTCTTTTTTTTTTAAATACGTATTGATTCGCTTATTTTAAACTTGTGGATGATACGACAAAATTTATATTGAGTATAAATGTGTTGATTTATTTAAAAAAAAAACAAATCAGTATAACAAGCCTGTGAGACGTGCACAATTGGATTTTCCAAACTCTTAATTTAACCTAATATTCTCGCTTTTTGAGATTATTTTTGCCAGAAAAAAATTACGTGATATTTGTTGAGACCCCCTCTCCCCCAACTGAGATTCAGTTTGGTGATATTCATTTGGGCCCTTCTCTCCCCCCAAAATACCTCACGTAATTCATTGATGCCCCCTATGCCTTTTTTACACTAATCATCTTTCTCCAGTACTGTATAAACGGCCGGTGTATAACTGAACACGAGAACATCATACCGGACTACTCGCAGCACACGCCCAGCTACGTCCGACCGGAGACTAGTCCTTTCTATGGTAATATTACGAGGTGCGTACTTCTTTTTACTACTGTAATATAACTTAGCAAGATGATTGTTACTAAAATAGTGGACAATATTATTTTAATAATAATCAGTCAATTCAAACATGTGATTTGTTTTCAATAAATACTTGTAAAGTAAATAATAACAACTAAATATTATAGTACGAATAACATTTTCAAATTAACCTATACCTATACACTATAATATGATATAATAACATGTTTTTATAAACACAACTACAGTAGTGAAGCGACCACCCAACCGTACGTACCGAGCACAGAAGCACCGGCCTCGACTACAAATTACAGTTCCAACTACGAACAGAGCACCAAACCGGAATACTCCACCACGTCCACATTGAAACCGTTCAAATATTACTTTAGAATAACAAAACCGCCACCAGAGGTTACAGAAAAAACCACAACCACTACCGCAACCACACAGAAACCTCAGACAAGCATCTCGTTCCCACCGTCGTTGAATAAGTTCTCGATAAGCACCACGAGAAGTCCGTACGACTTTCAGGATTTCGCCACCAAAGCAATTAAAGCCGAAGTCACTGAGAAAGAGAGTTCCCTTGGCAAAGATTATAATCCTTTCGGACGTCCGACAGCAAAAAGTCCCCTATTCCCTGATAAGGGTGTAAAGTCCTTATTTAAAATTGGCACATACTACTCTCAACCGAGATCCTTTGACAATTCCATACGACCGGACGCCAATTCACAACAAGACGTTCAGATTGAGCCTGCGAGACTAGTTTACTCCTTCCAAAAGAATTTGACGACGGGCGCGATTATAAGAACGTAAAGCTGCCAAAAAATTGGTAAGGCATAGAAGACGTTCATTAACATTCGTCGTCTCATAGATCATACCATCAGGATCTAATCACGAATCGAGTCATCATGTACCCATAACATACAATCTGTGATCAGCTTGTAAATGCCTCAATGCAGTTTTATGTTTCTCTGTATATACGTTTTGCCTAATCACTTTCTTTCCAGTCGAACCATTATCGGACAATCATCAACATATCATCGATGTAAATACGTTATTCAACTCGTCACGCCCTGCTTGTCTTTTATTTATCTACGAGTCTGCCTAAAATTAAAGATGTTTTTCCAACTCAAATATTTTCTATGGCAACCTCTGCTAGAGACTTATTGCTGAAGCCCTTTGTCTTTGGAGCACATTTGTTAACTACAACATAATGATGATACCAAGCAATATCAAATTGATCTAGCCTGTCTGAAGTTGCTATTTACATGTACTATCTACATGAAGTTCAATTAATCTATATTTATGTACTATTTTATTGTACCTACATATGTTATAGTATGTATTTTATAGTACAGAGTACTGTAAATGTCACTAAATATGGAACATTCTACCACTGTCCTTGTCTTCTTGCTACAAAATCGTGCTACCATCAACAATCATAAATATATACCTTTATTTACTTACCTACCCAGGATTCTAAAAAAGAGAATGTTTAATTGTTTACTATTCACCTCCGAATTATTATCGTTGTCAGACTTTTTTCTTTGCGACCATAATAATAAGATTGATTAACTGATAATAATGGGATAAGGAGACAATGTTTATTTTTCTCGGAAACTGATAAAAAATATTGGAATGTGTATAATTGGAATGATGAACTATTCTCATTAGAATACTCAATTAGAAAGTGATAGAATATAAAAAGTATGGCTACAGTGGTCAGAGCCGCTACGAAATTTAATAAATAATATTTAATCCGTCAATAAATAAACGTATTAATTTCTCTAGTCATCATTCCAATTTATTCGAACAATATTATACACAAGAAACTTAAACTCTGTTGCAGTAGCCGCCACTAACAAATCGTGAAGGCCTTACTGAAGACTGCTTGCTGGAACCAGAAACTGGTGCTAAGATATTAGTTATCCTGGAAACCTTTCTGTTCCTGGACCATATCCTGGACCCAGGCCAGGACTCGTCTCCAGCCAAACTTACAGTGTGTGAAGCGCGCATGCCTCAAAATTAATATTACTCGACTCAACTAGTTGATATTAATTTAGCTGATATTAGAACATCGAAATAGTTTGTAGTCAAAATAAATCTTGTTATAAAATAGAATCGATTGAATACACGACTGAACAGAGTTGGGTAATATTAGTTACAGCGGGTAACGGTTTGCGCGTGTGTGTCTGAAGACGATATTTTGGTGTCAGACACTGTTGTGAGTGATATTACATTGTGATTGTGTAACTATAGTGAACTGTAAGTACATTAGTAATAAATCTGTGTGACAAACAAAGCCTCGAGATACTCAACTCGGTTTTGGAGTTATCCGTTATCTAAGTTTGACTATAAGCTGTTGTAAAAATAGTTTTGTAAACACAGTAACTGCCACGAAGTGCCTTCTTTATTGTAAGCGTTATGTGTGCCTATAGAAACAAAATTGATAATTGATTGCAGATTCGATAATATTTTTGAGAAATAAGACATTGGTACTATAGTAAAATTCTCAATATTCTTTAAGAAAAGTACTGGAAAATACTTGTAAATTTTCTGAAAAAAGTAATGTTTTCATGGGATTCTAATTTTATTTATTTAATCATTTTTTTAATCTTATAAATTAGTAGTCTTCCAAGGAATTCAGGAGCCAAGTGACTTAAAATATTTTTGTATCGTATATTTTATATCTGTTTACAGCGACTGGTTCGCGCATATTATAATAAATATTTTAAAGAAAATAGGACTTAATACGCGAGTTATATTTTTTGATATTTTATAGTATGTAAATGTTTTTGACGAAAAGTTACCATAGAGTAATGAATGGTAGATGTTTTAGACATGGCTGTTTAGTATTTATAATACCATCGAGCTTCTTATTGACATAATCACATCACTTGCCTTTTTATAACTACCTATTTATTATTTTCCAATAATTTATGTGTACCTATTCTGATAATTAAGTTTGTCCTAAATTGTTTAAACTAAGAAAAAAAATATAAAAACAAATATGTTTATGATGTTTTATTAACTACCCACTATTTCATATAAAATATACACCAAATCCAATTCATTTGACAGAAAATATTGAACACCAATGAAACTAATAACTATTTATAAAAATTATACACCTTGAACTTAATTCCTTGTCGAGGAATTTACATAAACTATCATCATTAATATACATTGTACATTAATGTCTACACAGATTGTAGACAAAATTTACCTTTATAAAATCTAATTAGCTTTCACAGGAACTGGGGATGCTCCTACGTTCTTGGCTAACAATTTTACGAGCATTCCAACAGACATCACAAACATTAGACCAGCAGGCATAAACTTTCTGCTATTGTAGTACCTGTAATAAGAAAAAAAATCGGTTGTATGTAAAGTCGGTTTACTGACGATAGTTGAACGTGACAACGTCATAAGAAAATACTGATGGATCGCTCACTCAAGTAGGAGAGAGACAGATGTCGAACGCTGCCGAACGCGGAGGCCGACTGTGCCTCTTTGTCGGTCGTTCCGCGCTCTCGCTTGCACTTCAAGCCTTAAATGGAACGCCTCAGAGCGAGGTAACGCCGCATGAGTCATGTTTTTTCGTGCGTGCAGCCGGCTCCATCGAATTATAAGACGTTGTCACGTCAAAAAAGAAATTTATTATTAAATGAAAAAAATTTCTTTTACGTCATCTTTAACATGATTTTTTATGTAATACATGGGACTGGTAAGGGATCACCACCTCCTATGGACACACTGCAAGAAATTAACCTCCCACTCTCAATTACAGGGCTCCAGTATCATCGAAACCAACCAAAAGGACAAAAAGTTTTCTGTGTTCCTGGGTCATGGATGTGCATTATATGTGTGTATATATAAAAATTAGACTTGCAACGAATATTCGGTTACTATTCGGTATTCGGCCTATTCGGCTGCTTTTATTATATTCGGCCGAATACCGAATATCTACATATTATTCGGCCGAATACCGAATACTTAAATAATATATTTTGTCATAGAGAAATAATTGGTAAAATGAAAAATTAAAATCGATTGATTACGTATATATTCATATTTTCATTTCTGTTATAATCATTTAAGTAGTCATTGGTGCATAACACAGGTACATGATCACGACCCCCACGACACGACACGATCACCACGAGAAATTTTTATTTCGCACAGTTTACACACGGCACTTTTTGGGTCATTTACATCATTCTCGAAGTATGGCCATATAGGCGATTTTTTTTAAAGGCCATAATCGATTTTTTTATTATTAAAGTACGTTCGTAATTATTTAATTGTTTATTTGTTAAATTTCACACTATCACACTTACAAACAGATCAAAACTAAGAGAGCACAATAAACTGTACTTAACGTAATACGATATCCACGAAATGAACTTGTCGAAACATGCAGTGCGTTAGCAATATACCGCGCAGAGCAACAGCGGGCGCGCGGGCGATGAGTACATTAGAACAAAACAAAGGAGCGCGAAACAATCACGTCTGTACAAGTTTTTGGCGCTAAAATCCAGCCGAATACTTTTGCCTAATATTCGGCTATTCGGTCAGGGGCCTCGCCGAATATTCGGTATTCGGTATACTGCCGAATATACTATTCGTTGCAAGTCTAATAAAAATCTTATTTATGTGTACGGTATAAAAGGGGCCGTCCACATATTACGTCACACAACCCCCGTTTTGAACCCCTCAACCCCCCTATGTCACACTATTATTGTATCCCTGTACTGTACTTAACATGTACTGTCACATTGAGTATATCCCCCGCCCCTCCCCGTTGAGTTGTAACGTAATATATGGACGAACCCAAAGTATTAAATAAACACCCGTTGTTTAGTCTCCGTAACACAAGTTCTTTGGGTTCAAGCACTGGGCCAGATCAACATGGTGTGAAGAGTCCATAGATATTGTAAGTTTATTATTATAAGATTCCTGTAAAATGTGGAAGATAGACTAATGTCATTTATTTACCTGTATCCCATTAGGCCACCTAAGGTGGTCGTTGTTCCTAGTGTGAGGGTATAATTTGATGGATCTTGACTAATTTGATATGCACCAACACCTGTAAAGAAATTAAATAGCATATTTTTAAAATTCATACTAAAATTTACTAACAATATGTATAATATAATATAAAAATAATAATGTCATAAAAGTTTTGTGTGACTTGCTCCTGTAGTTTGAACAATGCAACCACTACACACCTGTTACATCTCATCAACAAATGGCATAATAAATTATTTGATCCTAGTGCAATTGAATTTTGGGTTAAGACAATGGATATCATCTTTATCCATCTCTCTGTAACCCAGACGTTACCATGTTATTTTAAATGTGGGCGACCCATTTTCGGCAGGAATGGGCAGGCACGGCTGGATAAATACCACTGCCTCACAGAAAACAGCATGAAATAACTTACTCCTACTGATGTTATATGTGTCTGTGGCGCTGCCCACATTATCCCCCCACAATCGCTTATCATCAGGCTATCCATCTGCTCATTTTAAGCAATTAAACAAATAAAAATTTAAGCATTTCAAAAGACAATACTCACATTCAAAATATTTTTAAAAGGACGTGCTTACCTAGAATTGAACCAAATATTATGCCAGCTCCCAGCGATGGTATTGATCCTGAAAATGAATTATATATTTTAAAAATGAAGAAAAAACTTTCTACAATGAACAATCTATTAATCATTTAACAAACTAGAAAAAAAACTACTAAGAGATGAGTAAAAAACAGGAATTAACGCAGGCAGAGCCATGGGAAAGACCCTCATTCTCTATAGTACTCTATACTAATATTGTATAATATTAATTCATGTATTATAAACATGTCAATTCATAATAATAAGACCAAATCAAAACACCCCAAGTTAATAAGAATCAAAATGATGTTATAATAAAATGATAAAAATAGGAGCACATATTTTTTATTCTTTTTATCTAGTTTTTTTACAGAGGCTTTTAACACTTATGCGTTAATGCCAGCCTCATAGGTTCATTCATTATCCCTACATAAGGGACAGATATAATATAAAGTTGTATATTTTGCTTGCCTCTGGGGACAACGGCTCAGAAAGGATACAATTGATCTGTCTGTTGTGCAGGCAACCCAAGTCTCCTAGAATCCTAAACCTCAAATCTATTCTTCACTCCAGCAATACAATTTGTAATTGGTCCTCCAGCTACTAGCACACATCATAATTAGGTGAAGGCTTAATCCCAGCCGAATGAAAAAACTTGTTTGCTGGAATGTGCCCAGAGCTTCAATTAACTTTGTAGGCAAGTTACATGAAATAAACCAAAGCTCCCATACAGGTTTATTTTGGATGGTTCCGTACCAACCTCCTACACCTCTTTTAAGTTCTTCGCCAAATTGGTATTCCCATTTCTCTAACAACTTTTTCTTAATTTGAGGACAAAGCTCACTGGCAAAAGGTTTAGTCAAGCACGAGACAACCATGTTGAGGTGTAGCCTTAGGGGTGCTATGGAGCAAGGACTTGGAAAAATTTCCGATATTTAATTTTTAAAGGGTCTTAGCTTTTTAATTAGGACCCTAGAACAAAAAATTATAATAAGAAAATATGTTTGTAAAGACCATCACTACACATAGAAATAAAAAAAACGGGGTTTATTTGATAAAAAAAAAATTCTAAGTCCTCGCTTCATGCGCCCCTAACCCATCTATCACTGTAGCCTTGGCAAGCACATCTGCAGTTTCGTTACCAAATAAATCTATATGAGAGGGAACCCACTGTAGTTTAATAGAAACCTTGCTAACAACATGGCGTAATAAGTCTTCAAAGGAAAGTTGCTTAGTGTCGCACTAGCAAAGGTGTTGGAAGGTACTTCTCTTCTCGAGCGATAATAATATCACTATACTATAATGGAGGATATATTAATAATGTTTTTTGCATTAGTAAAAATTATTATCATGATGATTATATTAATTTGTAACAAATACGACAGTCTTCATAGAAACTAGTTTAACCTAAAAACATATTTTTAGAATATTCTAGGTATCATTATCATATGTATGAAAAATGTCTTATCATTAAACTTCCATTAGTGTAAGCAAAGTGTTTAAATTGAGTTACGCTTACTATGCAGTTTCAAATACTTACACAATTTAAATAAATCACTTTTTTTAGTATTATTATGATAATTCCGTTTGTAATACATAGGTAACTGTACCTGCTTTAGCGTATCCCATTATGCCTCCTGCAGCTACTGTAGCAGCATAGGCAAATCCAATAATATCGATACCCATGTTGTATTCTGTTATTTCAAACGTATGTAAATTAATTTTGATTATTTGTTTTAGATGACTCTCAATAATTATAATAGTCTCAGTTATAATTCAACTACAGAAAATAAAAATTGCTATTTGATACTTGGTCCTAGGCACAAAGCATAGATGATAAGTACTCTACTGAAGGCACAAAGTGTCCTAGGCTATAATGATCAGAAAATCAGAAAACTCCTTCTTTTTCTTTATTTTTTATTTATTAATTATTTATATGGCATTCGAATTTAAGCCATTTGCCATTGTCGTGTTAAAATGGCGGGAAATTGAATTTTCATTTATGTTTTCAACACCGTATTTCTAAAGGTAAGACCGCACTAGCGACGCGACACTTCCCTATTAATAATACCGCAATGGAGTGCTCTGAGTTTCATACAAAGTATTTTATTATAATATATATAATTATATATTATTTATATTATTTTATATAATATATTATTTATTTCAGTAAAGTGGTTGTAGCCTGTAGGTACAATATAATAATTGTTAACAAAGAAAAACGAAGAAAGCGAATGTCAACTATACTTATGCATATAAATTTGTGTTATCTCGGTTCTTAATGTGTAAGATTGGTAGAATATTAACCATTAAATATTCGTTAACGCGCACAAGTGTGGGCAAGTAGTACAACTTCTAAAAACGTGCTATCTGTGTGTTTCCCGCCAAAACTCCCTAGGAACTTTCAGTAAAGCGTCTACCACTTTACTGAATCGACTGACATGACTAATTGACTGTACTGACTATTTATTTGGACTTTGACTAGACTTTAGACTTGACGATATATGAATACAGTGTTGAAAATTGAAACGAAAGTTCTATTTCCCGCCTTGTTTACTTGACACTGGCAAATGGTTTTAAGATAAGCCGACGCCATATATAGTAGTTGGAGTTTTGCCGGGGAGTACAATGAGTTATGTTGTGGAATTTGTAAAGCTTCATAAATTTGTGTTATTTCGGTTCTTAATGTGTAATATTGGTAGAATATTAACCATTAAATATTCGTTATAGTGCACAAGTGTGGGCAAGTGGTACAACTTCTAAAAACGTGCTATTTTGTGTGTCGCCAAAACTCCCTAGAAACTTTCAGTAAAGCTTCTACCACTTTACTGAATCGACTGACATGACTCATGGACTGTACTGACTATATATTTGGACTTTGACTAGACTTTAGACTTGACGATATAGGAATACGGTGTTGAAAATTGAAACGAAAGTTCTATTTCCCGCCTTTTTAACTTGACACTGGCAAATGGTTATAAGCCGATGCTATATATAAATATAAAAAATATATAGATGTTGAAATGTCAATGTCAATTGTCAAGTGGTTTCATCCTAAAATTTACAGAAAAAATATTAAATCTAAAGTTTTCTTTTAATAATTACGACTATGGCATTAAAAGCTAAATGAGAAGAAAGTATGTTCTGAATTATCTATACAAAAATTGACAAGCAAATAAGTCGAAATAGGTACCTTAGGTATGTTGTTCGATACAGTGGAAAACTGATAGTGAACATTCATGTTATATGTAATAATATGTAACAACTACAAGGCCGTTTATAATCAGTTTATTGCTATAAATGCTGCAGTTAATACGTCTAAAGGATTTCGTAAATTCTTAGATTACGCTAAAAAATTTAAGTTCCGGGTTTGGAGATTTCGTAAAGTTTTAAATAAGTTTAAAGGAACAATGTTAAAATCAGCATCAAAAATTACTATAAACACGGGTAACGTGTTAAACTTGATTGATATTAAAAAGAAAGCTGGACAAAATGTTACTGAAGAGGTAAGAAAATTTAATTTATGTTTGCTTAAAAATTCAAATTAAAGATTTGAATTTTAAAATGTTCATAGTTTATATCAAAATGTGGCAAAACAATCTCATAATTTAAACAAAAAAAAAATCAAAATAAAATAAAAAAAGCAATTTTCCTATTATGTGTCTTGTATTTACAATTTAGTTTTATTTTTACATTTAACTAATTAATTTCCCTTTCCATTCCTTCCTGAGGCTTTGTAAGTTATTACAAAATAATATTTAATTTTTTTTATATTTAAAACCAATTAATATAATAAAATACAGTTAGTGATTGTAATGTTAAAAGCATGTTTAATATATTTACCACCTTACTAATTAAAATATTTACACAGTGGATAATCTATTTAATGTTGCTGTCTGTGGCTGTCAAGTGGCTTTTCTAACATATTAGACAAATACAGCAACATTGAAATAGCTAATCAGCTGTGTAAAGTAAATCAATAAGTAAGGGGAAAAAAGTTGAAATCTCTTAACTTAAATATATAAAACCTCTTGTTTAACTTGTGTTAAATAAGAGATAGTTGTATTTCAAGAAACAAAAGGATATTGCTTTTACCTATAAATTATTAAAATTTTAATTGCTTAGCAATAGCAAAACATAATGCACATCTTATTGTTTTTTATGTTACATAGTGTGCCATTATTCATGGCAATTAAATTAATGTCATGAGTTCTAATGTTTTTTTTACATGTGAATTGTGTAATACTGATCTTTGCTGTATCATGCTTCGGATTGTAAGTTTTTATGTAAAAGTATTAAGTAACTTACCAATAATTATTCATCCTTTTTATTTAATAAATAAGAACTATAAAACAACAATACCTCCCAGATTTTCTATAAAGCGGCTTGCTGTATTAATACAGAATACGGATTTAAATTTCTTTAGACACTACTAGTGCTTAGTGTCTTTATATTTTCTGATTTAAATCTCCTTTGCAATATTTAAAACAAAAAAACTAGATTTCTGTAGAGTTCAAGTTGGTGCCAACAATGTCCAATCTGTCCAAGTTTATTAATTTCTTTTTTGATAAAAAATAGGATCTTTTGTGACTATGTGATTTACCATGGTTCTGTAAAGGTGAATGGCAGGCTTCTATGGGAACTTCGTACAGCTAATAAAATTTCGTGTTTTGAGATGTTTTTAGTCCTATTTGGTAGCTAATATGATATATAAGAACTTTATAAATTCTTAGAGTTTTAGAACTTGGCACATAAAAGTTGTTGCCAGTTTTATTTTTTGAGGTTATGTCAATGTGTACCAATACATTGTTGTAAAATGGTACATAAAAGATGTATTAGTCATAAATTCAATATTACAATATTGAATTGCTAATCGTTACCTTTTATATTCCTACCTATACCTTTTATATCGCCCTTATTACCCAAATGTTTATACGTCCCACAGACGCATTAGAACATAATATTATGTATAAAGTATAAAGCGGACTGCAACAATTCGATAATGATGAAGTTTAGTAGTGGTAGTGCCATGCTGCTAGTCCTGCAATCAAAATATACATATAAATACTCAAATTCCTCTTCCCAATCCTACCTTACCTTTCAATCCTTACCATTCCATAATCCTCCCTTTCTTTCTATATCTCACTCCTCAAGGTTGAACGCATTTGTAATGCTTCTAGTGTTGCAAATGTTTATAGACTCTTACCACCAGGCAGTAACTATAATATATATGTTTGCTACCTTTGTAGTATAAAAAAATCTTGGTTTGGGTGTAGGTAATAAAACAACAATTTATTTTTTAAGGACATTATAATTAATTTATTCTTAATACTACTTCATCTAAGAAAGGGGCAGGTTGGGTCATACCCTCATGGCGAGCATAGCTTAAATACCAAATAATACTCATGACGTGTGAGCAGCATCCCACTGTTCTTAAGCCTACAATGCAGTTACAGCAATAGCTTTTGATTGCATCCCGACCATTCATGTTTCTTTCAGTAACTATAAATACAAAATAAGTATTAGCAGAAGAATGGCGGGACTTTATTTTAGCTCGAAGCAACATTGGATTTACTCCTTCTAAACCATTTATTCTCTCTCTGGATACCTCTAATTTATATATTCCATAGAAGCGGAAGTGCTCACCCACATATGAACGGGCCTGGCGAATTTGGTATACACCACAAGCAAATAATATTAATTCCTCCATGGATAGCCGAGGAAAAGATATGGTTGTCGCATCTATGGGTACAAACCAGGAACCGCGCCTGTTTAAATTATGTTCCATAACCAACTCTGAAATTGTGTTGGTTAAAAACAGGCGCTCATATATAATTGTAACAAACTGCTCTGCATTATTATTTTCTGCAAATGGCAAAGAAAACGCATTCAGAAGAGCAGCTGCTATTTTAAAATCAGTTATTAGATTGTGACAACCACGGCTAAAATATTCATGATGGAATATTTTAAAATCCCTCTTAAAACGGCCATTTACAGCTTCTACTACCCACCTGTTTATCGTCACACAGCGTGATTTATTGCCTTGAAGGGTAGTTAGCTGTGATTGGCCGTCTTCTTTAGATTCAGGCATATGAGCTATGTATCCTTGTTCATGTAGGCTATCCATGCAGTCACGAAAACCTCTATCTAATATAAATACATCATTTTCATTATAAAAATCATTGAACTCGAATTCACTTAATAAACTACTCATTATGGTCGCATCATTTGTGGTGGCACTATATGGTCCACGTACATCTATAATATATCCATCAGAAGCACAGAGGATAAACGGTTTCAATAAATTCCTGTATTTATGTAAGGAATATGTATCCTTTTGAAATAAATAATTACCGCTTTTTTGCGTATATATATATATGTTGCATCAGCTATTGTGATTGCTGGTTTTTGTTCAGCTGGTGCATCAGGCTCACCAAAAATGTGATCAGCAATATATGAATTTTTTTCTGCAACCTGCTCCCTTCTTATATGGGAAAAACCAAGAAATTGTGGCACATAGTCCATTAACAAGATATTTCTTGCTGCAGACATTAATGTTTCAAGAGTCCGTCTAGGTACATTAAATAAGCATGAAAGTCTATCTCCAGAATCACCAGTCCTTAATTTGCACAATAAGGCGGTTAATGCAAAACTACCCCGATGCATATTCCTAAGCCTGGGCGTTACTTCTAATATTTGTTGATGTTGTTGTTTATTTAAGCCTACAAAATATTTCACTTGGTTATCGGGGTAGTTTTGAATATTCTCATATGAGATATTACGAAGTCCTTCCATTAATATAAAAATGATCTCTTCAATGTGTTCTGCAGAAAAATTATCGAGGCTATACTGAGCAGTGTATAAATTACTGTAATCTGCCTCCTGTCTATGTAGAGAACAAACACGAGCACCTCTTGGTATAAAATACTGGTACCTAATTAATACTTCTCGTATGGTTTCTTCAGGTACAACATTTCGCTCTAGATTCATGCATTCTTGAAAAATGCAATGTCCTGGTGTTGCAGCCGCTCTTCTTATATTGGACAACACAATATCTTGCTGGGGTCTATCATTTGATTCTTCTGGAATATGTGACCTTACATCTCGAGCTTGGTTCCAGCAAACTCCACAAACTTCATTCATGGATGACATCTGTAAATAATTCATTTCATGAGATGGCCATAGATATCAAAATAACATTGATAAAAAACAAATTAAACACTGACATAAGTTCATTCAATAAATACAAATCTAGTATAAATACCTGTTGCTGCTCCAGCAAACGAGCAATGTTTTCAGAATTCCACTCTAAATCTGAAGTTGTGGTGGCCAGACTCTGGCCACATACAGCACACATTAAAGCTGAATAATCGTCATTCATATGATCAGGTGCAGAGGGTTGAATGTCCTCAACTAGTGGAACTATCCTAGTTCTCATAGCTCTCAACCAACAAGGCACACAAGCTTCATCTTCAGGCCGAAGCTAAAATGAAAAATATAATTATTAGAGAAAAGCTTGCATTGAATCGGGTATGACTGACTATACGGGGAAATAAATATTTTTATTTCTTAGATCAATAACAATAGAATAAAAGTGATAATAGTGATGGTACTATGTATTTTTATACCTCTCGTGGTTGAATCCAAGAAGAAACTGTAGAAGCCACTCTTTGTTGTTCTTCATTTGCCCCTTCAATTAAAATCCTGCGTCGATTTGTTCTTAGTATGGATCGCCCACAAACAACACAAATATTTTGATGGCCAACCTGTCTGCTTGGCATATTTTCCGAAGATGCATGATAAGCAAGCTGCCAGCATGCATGGCAAATATGATCAGTAGGTGTAATCTGGAAATAATGATAGTGATTAGGAGTTTTGTTTAACATTACATGTAGTATTGTGTGGTTTAAATCGCAAGGAAAACATTTCAACATTTAAAACTTAGTACCTATAGAGTTCGTTGATGGCCCCACGTGCAAAATGTTATTTGTAAACTATGTACTTACATATCTAGGATATGTCCACAGTCGAATAATATTGACGAGATCTTCACTCTCATTGCTTAAAGCGTGCCTTCTTAATCTGGACAAAAGTACGTTGCAATTAACACATTGCAAACTCGCCATGTTGAATTACAAGACGCACGTACACACTAACACAGTTAATTATTAATAAAGCGTCCTTTCGCGAAATCACTATCAAGAGATAAGAGTAGGTACGGAGGAACAGGTGCTCAACAGCTCAACTCAACGTAAAAACAGCAAGATAATTCGCTAAATTGTTCAGATGTACTCAAAAGCCACAATCCAAAACAACAGCAAAGAACTGAATTGACAGATATGATTTTCTCTATCAGTCAATAAATAATGCCTGAATAAAAAAAATATCGATGACAAAAACATTCATATCATTAAATTGTTAACTAATGTGTTTATATATTATATTTTTGTATTTTTAGTTATAAAATAAATAAAAGTTTAATTACAGTTGATGATAAATGTTTCTAAATTATTAATTAACACTTTGATATTTGTTATTTTACATATGGCAAATTCCAAAAAATATAACTGCGTTTCGTTTTACTAATTTTTTACGACAAAACATTTAAATGTTCTTATTGTTATTATTAATTATTGCGGAGATCTAAAAATTATTTACATATATCAAAATAAATGGCTCAGTTGCCTTAATAAGTTGTACAAATTCTATAAAGAAACAACAACAAAATTATGCTGTACGGATCCTGCCTTTCTCCTTTATCTTCAAAGTTCCTGCCTATAAAACTTAGAATTATCAACATAATAATAATAATAAATATTTATTTTTAATTAAGTACTGCAAGTAAAAATAACCCACAAATTCATTTTCTATCAAAAATCTTTCGAAAGGCCTAAAAGGGATTATGGAGTTTCTTGTCATTTATATAATATAGAAATGTTACATACTTAGACTGATATATTATAACATTAGATTTAAAATACCATTTTGTATGTTGAAAAATATTGTGCTAATTGCAATTCGCAACCCATATATATATATATATTATTTACCCACTTAGCACAAATTTGCAGTAGGAAAGATGATGTTCATCGTATCGACATAATCATTAATCTGAGGTATCGACATTTAATAATAATTTATTTAGGTGCTGGATAAAAAGTGCTAAGTCACGTCGATGCCGCCAGTGGCCTCATCATGTCGCCATAGAATTGCGCAATAATTTATGACTAGTAAAATACAAAACATGCTCTAGTTTTAAAGAAAGTAAAAATATGTACTGTACTGCCTTATAATGTTGTTGCGTATTCCAACTAAAGCGAAAACATTTGGAAATATATTTTACAGAGAAGTTGGTAAGGACTAAGAGGTATTTTTGTATCTAGGTGCACTTTAACTAATTATACTGTACATAATACAAAAACTAGTATACCTACATATATACTAGTTTTTGTACTATGCTCTTTATTCTTATTAGATTTTTTACTGACACAGGTATTGTAAAACTTGTCTAGAAATAAGATTCTAATATTATCTTTACAAAATTATATATATATATATATATATATATATATATATATATATATATATATATATATATATATTTTTGTTATCTGTAAGAATTTAATCGGTAAAAGACTACTGTGTTACTGTATTTTATTTTCATAATACATACTCTCGTCTTTAGTTGAAATTCATGGTATGTGTGACGATTCTACGTTACATAACATACTTAGGTAAAAAGCAATTTCTTACCCCAGGAGGGTACCAACTGCGTTGGAGAATCCCTCTCTGGACGTCCATGCTCAGGAACCCCTGGAACTGAACGTGGACGTCCAGGCTGCCCCTCGTATTCTGCGGAGGGCAAAACTGCGCTCCAATCTGCTCGGGGCAAGAGCAAACACACAAAGGCACTTCCCTCGATATTAAACATGGACTTTTGTAATATCAGGGGATTACACTCCAACCTTAATGCCGTCCATTACCACCTTGAGACGGCAAAGCCGGCTTTGCTCTTTTTAACCGAGACGCAGATATCATCTCCGTGTGACACATCATACTTTTCCCACCCAGGGTATTCTCTCGAGCACTCCTTTCTGCCCAAAGTTGGAGTGTGTGTGTATATCAGAGATGATATCAGCTCTCGCCGCCTCAGCAATCTTGAGGACAGGGACCTGTCAACGTTATGGCTCCGCATAGATTGCGACGACCACCCTCGCGTCTATGCGTGCCTATATAGGTCCCATAGTGGTGACCCCGAGACGGACCGACTCTTGGAACACCTGCAAGCTGCTTCAGATTTTGTGCAGCGGCAGATCCCAACCGCAGAGATCATAATACTTGGCGACTTTAATGCCCATCACGCCGACTGGCTCAATTCCAGTAAACCTGATCATGCGGGGAGATCTGTCTGCAACTTTGCCCTTGCGAACGACTTGACACAACTGGTTAACTACGCCTACACGAATCCCAGATGTGGATGGTCAGAATCCTTCCTTGTTGGATCTTCTGCTGACTTCAAATCCTAACGGCTACCAAATATCCGTAATCGCTCCACTTGGTTCATCGGATCATTGCCTTGTTAGGAGTTCTGTGCCACTTACGACATTGTTACGACAGCGTGCTGTTAAATACCGTCATGTGTGGCACTACAAGTCAGCAGACTGGGATGGGATGCGGTCGTTTTTTGCATCCTATCCTTGGGGGAACGTGTGCTTCTCGCCGGATGATCCCGACAACACTGCCAACTCTGTTGCCGATGTGGTGATGCAAGGGATGGAACTTTTCATTCCGTCCTGTGTAGTACCAACTGGCGGCAAATTTCGTCCCTGGTTTGGTTCATCCCCCAAAAAAGCTTCTCGGAAGGAAGCAGGAGGCTTACCAATCCTGGGCCAATGCAGTGTCTGCTCGGGATTAAAATACCAGCACATATAAAAAGGAGTACAACCTTGCCTCTAGGTCCCTCAAGAAAAAGATCACTCGGGCAAAGAATCAGCACGTCAATAGAATTGGTAAGAGACTTGAGCGCCTCCCCTCGGGAACCCGTGCATTCTGGTCTCTGGCCAAAGCTACTGAAGGAAATTTCTGCAAGCCAACCCTATCATCCCTACACGTAGGAAATGGATCGTTGGCCCAGGACGCAAAAGACAAAGCCGATCTTCTGGGCAAGCTCTTTGCGTCAAACTCGACCCTGGATGACGGGGGGCAGAAACCGCCGACCATACCGCGATGCACGAGCATCATGTCGGATATTCGGTTTCATCAGCGCTCAGTGCGAAATGCCCTCCGTTCCCTTGATATCCAAAAGTTGAGTGGGCCTGACGGAATCCCTCCTATTGTGTTGAAAAAGTGTGCTCCAGAGTTGTCTCCGGTCTTGACGCGTCTTTTTCGGTTCTCCTACTCTTCTGGCATCGTCCCGGCTTCTGGGAAGACAGCCTTGGTGCACCCGATCCCCAAAAAAGGTGATCGCTCAAATCCTTCCAACTACAGACCAATCGCTATAACCTCTCTCTTCTCGAAGATAATGGAATCCATTATCAATAGCCAGCTTCCTCGATACTTGGACGGCCAGGGATTACTAAGCGACAAACAATACGGGTTCCGTAAGGGTCGCTCGGCTGGTGATCTCTTGGCGTACCTAACTCATCGTTGGGCTCAGGCAATTGAGTCGAAGGGAGAGGCATTGGCCGTTAGTTTGGACATTGCGAAGGCCTTTGATCGGGTTTGGCATAAAGCGCTGCTATCAAAGCTTCCATCATACGGGCTGCCCGAGAAATTATGTAAGTGGGTCACTAGTTTCTTAGCAGATAGAAGCATAAAGGTCGTAATTGACGGCGAATGTTCGGAAACTCAGTCTCTTGATGCTGGTGTCCCTCAGGGCTGTGTGCTATCGCCTACCCTATTCATACTGCATATCAATGACATGTTACAGACCAACGGCATTCATTGCTATGCGGATGATAGTACAGGTGATGCTGTATATATCGGCTCCCCCAATATTTCTTGGCTAAATGTCATTGAGAGTCGAAACGAACTTGTGTCTAAAATAGAGAATTAATTGGAGAAAGTTTCTGAATGGGGTAGACGTAACTTAGTCCAATTCAACCCCGCCAAGACACAAGTCTGCGCGTTCACCACTAAAAAGTCACCAATGGTCGTATATCCTCGTTTCGAGGGCACATCTTTAACCATCTCCCCTAGCATTGAGATACTTGGCGTCAACATATCGAGCGAAGTCCAGTTCCGATATCATCTAGAGGGTAAGGCCAAGTTAGCCTCGAAGAAGCTTGGTGTTCTTAACAGAGCGAGACAGTACTTCAGTCCGGACCAACGCCTACAACTCTACAAGGCGCAGGTTCGGCCTCATATGAAATATTGTTCTCATCTCTGGGCAGGGGCGCCAAAATACCAACTGCTCCCTCTGGATCGTATCCAACGAAGGGCCGCTCGAGTTGTTGACTGCCATAGTGTTTCAAACAGCTTGGACCCCTTGGAATTACGCCGAGATGTAGCTTCACTCTGCATCCTCTATCGGTTGTATCACGGGGAGTGCTCTGAGGAATTGTTCGGAATCATACCACCTGCAACTTTTCGCCATCGTCCCACGCGAAAAACATACCATCCTCATCACCTTGATGAGTGGCAGTCTTCCACCGTGCGCTTTTCGCGTAACTTTCTGCCGCGCACTGTAAAACTCTGGAACGAACTGTCACCAGCAGTATTTCCGGACCTATACGACCTGCAAGAAGAGAGCGTATTCCCTCTTAAAAGGCCGGCAACGCACCTGCAGCTCTTCTTATGTTGCGAGTGTCCATGGGCGACGGTAGTTGCTTACCATCAGGTGACCCGTTTGCTCGTTTGCCCCCTTATTTAATAAAAAAAAAAAAGTTGGCAACATTAATTCTGGACTCTACGAATGGACTGAACGGACCATGTGTGACAAATCGCTTCAGTTCCCGCCAGAGCCGCGACCGTGCGGGCGTTTATCGTGTACAAGCATAGTGAGTTTACAATTAATAAACACGACCGTAACTCGCGGAAAATCAGAACGAACTGATGCGATTTTTTTCCGTGTACCTATGTGCTTGAATCCGTTCAGGCCGAACTGATCTCAGTTCTAACTGAAACGATCGGCCTCTCGTCTGTGGGAGCCTTGAAAGTTACGAACCTAAGAACACAATATGCTATTTCGCTAGTAAAGCGAAATAAAGAAAACCCCAAAAATGCAATATTTAAACAAATAGCTACACATTTAAGTACATCTGCATGTACAGTCGCCGACAAACTCGGTGTACAATAAAGTAAAGTAACTAATGTTTTTTATTCAAACTTTTCATGGAACAGTGTCCTACTGTGCAATTGGCATTTAGGCAAATAGGCATTCATAGACTAGTGTAGAGTTCTCTGTTCTGATGATGGGTTTCTGCATATAATATTTCTTTAAAACACTAATAGAATTTCAATTAAAATATCGGTTGTGGTTGCTGCTTCAAAGTATTTAATAAAATCATTATATTCTTTTGTTAGATCTTAAAACCCCGTTCTGCTGAAAAAAAAAACAGTTTTAAACACACTTCATGTCAAAGTATGTGTTACTACGAACATTTCCTGTTTTACTTTTCAGTTATCAGAAAGCATAAAACTGACCCTGTCGGAGTGGGGCACACAGAATGGGCCAACACAGAACGGTATATCCAAACACGATGAGCTGACAAAACAGCCCTCCAACTATATGGTGGTCTCGAAAGATGCGGTGATCAACATCACAAGACCACACGATGACGCCCAAAACAAAATGGCCGAGGAGGAACGAAAAAACCTGAAAATTGGCGTCAAAATATTCATTAACGAAGACAGCGAGGCATCGCTGTCGGAGTGTTTAGAAAATGGTAAGGGCTTAGAGAACATATCTAATATCGGATTTGAGGTTTAAACGAACTTTGTGTAGTGAATCGGTTGTTTTGAAACCATCAATAGTTGTTTAATTTAAAATAGTAGCGACAGAAGATCTGTAATTTGATCTAATTGAAAAGATACGAAATATATTGTTCTCTAGTACCCAGTAGCTCTGTTACTAGTCAAAAACAGATTTTCCACTGAAAGATGCTGCTGATCCAGCATAAATTACGACCTATACGAAAGTCCGCGATTGTATTTTATGTCTATCTCTTAGGGATCCCTTTAGGTTATCCCTAAGACATAGATGGATACCTAGTTTCAGTGGCGTGTGGCCTAGCTGCACGTGCCCAGTTCATACTTATTATTATGTATGGTATTTTCAGAAGCTATTTAGACGGATACAGTATATGATCCTTATCAAATTAAATACGTTACTCGACACTTGAAGCATTTTATACACACTATAGTAGCCCATTAAACCATACAGTTTAAATTAATATATTATTATATTAGGTCTTTACCTATGAAATTGCCGTTTTTACACGAATTTTTTCATGTATTTTTTATTTGTATTAATCAAAGTAATCACTCATGCAATCAATGTATCTTTGCAAACGCAGTGACAGTTTATTGATGCAACAAATTCTTCAAAGGCATTTTGTACTGCCTCTCGGGTATTTAATTTTTTTCTCGCCAAGAAGTTATCCAAATTCTGGAAAAAGTAGTAGTCTGTAGGCGCAAGGTCAGGTGAGTAGGGCGGATGACGGAGAGCTTCCAACACCAGTTCTTGCAACTTGGAGACCGTCTGCTGTGCAGTATGAGGTCGCGCGTTGTCGTGCAGGAGCAGCGGAGACGAGCGATTGACCAATGCTGGTTGGAGATGTGCCAGCTTCTCCATCATTGTGTTCAGTTATTCACAGTACACATCTGCAGTAATGCTCACCCTGTTTGGTAAGAAGCTGTGATGAATCACACCGGCGCTAGACCACCAACAGTGACCATCACATTTCTAGGGGTAAGTTTTCGTTTAGGGCATTGTTTAGGTGCTGAACGAGGATCCAACCAACTTTCTGAGCGCTTGCGGTTATCAAATATAATCCATTTTTCATCGCAGGTAACAATGCGGTTCAAAATTCCTTAATTTGTGTGTCTGTTGAGCAGTGCAAGGCACGTCTCGACGACAACTTCGCGCTGGCGATCATTGAGTTCGGGGGCACCCATTTGTCAAGCTTTTTACCTTGCCAATTTGACGCAAATGGATTGACCAATATTGTTTTGACGCTAACGTCGAAAGCTGCTGCTAATTCAGCCGTAGATTGCTTATCATCAGCTTCCACAATCGCCTTTAATTCGTCATTGTTGACCAAAGTCTTCGGACGACCGCGAGGTTCATTTTTTCAGAATTTTCCAGAACGGAAGCGATCAAACCAATAACAGGTGGTGCGTTGGTTTGTAGTGTTAGCTCCGTAAACGTCGTTGATGTTGCGTGCCGCTTGTGCCGCGTTGCTGCCACGACGGTACTCATATTCCATAATTACTCGAATTTTTAACGTATCCATGATGTCGAAAAAGGTTGAAATGCGATGAAAATGTAACACTAATCAATAAACAAATGACTACTTTTGGAAAAAGAATTCCATGTTTTTAAAATAAAATTAATTTGAAATTGGAATTCTTAGCCAAACAAAAATTATTTTGATTTGAAATGGCCAGTACTACAGAACGGCAATTTCATAGGTAAATTATTAAGAAGATATTGTGAAATTTATATTCAAGCGCTAAACATATATATCAAGCGGTCTCGCACGTCGCGTCGAGGTGATGGTGTCCTGTTTTTACCCATTGGGTACGAAACCCTAAAAACATTAATTGTCAATGTTGTATACAGAAGTATATTACAGTGAGTAGAGTTATTTGCTGAAGAAGATTTTTCTCCAAGAACACTATTCCACGCGGGCGAGGCCGCGGGCAAAAGCTAGTACAAAAATAAATATTTCGCGTGTGCTAAAGTTAATAATTTAATCGGAATGCAAATGATGGAGGAAGGAGACAATTTTGTTGCCAGTACGCGTTTTGCTTAATATTCGTGGCGTTATTTTATCATACAGAAAATGTACTAGTTATTACGTAGAATGTACTATCGAACAAGTTGCTGCTCTACCAGGAATAAGTTGAAAATCGCTTAGCGGCGAAGAGACGCTGAGATTTTTAAGAAGTGAGTGACAGATAAGATTTTAGAAATTTTGCATTCCGATTATGAACTTTTCCGAAAAACTTTAATGTTTTTCTATACTAAGGCTACGTTTCCAAGGGCGATTTTAGTGGTCGCGTCACTGTAAATAGAATTCTGCGCCGATACGATAGGGCTAAAAATTGTATAGAGCTGTTAAATGTAATGTTTGACACTTAGCACTTACATTTTCAGCTCTATTGTACTAGCGCAGAGTCTAGTGTGTGCGAGGGCTTACGGTCATGTTTTGCGGAAAGTTGATTCTATTTCGCGTGTGCTAAAGTTAATAATTTAATCGGAATGCAAATGATGGAGGAAGGAGACAATTTTGTTGCCAGTACGCGTTTTGCTTAATATTCGTGGCGTTATTTTATCATACAGAAAATGTACTAGTTATTACGTAGAATGTACTATCGAACAAGTTGCTGCTCTACCAGGAATAAGTTGAAAATCGCTTAGCGGCGCCGTTGAATCGTAGTCACACACATACTCACGTGTAAATACGTGATTCAACTACGTCTGTAGTCGTTGCGGTCAATTCTTTTGTGTTAAAATATTTTGAGGCATTGATCTCTATTCTATAAATTTACTTAGAAGTGTTTAATTGATATTATCTTTTTTTTTTTGTCTGACTACAAATTATGTTTCTGCAAATGTTTGTAAATGGGTATCGTACACACAGGCCACTTCTTTATCTTAGATCAAAATCGTGGTATGACATCAGTCATCATGACATTATGTTGTATGCGGTTCAGATAATATTATACTATGTAGATATAGGTGTGTGATTTCTTATAGTGCTAACAGACACTTAGCTCCCTAATTTGGTCCACCAAATTCAAAAACTCGACACTCGTGTGTTCGATTTTCAGCTCTTTGTATTATTTTACAGTGCTGTTTTACCGATTCCTGAAAGCCATTGATTTTATTTATTTATTGTGAGCTGGATGCTGAGTCCTTTGCTCATGAAAGCTATTAAGATCGTGCAGTGTTACCAACTCTAAAAAAAATTCTCCCCAAACTAAGTCAAAAATCCAAAAAGCGCAACAACTAGGTACTTGAAAATTCTTTAGTTTTTTTGTATGAATAGTTCAGTTAAATAGTTAAGTCTGTTATATGTATATGTAGTATATAATTAAAATGTAATAATATAATATTATCCTTTATTGGAACAAAGTTCCTTATGGGGCGATGCGGAGGGGGAAAAAGCCGGAAAAAAACGTCCGTAACGTAAGATTCTTATGTATAGTCATTATTATTTTCTTTATACCTCGAATAGAACTTAAAATTAAAATTTTTATAATAAGGAACTTCGTTCATATCCGGTGTCCCACGACACCACACGGCTTTTATATATTCGTCAAGGGTATAAAAATAGTTTTCTGATAGCCATTTCGATATCTGAGTTTTAAAATGAATTAAATTGAAATCCTTAAATTCGTCGTGAAATTATACACTTTTATAACGCTAATGCAAACATTTCTTTAATATAAATCTAGACGTCATTGGGGCATATATAATTTATATTTAAATCTAGATGGGGCACTTCTATTATTCCATCTGAGTCAACTGTAAAAATATTGTGGATTTTGCTTATCGAACACACAAAGATCACGAATTCGAGATCACACACAAGCGGCAATATGTGAAGTTTAGTAAAAAGTGGTTTACAGCTGTGCATAGACCAGCTCCACAAACAGCCCTTACACATTTCTTTTGCACCTGGAAAGCCTTTTCAACCGAGTTCCACCACAACAACAGACGGTAGAATAGAACCAGTAGGTAGCGGCGTTAGGGGGGAAGCGGATGGGCGACCGCCCGGGGCGCGGATGGGCGACCGCCCGGGGCGCCGGATAAAAAGGGGCGCCGCAGGCGTACTTTTCTATCCCTCGCTCACTGAATTAGTCCTACATATTCGTAAATTCTTGAAGGCGCTGCTTGCTTGCTTCGAAAGTGCATTTAAACCTACATAAAAACGATTCTTAATTATAATGCGAGCGAGCAAAAATGTTTTATTGCGCCAAAATGTACGATTCCGGTGGGCGCGCACGAAGTCGCGGGCTACGTCCTAGTATATTATAATATTGTGGTAGGACGGAAGATGTATAATAGAGTATATTACAAGTAGGTATTACAATGATCAGTGACGTAATTTTTATCATTGTCGTTCCAATGTTATTATCACGTTGCTCATTATCACATAAGTATTGTAAAGATCTAGTGTTATTTTTATTTTTATCTCTTATCGTAAACGTGTCAAACATGTAATATGTATATATAACTTTTTAAATTAACCACAATTTAACTTCTATATCCGGCGTTTTTCCGGATTGCCCTGTTGGTGACCTCAAATATGATTTAAAGTGAACACATTGCCAACATTTTCGTTGCTGTTTATTCTGGGTCAATTTTGAAACTTTATATTAATTATTGCAGAAGTTAGAAGGGCGGACAGACAGACCGACGGACTGACAGAGCGAAACTATATGGGTTTCTGTAGTACTACGGAACCCTAAAAACCCAATAAAGATATGTGAGAATTAACGAAGTACCTACTTATATACTATACCTCCAATCACAATACGCCCCAAATATTATATTTACAAATTAACGTAATACACGTATCACATTGACCTCAAAATCACGGCGCTTCCTTTCTGCCACGCTATGCCACCGTATAGTGTTCACTTATCGTAATGAATTCTAAGACCCTTTGAATTTCTAGTTATTGTTTTTGGACATCCAGTGGATTTTCAGCTTACCTAAATGACGTTTTAAGTACAATTTTTTAAACAGTATTCTCAGCACTGCGGGCAGACCGCATAGAGAACGTGATCCTGGCGTACAACCCTGACATGCCCACGCGGGACGATACGCAGGACGACATCAACGTCAGGAGCAAAGTGGCCAACAGCAACAGCGTCGGTGAGTACAGTTGTTCCAGTGTTCTCGGCGCGCGTGTATCGTAAATCTTCGACACGTCCATGTATGTGCGTGCGTGTATGCGTAAATGTGTGCGTATGTGTGTTTGACAGAGAGAGACACCCTAGAAAAGCCACGACCAACCTTTTCAAGATTGCGTACCATTTTTTCATTTTAGCGAAACCCTCTACAAAACCCCAAAAATCCATGTTTTTCAAACATTACCAAATTGTCATAAACATTACGACTGCAAAAAAGTGCGCAAAAATATTTAAAAAAAAACCCTGCCGCCAGGCGAATATCGGCCGTACCATAGACATAGGGTCGGTTACCGTTTGTCCGCGTATTTTCGGGACAAAAAACGGGATTTTTCGATAGATCGTGTTTGTAAACAATCCCAATGAGATGGTTCGAGGTTTTCTGGATAAACCTCGAACCAGCTCATTGGGATTGTTTACAATTTATTAATTTATCTCATTCGAGCCATATAAAAATCGACCGCTCGATTACCGAGTCGACCGTTAAATTGGCTCAGGATCCTCAAGATGGTCATGCCTGCTCTAGAGATAGATGTAGCGTAAGTACCTTTTTACCCGATAGCAGATGTATGTTCGTTTTTCCCGAACTTACTCAAAAGCAATATGCAGCTATTTTAATGTGAGGTGTAATGTTTCAGTCCGCGTGCCCAGCAGCGAGGAGGCGGACAGCGAGGCGGACGCGCGCAAGTGCGAGGCGATCCTGCCCGGCATCAAGGTGCTGTGGGCGGTGCTGGAGAACTACGTACAAGAGGGTAGATATCAATGAAATCCTATGATGATCGTGGTGACGGTGATGGACTAAGAGCCCCGGCAGTTACACTGAAGCCAACATCTTCAATTGACAATTGGCGAGGTGCCCCATGGATGGTTAGTCTTCTAAACACGCACGCTGTTTTCCTTCTCTATATAATAGCTCCCCGCACCGATTTCGGTGACGGTGGCCGAATTCATTGAAACCAGGCCAGCTACGCGGGAGTTATTTTATAGTTTCCAAGAGTGTGCGCAGTAGACAAGAATACTCTCTCCTCCTTTACTCTCGAAACCAAGTGTACCTGAGGTACCCGTCCGGTAACTGACACGACTGGCGAGAGAGATGGGCATGTAAAAAGTCGGACCTGCGCCTGATCCAGGTCCGACTTTGTACATGCCCATCCAACGCATTAATCATCTTTCTTGCCAGATAATCTGGTGATCAGCCTGCATTGTACTAAACAAACTTGGAAACAACATTTTTTTGTTGTTCCAACGCGGGAATTGAACCCACGACCTCCAACTCAAGAGCCAAGCTCTAAACCACTTGACCACGGATTTATAAGTAGGTATATAACTGTACTCAGGAAAAATGACATATTATTGGTGCGCTTCTACAATTACCCTCTGCTTCTTTACCCCCAGGTCGCGTGCAGCAGCTGGGCGTGGCGGACGTGGGCGGCGGCTGCTTGCGGCGGTTGCATGCGTGGGCGCGCGTCAAGCCTGCCATCGCGCAGATCGGCCTGGCGTCGTGCTGTGTGGTGCCGCCCGCGCTGCACGCCTTCTGTCGCGCCAACGACGTGCAGCTGCTCACGCACGCCGACCCGCCAGGTTAATAAAACCACCTTAAAGGACTTTTGTCGAGGTTTTTACCTAAAAACATGTTCAACTTCATGTTTGTCATCTATATATTATAATAACATCTATGGACGTTTACACACCACGTCAATCTGGTCCCGTGGCAAGTTCTCGAAGAACTTGTGTTACGGGTACCAGACAAGGGAAGTATATTTAATACTTTTTATACTATACTTATATTTAAGATTTTTAATACACATCCATGACCCAGAAACATAGAAAACTTTTTTGTTCCCTGGCAGGATTCGAACCCGCGACCTAAAATTGAGCGCCAACGCGCTTACCACTGAGCCGCAAAGGTCGTCAAATATTAGGTCTTTACCTATGAAATTGCCGTTTTGTATGAAAAAATTTAAACGAATTTTTTTCATGTATTTTTTTTTTGTATTAATCGAAGTAATCACCCATGCAATCAATGCATCTTTGCCAACGCAGTGGCAGTTTATTGATGCCCTTCTTAAAGAAATCAGCTGGACGGGAGGCAACAAATTCTTCAAAGGCATTTTGTACTGCCTCTCGGGTATTGAATTTTTTTCCCGCAAATTTTTTTCTCCCTTTTCCCGAAAAAGTAGTAGTCTGTAGGCGCAAGGTCTGGTGCACGGAATATAAAACACAAGAGGAAGGGGCATAGCTAGAATGATTATTGAAAACCGCTGTCGCCAAATCACACAAAAACATTTTACGCACACTAAAAATTAACCAATTATAACTGTAACAATTTCTCGAAATCACAATGTAATAACGACTATTAAGAATGATACAAAAACGATCTTATCCCCTTGACAATAATGTAGAATTTAGCAATTACACATTGTGACTGTTATCGGCATTCCTTCAACGTGCTTTCGGTCATCTTTGACTACTTAGTTCAACTATTTGACGCTCTTAAAATTTGCATTTTATGCACGCAAATTTGCACTTTACAGTCATAGATGCAAGGTTTTAATCAGTTTTAATTCAAAATCGTGTGATTGTTTCTTTCTAGAATGTTCTGATACTCAAATAGTGATGTAATCATATGAATGTTTATGATCTCGATAAAATCGATAGATTCTGAAATCAATCAATATAAATAATATTGTTATATGTAATGTATATGTTATATGTAAAAAGGGTTATAATTATTGATCGTGCGAACAAAAATAGTTTTCGACTGCACATACTGTGTACTGAGCAGTGCAGTATACTGAGCATACTGTGAATTTGGCAGATAATTAATATAATATATTATATCTATACAGATAAACAAATTTGAAGTGTCTGTTTGTAATTTCAAATTAACAGATTTTATTTTCACTCAATACATTTAAAAGTATGATCGGTACTTACAATAAAATATAAATTGTTTACATTTTTGTGTCCGTCTGTCAATCTGTGTTTTTGTTCCGGCTAATCTCTGAAACGGCTAGACCGATTTTCACGGGACTTTCACTGGCATATATAGCTGATATTATGAGGTCTAGCATAGGCTACTTTTATTTTAGGGTTATGTTTAAAAAATAAGGTTCCGTTTCCGTTAGTTCTATGCAAACGAAGTTGCGGGCATCAGCTAGTCAGCTAATACTTAATATAATTGTATATTAAACTTTTATTCCTTGTCAAAGTCATTCAAAGTCAAAAATTTTTATTCAAAATAGGTATTTTTATACACTTTCTGAACGTTGATCTACATGATGCCTACCACCGGTTCGTTCGTATAGACGTATACACTGGCCTTTAAACGAATTCTTTACTTTACTAAGTCTAGTCACTGGTACATCAAGCTTATGCTTATTTCGGGTATTTCTATTGTGGTTGTCACTTTTCTTCTTGAATAGGTTTAATTTTTTTTCAACATATAATACATTTGATAGAACATACTGAGAAGCTACAGTTAAGATTCCAGTTTCTTTAAACTTCTCTCTTAATGACGTGTTGGGGGCCAGCTTGTAGATTGCCCGAACAGCTCGCTTCTGCAGCACAAATATAGTATTTATATCGGCAGCATTTCCCCACAGTAGAATGCCATAGGACATTATACTGTGTAAGTAACTAAAATATACAAGTCTTGCTGTGTTTTCGTCTGAAAATTGTCTTATCTTACTTACTGAAAATGCTGCTGAACTGAGTATGTCGGCCAACCCAGCAATATGAGGGCCCCACTGTAGTTTTGCGTCTAAAGTTATACCTAAAAAGATCTGTATGTGTAACTGTAGCTGTATCTACTAGTTCCATACCTTTTCCATTCAATAGAACATTGGTTTCAGTTTGCCTTACATTTGGCAACGTGAACTTTATACATTTAGTTTTTTTACTATTTAACAAAATATTATTATTAACACTAAACCAGTGTATTATTTTTGAGAGAGCATTATTCACTTCGTCATAGCCTGAGTTTTGGCGATTAATATTAAAAGTAAGCGACGTGTCATCGGCAAATAAGACTATCCCGTTTTTGTTGTACTTGGACATATTTGTATGATATTTTGTACGAATTGAGTACCTACGGAAAAGATAATGAGAAAAAGAAGGCGGTTATACGTTCGGCTGTATATAATTTCAATGCGGGATTTTTTTGCTGCTGGCTCTGAACTGGGCCCTGGTTCATCTAGAATACTTTTTTTTTCAGGAGAGTTTGAAGTCATTGTTACGTTCTGTAATCCTACTGATATTTTAAATGTGAAAGTTTGTGAGGATGGATAAAACTATAATGTAATGTAGGTAAGTTGATAAAATAAAACTCGATCCATCTTTCAGAAGCTTTATTGGCCCTCAAATAAAACTATTTTATTGAATAACTGTCTTTTAGTTAAAGGAACTGAAAGTTTTAATAAGTGATGCAACCTCGTATTTACGTTACGTTCATTAATGAATTTAATCAAATCAGTAATATGGTTTGATGCTGGAACCTATTTGGTGAAAGCTTATACTGTCAAACAAATTAATTCCAATTAATTGGCGCAGTATATTGTTGTGTATTGTTTCTTTTTTACGGATTTTGTTTTGCCAACACACCTTCAAACATAACTCAGATATCTGGCAAATTTTAAAGACATCGGGCGATGGATATAATAATCTTCACTTGTCTTTTGCAACAATGAACCTATGAAAATAAGAAATTTCGTTAGTGATAAGTCCATTTACACAAATATTGCATTTGATTTTTTTTTATCAAAGTTACGATGTAACCCCCTATGTGGGTGTGGTGTGGTTGGTGTGGTCGTTTGGTTACTGAATTCAGTCAGATAGTCTCCAATTTCAGCGAACTCTAAAAAAACATCCATGTCGTCATCATCATTTGATTCATGACCTTCATCCCGAACAGTAGTTATATTTATTCTTTCCACTGAAGATGAGCAATTCAGAATTGAAATTTCCTCCAAAGACGTACAATTTCCTTTATCAGAAATTTGTAACTTCACATGAACCAAAATTTTTTTATAAGCTGCTATAAATTGTCTTGCAGTTGGGTTATTATTTGAACCCCCTTGAGATCGGATATTACAGAATAGTAGTTCTAAATGGTCTTGGTTTAATTTATAAAATGGTAAAAATAATAAAATTTTGCTCTATATTAAACTGATATAAAAGTATTTTAAAGCCTCTATGCAGCCCAGAAATCCTAATTAACCAGTTTTCCTTGTATTGTTTATTATTAAAGTTCCATCTTGGAGTTTTAATTTTTTTTTTTCGTTTTTTTAAAATTCATTTATTTTTAGTTGAGTTCTACAAAATTTTATAGCTTCTGCCACATTTTCGCTAAATAACTGAGTAGCGAGCTTGACCTTCATCCTTTGATTTTTTTAAAAAATGTGCCTCTCTGAGTTTATTAGCGAGGTGGAAAGTTTCAGTTCGCTGCCGATTATTTAACTGAATTAAATGATTCCACAGATTTTTTTTTCCGTCCTTATCCAGGAGTGTTCCGTAAAATTCAAAAGAATTTCTTAATAATTTTATCATATGAGAAGGATCTAATATGACCACGACAGAATCATTAGTAACCGGATGCAGAGATTTTACTTCGCTTGTCTGAAAATTGCAACCAAGATGATTTGCTAAAGATAAATTTGCTGCACAACCATTAAAGGTCAATGCAACGATTAAAATCCCTGATTCATGGATTAACTCAAGCCCCTGTTTCACAAATTCTGCGCGTTGTACCCCGGAAACTCCATCCACGAGAAAAAATGCTATGGGCACTTTGAAATTCTGATTGATGGCCGTTACCAAAAAAACCAAAGCCTATTCTGCTTCTGCTAAATGGTCTCCTTCTAATTCTGTCCCCATATCGACGTAGCCGTAGCTTTTGCCCATCCTATTCAATTCTTCATCGTATGCTCATATCGTCAATCACCAAAGCAGCCACTATTGGCTGACTGCAGGACTTCGCTTTAAGTTTCAGAGCCATAAATGATTCTTTAGTAAAGCCTGGTACACCGCCAATCTTGGAATACCTGTGAAACACCAATGTATTAAAAATATTGAATATTTATACGTACCTATTTTGTGCTCATATATAATATTTCTGTGTAAGTGTATGAATATATGTCTGTTACTTCTTCATGCCAAAATAGGTGAACCGATTTAGATTTAATTTGACGTTACTGTCTTTTTTTAATCAAAGGCTGGTCATAATCTAGCCCTGACGTCACTGAGACCCAAGTGGATCTATTGTGACTCCAGGCCATTGCTGCTCATAAACTGAACGATATGGTTGGAGGTTGTTGCTTTGCTAATTTCCTCTGTGGTGGAGTATTCGTGCTGCCCAAGGTACCTGTTTCTGTTCTGTTAAAGTGCTAGACAGACGAGGAGAATATGGAGGGGTATTTCGTCCTGTTCCTCGCAGAATCTGCAAGTCTTTGTGTCACCGACACAACCTAGTCACGACATTCAAGCAATTCTTTACCACGGGCTAATATTTTATTCTCGTGATATGATTTTGTAAAAAGTTATTTTCTCTTAAAATGCGAGCGAAGCCCGTGGCACAGTAGCTAGTAGGAATATGAATAAAGGTATTTTGATTTTACCACTTTCTTAACGTTCTTGGATGCGGAAGACAGGTATTAAAAGTATTTCAACGTAGTTATACGCTTTAGGAGAGTTAAAACTCAGCGTCAAAGCGAAACATCGGAGTTCAAGTGAGTATTTCCTTATTGATATTAAGCCCGATTGTCCACGTTTTACTTGACGAGCTATAATAATTCTTGAACCTGAACAATAACAATATCATACCAATCAAACAATAAAAATATCATATCAATCAAACAATATACTAAAAATGATCATATAAATGATAAGAATAGACGAACGTCGACGAACGACGACGTCAGTGGATATAGTAATTTAGGATGAAGTAAATTTTAAAATAATATAACCAACTAGAGCATGTCAGGACATGTCTAAGGAGGTTTCCGTAACTTTAAACGCGTAATATTTTAAATTAATTCAAGTTACAGTCCGATTTCGTTCAATATAATTTTCCTATAGAGTTCTTAGCTCTTAGTTTTTAGATGGATCATCCATCTGCACGGAAACTAAAAAGTTTCTATGTCTAATAGAATTAGAAATGCTAGGCGGAGATAAATCTTCTAAACCACTTGCGAGGCCGATCACTCAAAAATGGTTGACTTTGTATAAAAGTCATGTATTTATTTTAAAATATCTAGGTATTCAACAATACGCCACACGATGGGGTAGAATGAAAAAATATTTTTCATCCCCTTTACATGTATTACTAGCTGTAGCTTACCCCTAAAATATAAGTTATTATACAAATGGTTTTTCCGGGCTCTCTCCATGATACAGAAATAAAAAGCGTATTTATAAAATTGTATGTACATATATTCTCCTGTTGAAAACCTTTAAAAGAAATATAGAAAAGAAAAGTTGTTTGTGTTTAATTTACACGAAGATTAACAACAGTAACTACTCTGACCCATGAAAAAAAATAATTACCGATAGATTTATTGAAACTGTATCTGTGAAAGTATAACCCCCCCCCCCTTCTCCCTCCCCCTAAATAAGAAGTAAGACTTTAATACTGTATTTTCATACAATTTACGTACAAATGAAAATATTCAGCTTAATGTGCAACTCAGGGATACCTCATACATACAACTTTTGCATTGACTAAACTGTTCAGTCGAGTTGTATACTTTTCGTGAATTCCACACGTCTAAACTGTTTAGTCGATGGAGGTACGCACCCAATCGATTCTAACAGTCTTCTGTATGAAACGCTCGAGTCGAGGTGCTAATTGCAATGCCATTTAACTATTAATTTATAGCGTGGTTATAGCTTGTGCTTTGCTTTATATACGTTTTAAAAGAGAAAAGAAAAGGAGGTATTGTGTATATCCCATATTCAGTGACTAATTAATTTGTAGAATGTTTCATACATTGCATTCTAAGCTAAAAGGGCACCCGGATAAGTTTTTAAAATATTATAGAATGTGTGAAGAAACTTTTAATGAAATCTTATCTGTTGTTGTTACTGGGTCCTGAACAGTCGCGGATCGACTGTTTAGTGATTAGTCGATGGTATGCGCACTTCAATACATTGCAATGCAAAATGAGCGCGTAATCGAAAGTTGTTCAACTTTTTAGTCAAAAGCAGATCGATACAGCTTTTTGATTTTTTTAACGATCAACTATCGAGTTGATAGTATGCGCACGTTCTATATTGATATAATCTTATGAAACACAACAAAACAGTTGTTCAACTAAAAGTTATATGTATGCGCTAGCCCTAAAACTGTATTTGTGGTTTAAGAAAAATGTATGAATACTTATGTACTTGATAACACATAACTTTTTTCGTAGGAACTACATGGTGATCTAAATATCTGTATCCTTTTTTGTTATAAGGATTGCATTTTCCTGCAAAATGTTCTGAACAAATTCAACTCGATTTCGTAGGCATCCAGTTGATCCTACCAGTCGCAGTAATCCACTTCTCTTTTGTATGAGGATCTTTAGGAAAACTAAAACGGAAATAATCAATACTTTAGATAACTATTTTGATTTTAGTTAAAATAACAATTACCTATGTCTAAAATTAATAAATATCGTAAGTAACAACCCTAATGTTCGTTCCACTTGCGCCTGTGCATAATTTCAGATTGTACATACTACTCAACACCAGATGGCGTATTAAGGCTCATATAATTTTAGACTTTATTTCAATAGCAATACGTGTCATTCTTAATTTTCACTAATAATTTAAATGGATAGAGGATTTTCTGAAAGATTATTTATTAATTATAAATTAAATACTGACATACCGATGATAAGAAACACCTTATCGTAGTAAGTTCTTCGTACCACTATTGTTTTTGTTTGTTTATATTCCGTGGACTGGTGAGTAGGGCGGATGACGGAGAGCTTCCAACCCCAGTTCTTGCAATTTGGAGACCGTCTGCTGTGCAGTATGAGGTCGCGCGTTGTCGTGCATGAGCAGCGGAGACGAGCGATTGACCAATGCTGGTTGGAGATGTGCCAACTTCTCCATCATTGTGTTCAGTTCTTCACAGTACACATCTGCAGTAATGCTTACCCCTTTTGGTAAGAAGTTGTGATGAATCACACCGGCGCACTATGGAAAATGGTAGAACTAGAGCATATCATAAATGGTTTTTAAAAATATCACAATTTGAATGAAATATTTATTGCATTCGATATTCTAATAACCAAATAATCCTAATCAGACATTTTTTTGTACTAAAACTGCATAAATATTTTTTTTTCATAGGTTGAAGTAAGTTGAAGTAGCGGATGGCTCATTCAAATGTTTGCATAAACATAATTCAAATGAATATTGTGAAAAAAGTATTTAGCACATTCATGCGGTTTTATACATTTTTAAAAAGGATATTTTATGTTCTTAATAATGAGCTATTAACTTTTTTTAATATGCTTTTTATTTCTGAGTAAGTACTTAAAAATTGACATACCCTATTTTTCACTTTTTTTTTTCGTCGAAGGTTTTCACATTTACCCACGTCTCCCCACGCGCAACTTTATGTGTTATTTGATAGCCTAACTATTCATAAATGAAAAATTAAAAAAATCAGCTGCGGAAGTTTGCGGCCCTGGAAGTTATGGAAAAAAATGTGATAGAGGTCGGAGTAGATAATTCGGTATCTTTTGCGGTTATGCATGACATAGTTTACTAAAACAATATTAACCACAATTTTTTGATATCAATAGCTATCTATTTTGCACTCGTCCTGCGTGAGTAAATATGCATGACATTGATATTAGTACGTATTTCATATCTAAAAAACCAGTATATAAGGGGAAGCAAATATCTTCAAATTGCACACTTCAGCGTGTATTTCATATTAAGTGACACTTATTTAAATTGGTTATTTCCATTAAAATGTCAACTTTCAACTGTACTAAGGGCGATTTCATCATTCCCTATATCGAGCGTGGCAGAACCTTGGAATCGTTGTCCATAGTTCTACAGCAAACATTAAATGTTTCTGAAAACAACTTGTGTTTTGTAATTGGTGACATTCAATGACATATTCTGCCTTCTTTCAATAAGCGCTGGGCTCAAGCATCACGGAAAAAGGACAAATTTATTCGGAATGATACAAGCTGGCTGGAGTCAGGATATTCAGTACAGTTTCCGGAGTCTGAAGCACATTCACTGCCATCAACTTCTGGTGAACGAGGAAGACCGTGCATTGCTTATGGAGACTCCTCAGAATCAACAAAGAAAAGGAAAAACACTCTTTTACTAGAAGAATATGGGTTTGAGCACATTTGTAACGCATTTTTGCAAGGACTACGGGCCTTAGGTGAGTATGCAGAGGCTCATCTTGTTGAAGAGCTAAGAAACTCTGAGAGCGAAAAGAAAAAAGTTTTCTCGACTATGTGGAAAGAGTCGAACCAAATGAAGATTTTATCTGATACAGAAGCATTGAGTGCTTTTATTGATTTGGATCTAACTAAAGCACAATATATGTACCTAAAAAATTTAACCAACGAAAGAAAGTGTACAATGTTTCCCCTATATTACAAAATACAAGAAATAAAACAAACATGCTATCCACCATCTTCTACAATCGAAATCACAAATACTTATGCTAAAGTGATTAATATACAAGACTGGACCACACAGTTGCCAGAATTTTAAAAATTGATTCAGTTTTCCAAGAACAACACAGAAATTTAATCCTTTACTGTAAATGGGGATGTGATGGTTCATCTGGCCAAAGTCAACATAAGCAGAAACTGCCAGAAGAATCGGAAACTATTTCAGATGCCAATCTGTTCGTCACTTCATTAGTTCTCATTAGATTAATTGATGACCTCTCAAAGGACATTATTTGGCAAAATCCAGTACCTTCATCTGTTCGTTATTGTAGACCCATTTCTATTGAATTTTGTAAAGAAACTCCTGAAAAAACTAAGGCAGTTGTAGACGAAATTACCAGACAAATTGAATCTTTACGCCCGTCATTAATAAACAAAGATGGCGTTGCAGTAAATGTGAAGCACGAACTTTTTCTAACAATGATTGATGGTAAGGTGGCTCAGGTCCTAACAGAAACTCCATCGGGTTCTACGTGCACGATATGTGGGGCTACTCCTCGACTTGACCTATTAAATGACCTATTAAAAGTGACTGCTAGACCTGAAAATGAAAGTGCTTACCAATATGGATTATCCACATTGCATGCCTGGATTCGCAGCATGGAAATGGTATTACACATTTGCTACAATCTTGACTTTAAGACTTGGTCTGCTTCAACAGAAGAAAAAAAGAAATTGAAGAAAGAAAAGAAGGAATTTGTTCAAAAACGTTTCAGACAAGAGCTAGGATTAATTATCGACAAACCTCGTCAAGTAAGTAGAAACTCAAGTGATGGAAATACAGCACGAAGGTTCTTTTACAATTACACTTGCTCGGCGAACATAACAGGTGTCGATGAAACATTGATTAAACGCTTGTATATTATTTTACAAGCTCTATGTTCTGGAATGATGATTGATCCCGAAAAATTTGGAGTTTATGCCTTAGAAACTGCGCGAATTTATGTTAGTAACTATGATTGGTACTACATGCCATCCTCCGTGCACAAATTATTTATACACGGAGAAAACGTGATCAAACATTTTTCTGTTCTTCCTATTGGGCAACTGTCGGAAGATGCACAAGAGTCGCGCAATAAAGACTACAGAAATATGCGCCTGCACCATGCCAGAAAATGCTCCCGTATAGCTACAAATGAAGACGTATTTAAAACGCTTCTATATACTTCAGATCCATACATTTCGAGTTTAAGAAAACCTTATGTGAGAAATGTGAAGGATCTTGATGAAGAGGCACTAACCCCCGGTTTCTGAAAGGCTAATCAACGCAAAAATTAACTAATCAGCGGTCAAATCTCTTGTCAAGTGTAAATTGAGTTGCATAAAGCTTGATCAGTCGTTTGATTTGATCATCATGTTACGAGGGCGGGTCAATAAGTCCGTGACTTTTGGAATAAAACACAGATTTTTTGATAAATAAATCATTTTATTTTTCAACGTAGTCCTCCTTGAGCTCTATACACTTTGTCCAACGCTTCTCCAATTTTTTTATCCCTTCCAAAAAATATGATTTGTCGAAGTCCTCAAAATAGGCCTTTGTTTGCGAGATGACTTCATCATTGGAGTCAAATCTTTTTCCACCGAGCCATTTTTTCAGGTTTGGGAACAAGAAGTAGTCACTCGGAGCCAAATCTTGAGAATAGGGTGGATGTGGGAGCAATTCATAGCCCAATTCATGGATTTTTGCCATGGCAACTGCACATGTGTGCACCTTTGCATTGTCTTAGTGAAAAAGAACTTTTTTCTTGGCCAAATGAGGTCGGTTTTTTTTCAAATCCTCATTGAAGCGGTCCAATAAGTTGGCATAATATTCCCCATTAATTGTTCTTCCCTTTTGAAGATAGTCAATGTGGATTATCCCACGTGCATCCCAAAAAACAGTCGCCATAACTTTATTGGCTGACAAACCCACCTTGGCCTTCTTTGGCGCCGATTCACCCTTAGAAACACACTGTTTTGACTGTTGTTTGGTCTCTGGTGTATTGTGATGAATCCATGTTTCGTCCACGGTTAAAAAACTCCTCCATATTGTGATTAAACAACGCCAAACCTTCCTGTGAAGTTGTTACACGATTGCGTTTGTGGTCGACTGTGAGCAAACGCGGCACCCATCTTGCGGAAAGCTTTCTCATGCCCAAGTGATCATTCAAAATTGAAACCACTGAGCCATGCGAGATGCCTATGGCTTCCATAATCTCTTGCACTTTCAATCTTCGGTCGGCCAACACCATATCGTGAATTTTTTCGATTGTTTCGGGTGTAGAGTCCTCAACTGGGCGTCCAGGACGTTCGGCATCTTCAGTGCTTGTAAGGCCACAACGAAATTCAGTAAACCACTTTTTTACCATTGAAATCGATGGTGCAGAGTCCCCATAGTATTTATCAAGCTTAGCCTTGGTCTCGGTAATGGTTTTTTTTCGCAAAAAATAATGCTTAATAAGCACACGAAATTCACTTTTTTCCATTGTTTCCTTAAGTTACTGGATAGTCTGATAAAGATAGCTGTAAAACACAAACTAACTGACGCAGCAAGTTCAAATTTTGATAGGAGTCAACTGACAGATGCCTGTTGACAGGAGTAGTGTTGCTTTTTCAGTAAGGAGGTTAGAAATTCAAAAAGTCACGGACTTATTGACCCGCCTTAGTAGTTAACAAAACTAATGCCAAACCACATGTCAAACTCTGTTTTCGGTTTCTGGAAAGCTATTTAAGGCGCAATCATAGATTAAACATATGTCAAATCTATTGTCAACTGATCAATGCAATTCGGCGAATTAACTTTTGAAAAATATTAGTTTTTTCACATTTTTCCACGGATATCGTTTACAGAAGCTATGTAAAGTGTTTTTACTAAGTTAATTTGGCGCTTGTAATATTTTTATACGGTACCTAGTACTTATTTGTTAGAAGCTGCTATAGCTATATATATATATATATATATATATATATATATATATATATATATATGATAAGAATTATGTGTATATTGGTATTAAGTTATTCATAAAACTTTGTTTACTTACATTGTCATTAGCAACATTCTGCCTGGTGGTTCAATAATATTGAATTCTAAAGCAATAGACTCCCAAGCTTCACGTTTTTGTACCATGCTCCCCGAGTTGGTACATATTTTGTTTTCTATTATGTATTTATATCTAAAAAAATACAACAACAGATGCTTCATTATTCAAACAAGTGAAGGTAATGTACTTAATACTAAAATCACATTTTTCTCTTTCGGTAAAATTTTTGCCTCGAGAACTCATTCTGAAATACTTCTATTGTAATATTTGTCAAGAAAAATTCGAAATTCGCGGAATATCGAAATCCTTACTACTTACTTATTAACGCCTTAAGTCGAAAAATACCTCACTCTGTACACTTGACAGCTATCTGCTTGACAAATTGTTTTTTTTTTTTCGAAATGGCATTAGGCAATTTACATTAATTTCACACTTTTCAACGAAATATTGAACGACAAACTGGACGCCACACACTGTGTGACCATGTTAAAAATCAAACTTCAGATCCATGAAGATGAGAACAGATCAATGATTAGTAAATTTTTCACTAATTAGCGTTTCAGAAACGCAAATTGATTTAACAACTCTGTCAACTCAACATACTTGTTAGTTGATCAACTATTTGATTAGCCTTTCAGAAACCGGGTGCTAGTCTTTTGAAGGTGGTACCTGAAGGTGATCCTACATTTACACCGGAATGGAAGTAATTTTAGTTAGGAATAGCGAGGATAAAAACAATTAGATATAACATTATAAGTAACTAAAACCTAGTTATATAAAACCAATAATATTATAAGATTTGTCTAATCTGAGATCAATTAGTTTGGTGTGAGGTATAGATAGGTACTATACGATTTTATAATTTTATGTATTTTATTATGCTTGTGTGATAAGTAATTGTTTAAGTTTTCTTAATTTTACTCATATTAGTACTTATTTATAAAAAATAAACATATAACTACTCGTATTACTTTTTTCTCTTTTCTTTTTTTGTAACCTAAAATAAATATGTACTTATACATTGAAAAAAAAAATACAAAAATTGATTATTTTTAAAATATTTGTATATCACTGTATACATGTGCCAAATCTCAATACAATACGATGAAAAACCTTGAAGTTACAGATTTTTGATCCGATACGGACCCAAATTTTCTACTGTGCGGCGCTAGACCACCAAACAGTGACCATCACTTTTAAAGGAGTAAGTTTTCGTTTAGGGCATTGTTTAGGTGCTGAACCATTATCCAACCAACTTGCTGAGCGCTTGCGGTTATCAAACAGAATCCATTTTTAATCGCAGGTAAAAATGCGGTTCTAAATTCCTTCATTTGTGTCTGTTGCGCAGTGCAAGGCACGTCTCGACGCGTACTTTGCGCTGGCGATCATTGAGTTCGTGGGGCCCCATTTGTCCTCCTTACTCTACATGATTACTACTTTATTGGGGATGTTTTGAGTGTGAAAATTCCATTTTAACATTAGTTGTCATATTATATGATTTTGATTGTAGATGTCGCTATCTGTTTCTACTGTCATTTAAAAATATATTTAAAATATAACAACCATCTTATAGATAATTATGGCCTGAGTGTTTTTAAACTTAAACAAACTTAGGGCTCCTTCACACTAGCTGTGAGGCGCTATCGATGAGCGATATCGACGCCTTTCCTCGATCGAGTCGAGCTCTCCTCTCGCCTTCCACGCGTTTTATTTTAGTCCATGTACATTCATTATGAAAGTCATAATTCTGCACTTTCTTCAGATCTACTGTCTGTGGCCGCTGTCAAGACGCTCTCGGACGCCGGCATCGCCTGCAACAACCTGGACTGGTGCGCGCGTTACCAGGTGCACATCAAGTGCAGGGGAGTGCTCGCCTTCAAGGGCTACGTCTGCAAAGCCACCCTGAACAACGCCGATTAAATTTGCCACAGCCTGGCCAGTTATATAGAAAACTTTGCTGTGTTGAGGAAAATCCACGAAACAAAAATAAAATGTCACAAATCGTCGAGATTTCACTTTTTGGCTACGAAAAGCAGGGATGTAATATCCCTGCTTTTCGTAGCCTTGCCCAATAAAAAATAAATGTAGTACCTCAGTTAGGTTTTATATATTCATGGTCAGGCTTCACAATTTATTAGTATTGAACGATCTGTACTTATTTATTAGACTATTTACAACGGTAAATATATATTGAAAATGTATGTTAAATTATGTTAATTGTTAACTAAAATATTATACTGGCGATTACTTACAACTGTGTGGTTTGACTTGACCTATAATATAAGATCAAAATATGTATTACGTACCGTCCTAATATTTTGTTAAATAAAATGCTTTATATTATTTTACACTAGCACTGCTACTATCCCGACACACGTTGTTCTGTCTTAACTGTGAAGTGGAATAAATAAATAACTACACCTACAACCTACACCAACGTCTAAACATACAACCTATATCTACACCTACCAACCATACCTACACCTATAATTTCAACATCAAAAGCTACCTACACTTACGACCAACTGGGGCGACTGACCGATTTTTATGAAACTAAATTAAACAGACAGACAAACATTAATTAAATATTTGACAGTTAGTGACAAATTGCACACAGTGAACAGTTAGTATGGGAAAATTCAAGTCTTTTTTTATTATCTTCCTCGCAATTTTCCAATATTTCTCAACGTTTAAACCTTTCCTAAACTTCCACAATTATTTTATAACCAAAATTCGCCAATCGGTGCAGCCGTTCTCGAGTTTTAGCGAGACACAAGTTTTACTATTCATTTTTATAAATCAGAGAAGAAGAAGAGAAGATGACGTACATTATGAGGAGGAATGAAACGAGCAATATTAATCGTATTTGTTTACTAGAGTAGGTGTGATCACGAATATCGCATTCGACCCGGTACACGAGTAGGTAATGACGGATTAACGAATAAGATTTTTGGAAATGAAATCCTCAATCGATGTCTACTACCTAAGTACTTAGCCCGGACTTTCTTTGGTTTTGTGTTTAATTCTTGCTATAAGACAACAGTTACATTTTTTTGATCTAACCAGACCAAATATTAAGGTTAATGGTTAGTTAAAGAGGTTAATACAAAACAAAATTGCAATTTTAAAAATGTCTCCAAGATTAAAATCTCCGATTGCAAAAAAACTCACTCCAATATCCGTAATTATCAGAAATGTCCAGCCGCCGTCCACCTGAGGAGGCGCAATATCTGCATTAATAAAGGATTCCAGCAGCGCTCCGGAAGCGGGGGTCGCCGCGGAAGGCAATATCCGTTTCCTGTTAACCCCTTTTTATTTTTATTCACAATTATAAAGTTATTCGCTTAATTTTACGAAGACGCGCGCGGTGCGTAGCGCATACGAATGGGGTATTACGGCCAAGATGGGGGTGGTCGAGTGATTTGTAAGGAAATACAATTTATTGGCACCTACGTCTCGTGATGAATACACATGTTTGTCATGTATTAAATCACAGCCATTTTATGTTTTTAGAGTTCTGTAGTTTCTGTAGTTCACGTCTCGGAACTCTTTCCACATGTCCGTTCGTCCATCCGTCCGACCTTGGCTTACCTTACAAACGCTTAGCGCTAGAAACTTTGTACATAGCATACCACATATCCATGTGTCGACAAAGTGCTAAAATAAAATCACGAAAATATATTTTTAGGGTATTTTTATTAGTAAATTGGGGTGATTTTTTTTATCTCGAGTCTACCTCATAGTGTGGACTGTAGACTATCATAAGACAGGTCTTTTAAAAACATTGACAGGTTGCTAAGATGATATGATGATCACTAACTTCTTAACGAGAATAGACTATAGCAATTTTAACATGATCAGTGCTCACACATTTACAGAGTCCAAAGAACACATTTTTGCCATGCAGTTCATACTCGTACTTGTCTTCTCTCTTTCTCCGTTCTATTTAAGTATTTCGGGGGTACTAACACTGTAGGAGTAAAATTTATTGATAGCCAAACACTCGAACACCCAAAATAATAGATTTGACGTCTCAGTGTCCAGTGGTTTAAAGCAGGGGTTCCTTAACTTTTAAGTTAACGGAACACCAAACAAATACCTTAGGCTGGGACTATATTACCAGAATCTCTCCAACCGGAGAAAAGTTAGAGAATTGAAAATAGAACTCTGCGCTAATACCTACAATAGAGCCGAATATCGGACACACAATTTGACAATTGTCACTTTATTTTGTCATTGACATTCACTCGACACTCAACTCGTGTGGTACGATTTTCAACTCTATTGTATGTTATTAGATTACAGAGTTCTATTTTCATTTTTCTCGGGCCGGAAAGATTCTGGTAATCTGGTAAAGGTCGGGGCTGAATTCTTGCTAAGTACCTACCTACTTACATTGAAGTAATGAATCCTATTTCAAAATAATATTTGTAACCGTGGTGTTATTATATTATAAATGATTTGGCGGAACCCTGATGACTATTCCTGTGGGTATCCCTGGATTAGAACTTGGCTCTTGACACCGAAGATATTGGGTTCGATCCCCCGTTGGAACTTGAAACTTAACAAAAATGTAATTTTCAAGAATGACAATGCAGACCGATCACCTGATTGTAGCTGACAAGAAAGATGATCCATGTCGGATGGGCATGTAAAAACTCCTGCGTAGCTGTTCTGGTTTCAATGAAACCGGTCACCGTTCCCGAAATCAATGTGGGGAGCATTATTTGTGGGGAGCTATTAGATAATCGGATTACTACGAGTGTGTCGTAAGTCGTAACGAGCAATGGAAAGCGGCGGGAAATTGTGCGAGGACAATTTTGGCGAGATTTGAGCACGCTTCACTGTCCCGTGTACGGTTTGCAAAAACAAATTATTTTTATTTTCATTTCAGATACCACTACATTCTTGGATCAGAAATTAAAGAGGGAACCGGTGCTAAATGATAGATTTTTCACAAATTTTATACCTATTTAAGTTCTTCTCTATCGATGAGCACGCGTGATACATTCATCATATAGATATAATTGGGATTATAACACATCCATTACCGACAATTACGTACACAATATTTAGGCACGAGTTGTCTCTATAGTGTGAACGCTTTTGACTACGTGACCAACATCAATGTTTGTTTGTTTCCCATAAGCCAGATTCCCCAAATACCACATGGCAAGGAAACCACATTATGATACATTGCGGTAGCATATTTTAAAAGTAGAACAGAGGCGTTTAAATAAAAGGAAATACAACAAATACAACTTATGAATTGAAAACTATCAAAAACTCGATACAATATAATCAAAAGTTTAAAATATAGCGGAGAGCCTATGTCAACCGGGCCATTATTGCGAATATATTTACACTTCATTCATTAAAATCAGTATTATAATATTATTAGTATACAGTATCAGTAGTGTAGGCGCAACGATGGAGCATATAATACATACATACAATACTTATACATACATAGTCAGACTACCAAAATCATTACCCTTCCTTCTGGTTTCGCGGTAGTCGGGTAAAATGGTAACTAAGTTAATAAAAACGCAGACGTAGGTCGTCCAGTACCTACCTATCCCTCTTTCGTGGAGTACCCACCTATGGTTTTTTTTTCATAAATTAAAAATACATTAAATAACTTAAATTGATATCCCGCCAAACTATGAAGTTTATTGGCGGGTATGCACTCTTAACATAATAATTTTAAACCTAAACTAGACTTAACTACAGCAACTTAGGTTCTACTATATTACGGGTAAGTACCATAAGAATTATAAATATAGGTAGGTAGGTAATATATTGTGTGTGTGATTACTTATGTTTTTTATCACACACATAAACACAGCATATTAAAACCTTTTTAATTACCTATAAAATCATGAGGTAACCAAAAAGGTTTTAATATGCTGTGGCAACAGAGCACTACTTTCTACAATTAACATACTTAGCTTAATCTGTGTCTTTACTAATACTACATTTAGCCCTCGGTTCCGCCTACTAAGTACATAATAACGCCTACTATTATCGGCTTAATATAAACCCCTTTTGAATGAATCACTCTGATTTGCTCTGTTCCAGCATTTTGATAAAAACGAAAATTTCGTTATTTTCGTTCACATTCCTGTTCCTTTAGCGCCATTTTGGCCATTCATTTTCACTCTTGTTCCACACGCAATGAGAAATATCAGAAACTGTTAGAATTGTAACGAATGATCACGCCATTTTGTTAACTTTTACCCAGCTCTCTAGTCTACTTAAGATTTAATTGAAAAATGATTTATTTTAAGGTTATATCGTCATGGCAAATATATAACTTTCTTTTGTTGTTGTCGTTATTGTTAATTTAAAATAAAAGACATAAATACAGTACAACTACGTTCTTACTGTCCCTCACACGACAGAGATGTATGGAAAACGTTGTCTCGTTGCACTCGTTTTCGGTTTAAGGTTTTCAATATTTTAGTTAGGTATTTCGCGTAAGAAACAGCTTTTCATACACACCAGTGTATGTGTGCGAAATTAATATCGTCTGAAGCAGCCCATTTTGATAAAAACTGTATTTAAGTCTGAGGCGGAGTGTAAACAATCTTAAGATCATATGAGCGAGATAATCTTCAGTTTTCTTGAGCCATGGAAGGGCCAGTTTTCGGTTTAATAGTCAAGTGCATATTAGGTTACCTTTTACTAATCTTATAGGTACCATACCATAACAAGCTATGGTGTCGTTTTTTCTGTCGGTCCCCCAAACTCATGCGCATCCGAGCTCAGACGCGTGCGGCTCCGAGGCGTGAAATTGTCGCACTCTTGCTTTCTCGGCGTCGCCACTCGTGACGTTGTCCTTTCGCTTTAATTACTCACCTTCAGTATTGTCGCAGAGGTGTATGAACTTGTGATCTTCTTGTTGATAGATGTCGGATAGGAATCATAATTTTATACGTATTCTTCCTTCCTTGATTATTACAGGTTATTCGTATACTAAGACTTTCTAGTTGCCAACTAAGTATCAGATGTCTAGAAAAGATAGGAGCTTCTGGAGTCCTTTAAAAGTGAAAGTTATAAAATATATATGATTTTTATATGCGGTCAGGTATGGAAATCCTAGAACTTTCTTCCTTTCTTCTGGTATCTCGAGAACCAGGGGCCGTTATAAAGAAAACAGATTTCTTTGTTTATTTGCATCGAATAGGCTTTGAAATGACTTAACCGATTTTGATGAAATTTGGCACATATATAAAGTATACCACGGAGGAGGACATAGGCTAATAAATCGCGGCAAAATGTACGGTTCCTGCAGGCGCCGGAACCTCTTCTTGCGCGCACCAAGTCGCGGGCATCATCTAGTGAGTAGTGCCTTACCTATATTTCGATTTCTTCGGTGGTCCATCTTAATCCTAATATTAAATTTTATGGCATAATGTTACAATATGATCTTTTGTACCTATATACGTAGCTACTACATATGTGTTTGTCGGTCAATAAAGATGTTGTTTCGCCTCGAGAATGAAGAATCTGAAATGGAAATTGCCTTTGAGCACGAGTTCGGATTTGAGAAAGTCATAAAAAACGTTGTTTGTATATTCACGGCTCGTGCTTTACTATTGTATTAACGACAATACAAGAACTATGATTTCTGGGATGAGTTTTTTGTTTCATTCACTTCCTCTTCATCTTGAAATTAAAAACTAGCTAGCTCTTTCCGATTTAACAAGACTCAAGACTCAAAAGTGTGAAGAGCTTTAATGACAGATAGGTAATGATAGGGCATTACCTATCTGTCTAGCTAGTAGCTACCCTAATCCCTAATCTTGAAACCTTAGTAACCGTTTACCATCAGACGGTCCGTCTAATAATAACCAGTTAGCAATTAAGGAGGCTTATCATGTTTCATTTTAAGTAAGGCAAATATGAGGTTAAAATAGGAAAAATAAATTTACCAAGTAGATTTCTATTAACTAGGTATAAAGTAAAATAGCAACTGTAAAAATACATAATATTACATTAAAAACCACACAACACAGCGCAAGTACCTAATATTTAATAGTTCTTTGTTATTGTATTGGCAACAGCTAATTTACTTACAAAAACCCTGAATGATCCTAATACTACTCAAGAAATAAAATTTCATAATAATGTACAAAATAAAGCAATAACACATTATTATTTATCGTTAATTATTCACCCAGACGATCGGAGTAATAAATAACATAAAAACGAGAGCGCTATGTAAAATCCGTAATTTCCTCCTACCCACGGAAACTGGCCGCCGCGCGCGTCTGGGAAGATCCCATTACGGCCACGTCTACATTTCGGTCCATAAACATTACGTCGTCCCCCTCCCACCCTTGCCCTCGTCGCACGATAGACAGAGACGAAGCTATAGGATGCAGCTCGTAACTAATCAAACGTGTCCAGTGTCCAGTTGCGCACGCGCATCCAACTCTAAAATCGTCTTCCGCGTTCGAATTTCAGGTAATTTTTCGAAAATTACTAAAATATTAGTCGTTTTCGAGTTTTGTAAGTCAAAAAATTAAAATATTTAACAAAATACAGTCATAGTTACAAACTTTGTGAATAATTTATTACCTCTTAATACAACAATTTTACGATTTGAGATAAATTTTAAGTGAAATATGCCCTATTCCGTTTCCTTAATGCTCAATTTACTATAAATGTTTTGAGTTCAATTACGATCTTTAGGCATTACAAATAAAATTGTTCTTAAAAATTAACTGCGTTTAAGATACTGACATCTTTCTTGCGCTTGAGCGGTATGCTTAAAAGTAAAGAGAGACAGATATATGTTTATTGTTTCTTAAGATGGTTTATAAGTTGAATTGTTGAGTTAACAGGTTTTGCCAGAGTGCTCAACCTTTTATAATATCGATTATCGAAGTAATAAAATGTTAATATTTAATAAAAATATAACGTACCGTATACGTAAGTAATACAATTAGGTAAGTAAGTATTAAGAAATTAAAATCTCAAAATTGTTTAATTTGAAATATCTAGGCGTGTATTATAAATAACATTCATCATGACATCATTTAATTGTAAATAAATGTAATGTTTCTACATTTACAGACAGGTAACATGTGTGCAATTTTTTCATTAAAATGTCTTCAATATTCAAGAAAAAAATATACCTTTCAGGGTAATATTATTATCTTATCAATACCATAATATTATATTATTTATAACCAAAGTTAATTTTTTGGTGTTCAATACATTTTTATATTTCATCCTATTCAATACAAAACTATGTATGAACATATTTTTTTAATTTATACTTCAAATCATTGTATACGTGTATTATGTATTTTATATTCTCAAATAATAAAATCGAAGGAAATACAACAAGTAATAAAAAGGTTTGTAACTCCTGAAACCAGTGTTCGGGCGCTCGGAGGTGCGCGTGCGCTTCCAGTCGATCGTGCTCACCCGCCGGTGCGGATAGAGAGCGCTGCGTTCGAAATTTAAAAATACTTTTTCCGAACTCCGAAAAAACTATAACCTCAAACTCTTTGCTCATAAACGAACTTACAAGAAGCTCAGTGCTGTGTTTTACTTGTGTACTCATATAAAACGGTGTATATTGTATTTGATGAAAATGTGAAATGTATTAAAGTTTATGTGACAAGTTGCGGTTAAAGTTCAGTACGCTCGGCCTATGTACTCGAATACTACTCAGAGCCATTACCGACTGCGCAGAAGAACGAACTGTTGGGGCTTACGACGGATTCCTAGTGATTTATAAACATATCGATACGTAAGTCTTTGTTACAGTTTTATTTAAAAAAAATGTTTAGTTCCTACTGTCGAGCTCATTGAGTAAGATGCGACGAAAATCCACGGAGTATGACTACTGTGAATTGGTGATGAACGTCTTTAAGCACCTGAAAAGTTTCTTGCAAATGAGTTTAAAATTATAAGGCGATGTAGTCATACCTTTTTATTTGCCTACCCTCTGAACGCAATAGCCTAGAATCTAGATATAAGATTTTTATTTCTTCAATTTGTTTCCATTTCACCTTTTTGAGAATGAGCTAGACGGTGAACATACGTGGGTACCTGTATCTGTATCCATTTTAAAAATGATGTGCTTAGACAGAAGCAAAGCAAAGTAAATAAGCGTATGACAAAGAATGACAGTATGCCAAGATTTCAATTTTTTTTATTTCAGTTTATATTATTATGTATTATTGTTGAAAATTTTATTATTATTCAAGATTAGCAACATAAAACATTTCGTTTGATTATCTTCGATTAGGCTTAAAAAAATTTCGTGCAACGAAAAAAGGTATGCAATCACTGCTTTTTTTTATTTTAATTACCTTATTCTATTATATGCTAGCACTAGTAACAGAACAATGTAAAAGAAACTATTTTTATCTAAGGCTGACTTATTAGAAAAAAAAGTTAATATTATAAATGAGAAGAGTAAATAGGAGTTTTGCCGGGTAATTCAATGGGTGACGTTGTGGTTTTTGTATATCTTTCAAAAATTTGTGTTATTCCGGTTCTTAATGTGTAATATTGGTAGAATATTAACCATTAAATATTCGTTAACGTGCACAAGTGTGGGCAAGTGGTACAACTTCAAAAAACGTGCTATTTTGTGTAAACCCTCCAAAAGTCCCTAGGAACTTTCAGTAAAGCTTCTACCACTTTACTGAATCGACTGACTTGACTCATTGACTGCACTGACAATTTATTTGGACTTTGACTAGACTTTAGACTTGACGATTAAGGAATACGGTGTTGAAAATTGAAACGAACGACGAACTTGACACTGGCAAATGGTTTAAGCCGACGCCATATATTTAAATAAAAAAAAAGAAAATAGCGATTTTTTTCCTGTCACATAAAAATATTTTCTCGTACTACCCACAAGAGTAGCAAAACTGGTAGTATTCGATTAAAATTAACTAGATACTTTTACTTATACTTATACTATATAGCAAAGGAGTTACAAGTGCGTTCGTGGTCTTTATAACCCACAACCTCCCCTTGTTGACCCATTCGTGCAGAAGCATAGCTGTCTATCGACCCACGGTACGGTACTACCTTCTTAGGTAACAATTTCAATAAAAGGTTTATTTTGCTATTAATATTATTCTAATAACAATACACAATGCGTTTCAAATAAGAATAGGAATGTCAGTAACCTTTTTCTGTCAAATCAAAATGTCACTTAAAAATTCGGTTTGCAAAACAACTTATTTGCATATCAATATTAATAGTCTTACATCGAATTTAAATGAAGACGTTAAATACTATAAATTATCGAAACATAAATTTAATTATCACAATCATCTTATTAGTCATAATTCGTAACAGTATGGCGCCAAGTCGATCCTATCCTCATTTGAATCGCATTGTACTGCATTTAAAACCTAAAGTGCAAGAAAAATGTCTATTTGACAAAGGATTGTAATATACATAGTTTCGTTTGTTAATAATAATACCTAATACCTACATAATTGTATAATCTAGGTATTGAGTAGGGTGTAGTACCTAGTAACCGTAACTAGGTACCAACTAGTATCTAGCTGTTAGTTACTACCTAGTAGGTACCTACCTATCTAACTACACCAAATATTTTTTTTTTTTCTGTTAAAATTTTTGTCTGTCTGTTCGTTCCGTCTAATCTCTAAAACGGCAGGACCGATTTTCACGGGATAGCTGATGTTGTAAGAAGTAACTTATATTTTGCTTAGGGTCTGTTTCACAATCTTCTAATAAGTGTGGGGTAGGATATTCGGATTTTTTTCGCTGCTAACTTTATATCGAGCTAACGAGATAAAACAAAAGCTTTCTGACACTTGTTAGAAGATTATGGAAAATGCATAAAGGCCTTTTTCACAATCTTCTTATAAGGATTTTTAAACTTTACTATGAACCTAAATTTTAAAACCTCGTAAGTGTTATTTGTTCAAACTCCTAATGTAATGCGTTTTGCAATTACACCGTCGCTAGAAGCAATGCCACCATAACTAGCTACTATAATGATTTCAAAACTAAAGATAGGCTATAACGTACTCGTATTGGCTATAAGGTACATTTGACAGAACAAATCTTCATACATGAAAAATTTACGCCATCTTGGTTTTCACCATACTTCAAATGTCAAAATGGCCAAAAACCACCAAAAGTATGGTAATTTAAGTGGGGACAGTTTTCACCTCAACATGCCTCGTCTATAACATACACGTCTATGACTTACTATCTAGTTATGGTACTTACTACTACCTGATTACTGTACCTACTATAAAATATATTGTATTTACTTTCTGCCATAACTACCTAACTTCCTTCTATCTACGTAAATTAGGTTGACCTAATCGATAGATTTTCAACAAAAAAACTAATTTAGTTATCTAGCGGCCAAATACTATTATGTTACCAAATATTAGGGACACCGTAAATAAAATAATACAGAATACTTAGTAAAAAGTGTGCCACTAAATTAATAGGATTTCAGTATTCGGCCATAAGTTGATTTCTTTTGAATTTGAAAATAGGTAGGTAATCATAAAAAATTACAATTTGGAGTTTAAAATTCTGTAAAACTTTAAATTGAATATTATGTTGGTACATATTTGTTTTTGCATATATCAATAATCATTTAAGCAGCCACAACCACAAAAACGCGTGTTAAGTGGATTGATTGATTTGTGTTTGTGAAATTACACTTGTTATTACGGCTAATGCCTTTTCAGATTGGTCCGCCTTTTTCTTCTATTTTGAGATTTTCGTTACAATTTTTTTTTTCAAATTAAAACTGAAGAGTGTGGATCGGGGCTGCCACATTTTTTGAACATCTTCATTCTACCACCCCGATCTCTAAACCTAAGAAGCCTTAGTTAGCCTACGCCTTAGGTTTGCAAAAAACAAGTCTTGCGTATTTTTTTTTATAACTGTCGGTATTTATTGTCCGACATATTTATTTCTTTTTAGTTTGGCTAGGTAAATAATTATATTAGATTTTTTTTTTCGCTCCGCGCCATTTGTCATTTTGTTTTTGATGACCCTTGTTGCGATGTCTCTTTACCTTTCTTAGTTTTCTGTTGTTCATTATTTCTGAAATAGTGTCTTCTTTTATATTTTATCAATTTTGTTTTCTGCTTCCGATCTTCTATTTTGGTACTTTACGCATTCGTACAAACAATGCGGCGTATAATGTTAATTATATAAATTATATAATAAAAGGTCTCATTAAAATGAAAACAAGGTTTTAGCATAGTAACTAAGTATTTATTAATCTGTGGTTTTAGGTCGCTTAGTTATCATCACTTACTACTATTATTATTACTACATAGTTCTTTTACATTTAAAAGTTCATTTAATTCTGGTAATTAACAATAGTCTTAATAAAGTTTTGACTTGTTATATATACCCATGTACAGTACGACCACGACCTCAATGTCTTTCGGCAATCGTCGGTTTTCATACATCTTTTGTCAAATTGATAGAAAAATGAAGATAAGAGTTCCGTTTAAAAATGGGTTCCATTTCCAATAAGAGTTCCGCGCAATCGAAGTTGCGGTCACCAGCTTATTAAATATATGAAATATGAATACGTGAAGCGAACACTTTTTACGAAAAGTATGGAACGGAGGAGTCTGAATTTTGGCACAGCAAAAGTTTATACGGTGGAGGAGTGAACTGCACAATTTTTATAATAATACTTAAAAATAAAAAAAATAACGTTACCGCTTCCACACACTACCTACCTCAGATTAATAACCAAAGAATCCAAAGATCACAGATTGAACACAATGTAATTTTTTCACACGGTGACATTTGTCGATTTGTTTTTTGACATTCAATCAATGATTTTAAAACTTAGAATGAATTTGACAGAAAAATATTCATACATGAAAAAGTTAGGCGATCTTAATTTCAGAAGATTTTGTCGTTTATTTGACACGGACTGATTAGACTGTGGAAAACAAATTTCCAGATGACAAATGTCAGAACTTAACTGCCCCAAACAACCCCAAAAGTGGGGCAGTTGAAAAGTGGACACTGTTTTACTCAACATGCCTCGTCTATAATATGCATTCAATATACAATATCATGTCAACATTTCCCTATATTTTTACATACTTACCAATGATAATAGTAAATCAATGATATATTATACATTTTGCTGCTATAAAAAGTAGCCTATGTGTTAATGCAGAGCCCAAACTACTACGAACTACCATATGAAATTTCAACAAAATCCGTTTAGTAGTTTCCGAGATTAGCGCGTACAAACGTACAGAGCACAAACTGACAAAAATTCTAAAAATTGTTTTGGGTTTTATTTCGATCATAAAGCGAATATATGTAATATCGGTTTTCTTATATATTATCTTCCATATTATGTCATTTACATGGTTGGAGCCGCGGGCAAAAGCTAGTGTAGGTACCTATTAATAATTTGAGTGGCAAAAGAACCCCTAAAAAGTTTAAATTTAAAAGTTATATGAATTATAGGGTTAATTTTGACACTGAGCGACCACAGACCATTAGTAAACATAATTTCTTGATTGGGCTTGAACTGAGAACCGCGCGTTTAAATAGCTACACTCGAACTCCTGACCCCTTGAATATTTATACGGCCGTACAACTTGCTGCCTCGAAACACACAGTTTTGTGTAAACGTGTAACATAACGATACTTTTGTCCTTAGAATACATACTAAGTAGAGTTAGTCAACTTTGAAATGTTTTATGAATTAAAATTTTGTTCTAACTTATAATTTATAAAGGGATGTAATTAATCTTGCTAACAAAAAATAAGTTGGCGAATGCACATTAGCATACTGTATTACTGAATTTGGCAGCAAATTAACATGTTGCGAAAGCACTCAGGTGACAAAAAATACAAGAATCGGCAAATAAAAAGTGGCGAAATTTAATTCAAATTGGCACCGAAATTTATAAGTTGGCGACTTAATTTTCGAGTTGGTGACTATTATAGATGTAAGCAGCTATAAAACCAGATCAGGTTGATGAATTAATGGCTGCTAAAAATTCAATTTGCAGGCTACGGAAAATCGCATTTTTGGATACTGTTGGGGTTTGTTTTCTTTTGGTATGGGTGTCGTTTTGAAGGTTTAGGGGGTTCAGAATAATATGAAAATTAAATCCATTTTAAAAATTCCAAAATGGCGTACATTCTTTTCATTAAAATTAATATGGGTGTCCTATTCTAGGTTTCTGGGGGTACTGATTATAAAAGTGTCTTCCAATTTCAATTTTCAAAATGAATAATTTTATTCTTCGTTAAAATGACACATGAGTACTAATTTAAAAGTTGGTGCGGATGCCGATTAGGATTGATGATTATTAACAAAGTATGTTATGTAGTACCAGTTATGTAAGCTATAGAATTTTTTGGAAATTCTAGATTAAAAAAAAACTCTTTTCATAAAGAAAATACGTGATTACGGGGTTACTTGGGGGGGAATTTTCATTATTTTTTCAGTAGGATGCACCGTTTCCGAGATAGAAGAGATTATAGAAAAAAGTGTGGCAATGCCTACTTTGAGATACGAACGATGTATGAAGCTATAGCTTCTATAGCTAAGTTTTCCAACATTTCTATAGAAATGTTGGAAAACTTAGCTCAAATTTGATTGTTTTGTCGCAAGTTTAAATACATGGCATTTGTAAATAATAATTAGCAAAGGTTTACTGGTAGGACATGTCATATCGAAAGGTTATTAATTCTGGAATTCCAATATTGCGATGTAATAAAGAGTTTCGATATTAGATCTAAATATTGGAATTGTAATATCGGACCAAACACAACCATATCGGATAAATATATAAGCATAAGCAGTAGATCATATGACCAAAATATCCGTAGGTAATTAATTTTACAAAACCTTATATAATCAACCGCAAACGGATAACAAGGCTCCGAAACTATACGACCGATTTTGGCGAAATTTGGTACAAATATAGTTAGAGAACAGTGGTTAGCGCGTTGGCGCTCAAGCCGGAAGCCGTGGATTTGAAATCTTGAACAAAAGTATAGTATAAAAAGTATTAATTTATATATTTCCGTTGTCTGGTACCCGTAATACAAGTTCTTCGAGAACTTACCACGGGACTAGAGTGACGTGGTTTGAAATAGTCCATAGACATTTTGTAGTTAGGTTCTGGTTGCTATCCTCAATTTGCCTTTTGAACCTAAAGGTTTTTCTAAATTGAAGGTACCTAAGCAGCTCAAAGAATTTATCAAAAGCTACAGCATAATAGGTTGATCTGAAGACATTAAAATAGTTTACTAAAATAACTTCTTATTCCTAGTTATTACTATTCCTACTTAATACTGCTACTGCAGCAGCAGCACTTCGGGGATGCTAGCTTCAACTGAACTTGATAGCTTCTCAGCTATCGTTAGGAAATGTATAGCATCCATGACTCCCGCATCCTGAAGACAGTAGCGGGGAGGCTGGAAGTGGACAGTGCTATCATGCAGCACTGGACTCGCACCCACCTCGTCAAGGAAACCAACATCACGTATAATAGTTATATTGTACGTGATATGGGTGTCACTTTATGTATGTAATTTTTATATACTAACATAGTTCCTAAGTTAAAATGTTTACTAACAATATGGCCTAAATATCGAAATAAAAACGTTTTATTTTTATTTTATTTTATTACATAGACTTGTGGCGTAGGTCAGAGGTCAAACACCGCATGTATGAGTCGAAGTAATCAATTAATTATCCTTAGATCATATTTATTTACTATGTCTTCCCTTCTTTAATTTTAGGACAGGGCCCTTGTCGGTGTAGCTACCGACGCTTTTCTCTATCCTCCGCTAGTACCTTCAGCACTCTATAGGACATGACATTTACATTCTCTACAAAATGACTAATATAGTTTTTCCTTGGCCTTCCCCTACCTCTCTTTCCTTCTATCTTTCCTTTTAATATTGTCCTTATGATTGTGTCATGTCTTATATCATGGAAAATCATATTTCCTCTTCTATTTTCTAAAGTTTTTTAATATGTTTCTCTTTTCTCCTATCATTTGTAGCACTTCATCGTTAGTTTTTTTTTCTTCCAACTTATCCGATGCATTCTCCAGCATATTTCGAACGCTTCTAATCGTCCCCTATCCCTACTTCTCACTGTCTAGGACCTAAAGCTAAACTCCAGATATTTACTATGTACAAATTATTACGAGGGCGGGTCAATAAGTCCGTGACTTTTGGAATAAAACATAGATTTTTTGATAAATAAATCATTTTATTTTTCAACGTAGTCCCCCTTGAGCTCTATACACTTTGTCCAACGCTTCACCAATTTTTTTATCCCTTCCAAAAAATATGATTTGTCGAGGTCCTCAAAATAGGTCTTTGTTTGCGAGATGACTTCATCATTTGAGTCAAATCTTTTTCCACCGAGCCATTTTTTCAGGTTTGGGAACAAGAAGTAGTCACTCGGAGCCAAATCTTGAGAATAGGGTGGATGTGGGAGCAATTCATAGCCCAATTCATGGATTTTTGGCATGGCAACTGCACATGTGTGCACCCTTGCATTGTCTTGGTGAAAAATAACTTTTTTCTTGGCCAAATGAGCTCGGTTTTTTTTCAAATCCTCATTGAAGCGGTCCAATAAGTTGGCATAATATTCCCCATTAATTGTTCTTCCCTTTTGAAGATAGTCAATGTGGATTATCCCACGTGCATCCCAAAAAACAGTCGCCATAACTTTATTGGCTGACAAACCCACCTTGGCCTTCTTTGGCGCCGATTCACCCTTAGAAACACACTGTTTTGACTGTTGTTTGGTCTCTGGTGTGTTGTGATGGATCCATGTTTCGTCCACGGTTAAAAAACTCCTCCATATTGTGATTAAACAACGCCAAACCATCCTGTGAAGTTGTAACACGATTGCGTTTGTGGTCGACTGTGAGCAAACGCGGCACCCATCTTGCCCAAGTGATCATTCAAAATTGAAACCACTGAGCCATGCGAGATGCCTATGGCTTCCACAATCTCTTGCACTTTCAATCTTCGGTCGGCCAACACCATATCGTGAATTTTTTCGATTGTTTCGGTTGTAGAGACCTCAACTGGGCGTCCAGGACGTTCGGCATCTTCAGTGCTTGTACGGCCACAACGAAATTCAGTAAACCACTTTTTTACCATTGAAATCGATGGTGCAGAGTCCCCATAGTATTTATCAAGCTTAGCCTTGGTCTCGGTAATGGTTTTTTTTCGCAAAAAATAATGCTTAATAAGCACACGAAATTCACTTTTTTCCATTGTTTCCTTAAGTTACTGGATAGTCTGATAAAGATAGCTGTAAAACACAAACTAACTGACGCAGCAAGTTCAAATTTTGATAGGAGTCAACTGACAGATGCCTGTTGACAGGAGTAGTGTTGCTTTTTCAGTAAGGAGGTTAGAAATTCAAAAAGTCACGGACTTATTGACCCGCCTTAGTATATAGACTACCTACACAGTAAGTAATAAATTAATATCTAATATAATAAGAACTATAATATTCTTAGTTGCTAACCAATACCTACCCTTGCTTTTAGGGGGTGAATAAAAATTTAGTTACATCAAAATTCCTCTTTGATAATATAATACCTAATAGAGATTCCTCTATTAGGTATCATGGCAACTCATTACTTATATGTCATCTAAGTTTGTGCCCAGTAGGTACCCACATTTTTTTTATGTCAAATGTTTATCAATGTTACCAAATATGTTATCTATTACATCATTGTGTTTTCAGACTATTATACTGAGCGCTGCAGTGTATTTTAACTCTGAAGTACCGTATTATACAGGGGGTTTGGTAGAACATAATCAATCCGTGTAATATACATCCGGAGGGCGAAGACAAATCATTTGATCCCCCCTCCATTGTATGGCCGGTATTGTAAAATATTCACCATCGCTAGTATCTTACATGCAAAGGGGAATTCAAATGTTTTTTCAAAACTTGTTTCACGGATTGCCAAACACCCTGGATAAAGGTAAAAATAGTAAAAAATAATAACATAGTACCATTATAAAGTACTGAAAAGGGCAAAAAGTGCTCCTTATATAATTTAAAGAAAAATATTCACAGTACCTAAACGTGTGGTTTTATTCTGCCATGTTAAAAAGATTAGTAAAGTATGAAAATAAAACATTCAAAATTAAGGTCGACTCTTTTATCTTACCTAATTGGGATTTTGTTTAGCTACTGAATCTGTCGTGCCGTTCAGATTTTATCGAAAAAACCCGTCTAGTGCTGTGACAGAGATTGTCGATAAGTCCGGTGGTGAGATTATATCGATGTTTTGTAACGAAAATTGAAAGTAACCGATCAATCTAACGGTAAAAGTAAAGGTCAGATACAGACGGTTTAATGAGAGTACGAAATGGCACAAAATTAACGGAATTACAAAAATTTGCTTACAATTTTACAAAATTTTAGCGACATTGCGTATCGGTAGTTTAATATTTTCTCACTGCGGCATAACTAGAACACACCTTTGTCTATATTAGATGTAATATTAGACAGGTATAGATTACATAATACATCATACGTCATCCTACTACTATTAGAAATGTAAAAGTTTGTGAGGATGGATGGATGGATGTTTATTACTCTTTCACGCAACAAAAACTACTGAACGGATTTCGATGAAATTTGGTATAGTTATCTCGAGAAATTAGTATGTTCCCGTGGTATACTATATTTACATGGGCGGGGCTGCGGGAAAAAGCTAGTTTATTATGTTAGTATTTGTGTTTTAAATAATTGTGCGAAAAAAATATAAGTTGATGACTGCACATGACTATATTATAGTATTACTCAATTTGGCAGCGAATTAGTTGGCGACTAAATAACTAAACTGGTGAAAACAATCGGGCACAAAAAATACCAAAATAGACAGATAAAAGGTGTGGTAATAACTAATCTTAACTGGCACAGAAATTTAACCTATAAATTTCTGTTCCAGTTAAGATTAGTTGGTAAGTGGTAGGTGACAGGTAACTAAATTTCTGAGTTGGCTATCATAAGGTGATGTGGAGATATTAAACCAGATTGAGCTGATTTTTATTTAAAGGCAGCTAAACAATTTATGGGCTCCTAAACACATTTTTCGATACTTTTCTAGATTCAGAGGTGTGCTGGTTACGAAATAGCCGTTCATTTTGAGATTTGTTGATATTATGGTCTCGGTTCACCTAAATTAGTAAAAATTATATATGTGCCTTTTAATCAAATAAAAATCAAACCATTCTTGCATAAAGTGTGTGATCTTAAGTTGTTTCTAATATGGTTATATTTTGTTCGCATAAATAATATCTCTCTGTCGGTTTTGAATATTCAGTTAACAAAACAGGTATTATTTAGTGGCCGGATTTTTTATTTTTTGGGTAAACATTCTTTCGCTAACTTAGTAATTCAGTATGCCATGTTCGGGTTTCTTTTCAATCAAAATTGGAATATTTTTTCACTCGTTTAAATACAGGCCCTTAAATTTTGATAAAGGTGCTTATTATGCATAGCAACAAAGTACATACCTACTTGAGTTGTACATTATGTATGGCTGCATACTTATCGTATGATATTTTATTTTGACGTATTTACCTACTTGCATTAATGACGCAAATAGGTAACAAGCTGAGCAACCAATAGAACGAAATTTGTTCGGCGGCGTTTTTAGCAAAAATACAAATAACTTTAAAAGATCAGACAGCCAAAGTAAAAGAGAAAATAGGTAGCCATGTTTTATCTTCATCTTATATCTGAGTTCAAATTTAAAAAATAGTTTTTCGTTCCTAGTTTTATAACAATTAAAATACTCATTACAAAGTAAATTAACGTTTTCCTACTACGTGAAATTTCGTATGGCCGGTTAACTAAGATATTCTGGCGTTTGCTCTGAACATTACGCTGTAGGTATATTACGTATAATATTATGATATGAATTTAAATATTTTTGAAACATGTGACACCTTAACCATTGGAGTAGTGTGCGCGGGCGCAGGCGCGGAGACGCGTCACAATGCCGCCAACATTGACAGCTGTCACTCAGATTCAATATGGCCGCGGTACCGGTTCCCGCGGTACAAACGGGGCTTGTATCTCATATCTGATACCAGTATAATTCCAGATGTGTTAGATAGTTACGAAGATGTATTCTATGTTCGGTGTAGGTTTTAGAAGAGAGGGCGTAGGAAGCTTTAAACGGTTTTGGCCTAATTAGCAGTCGAAAATAAAGTACATGCCCAAATCCAGCTCCAAAATTAATAGTTATAATAGTTAATTATAACAGTCCTTAAATTCTTGAAACACTCATGTTGTTATGTAGGAATGATTTTTGTTCAAAATTTCTTAATAACATTAGCACAAGTATCTATTTGTTGTATGACTAATACGGACAATTACCTCGTTATTGATGAGGAAGCTGTTTTTTTGCGCTTACAATTCATACCACAAGTCACAACGACAAACCACGCCCAGTGGGTAATCTTTACAGCAGTACATAGTATTAGTATTTAATAATATTTTGTAATAATTTTAATTTAACCGATGTTTTATTTTGTTTTCAGATATGAAACGAGGAAATATACTGCGCTAGTGATGCGACTTAGAACAATAATTTGCGTCATACGGACGCAATCATTTCATAGCGGACTAGTGTTGTGATATATGATATATCGACCATCGATATTCGATAAATAGATTTAAAGAAGGGAAGGTTACGAATGAACACACTCATGCTGACAACGGGTGGAGCAGTGGATGACCAGCCGATGGATGGCAATATGTCATTCTCAACTTATAAGTAAGTCTCTATATACCTAATTTATATTTTTCATTTATTAGAATGATTTATGATTGAGACGCGTGCTGCCTTTGATGATATCTTGAAATTAAGGAAACGTGTGGAAAATTGTTAAACTCAGGTGGGTAGATACTTTCGAACTCTTTTGGCTCAACATTATTGAAGTTCTTTGACTACTTTAATGAGACAATGACAAATTGATTGCATGTCGGACAAGAAGTCGAGCTGGCCAAATTCAATCGGCAAAGCTGTGCCGCCTGACCATATTGAATAATATTAATTGATCAAATACTTCTGTCAGCGCCATGTAAAGACAGAATATGCATAGCTGACAGACGGTAAGAGATGAAGCCATTTGCCGAAAAACTGCACGTAAGAAATTTTCTCAATCGCGAACAGAATTCAGCTGATTACTTATACTTGGAAATGGCGGTAAGCCCCGGCCATCATTAACAGCATTACCTGAATTAATTACTCGTTCTTCTCGCGTATGTCCGAATTCTAGACTAATACTAAATACTAAATATGATTCACAACGTGTTACGTGGAAGGTAGAAGCAGGGTTACATTCTAATGTGTCTCTGAAAGGGAACAGTAATTCCTAGTCAGTATCTCATTTTATTACATAAAGTTTAACAAGGAACATGGAAAAATAAATGTGTTAGGATGAAGAAGGATATATAGACAATATGGGAACTTTTTGAATCAAAGCAGTAAAGATGCATTTTATAAACTGAAACGCGGTTCCTTGTTAATACTTCATGCCAATTTATTATTGAAATTGAACAACATTAGGTACAACTTGGAGACACTGAAGTATTTTAAACAAATAAAAATAATTCGCAATTTCTTATAAAATAGGTAAAATTCCATAATGTGTGCAACTTCCACGTATGCAAGTGATACTATAAATAGGTACCTACCTAACCAACTACAGCGCATTTTCCTGCGCCTCTTAATCTTTTTCCAAATCTGAAACAAGAATATATTGATTAACATTGTTTTAACCGACTCCAACAAAAGGTGGCGGTTATACGTTCGGCTGAATGTTTTTTTTTTGTATGTTAAACGATAACTCCGCCGTCTGTTGACCGATTTTCAAAATTCTGCTTTTGATGTAAAGGGTATACTTCGAAGTTGGTCCTGTTTTCACAAAAGTGGTGACCTGACGATGGGATCCATAAGGAATCGAGGGAACTCCTCAAAATTTATATGGAGACATAGAGACATAGTGATTTCGACTTTTTCTGAAGTAACCCAAGCATATGCTACCAAAAAGTAAGATTCTGCACCAAGGTATACCGTGGATCCAAAAGCACTGAACAGAACTCCTCAGTCTTTAAAGATACGCGTTTGGAAATTTCGACAATGTTTAAAGAACTGCAAGCATATGCCATTATGTAACTTACAGTAATCATCATCATTATCTTACATACAATACCTAATGGAAGCTTGGCGCGTATTCAATTATACATTCGATCGTTTATTTTAAACGTTCTTAAAATGTGTTAATAATAATTTACAAAACAAATATCACTAAAAAGGGAGAAAATATTATTATTTTTAAACAAAAAATTGAACCCACTTCCAAAGTAAAAATGTCCAAAAAAGTATGAAATAAAACTTATTTTCTAAATAATTGCCCTTTTGAATTTGGCTGAAATTCTAACTATTTCTCTACTCAATCTTCAAAATTTTGAAGTCGGTACCTACATACTTTTTTGTGCATTTTACTTTGGAAGTCGGTTTAATTTTTTGTTTAAAAATAATTATTATTTACATGTTAGCCAATAATATTACTTTGTATCGTTGTGGCATATTCCCTTTGTGGTATGTTATCAGTGTCCAGTGGTACCAGATCTCGTATCATTCTTTAATCAGTTATGTTATTGAATGTGAATAGTTTTTCAGTTCTTAGCGAATCTTTAATGATTGGTTTTATCAAACGTTTCGTCAACAACTCCATATTATGACACTAGATGTAGTGTCACCTTCATCTTCCTACATTATGTGTGTTCTGTCTATTTTGTAATTTATTTCTATTGTATGAAAATACTCTTCCCCGATGTACCCGATACATAGTAGAAATCTAATAATAATACTTAACCGTAGAATCGTTCAAGGCAAAATTTTATTTGCGGTTTGTCAATAAATTTGTTTTATAGCTGTCTGATGTCTGTGGCCTGCTACAAATATATTGAGCCCTGGGTGTCTTGCAGCATCAAATAAATAGGTTTCTAGGGTGTTAAGAACATAAGATTAACTGTTGAATGTTGATGCAATCAACGCAATTAAAGGGTCAATTATATTTTATTATTTCACTACTTAAATAAATATACAACAATTACTGAATGCAAAAAGCCGTTGACCAATGAATTCGTCAGGCGGTTACAGTCCTCAATCGGGCACCTTTCATTTTAAAAAAGAACCATACGCCATTTCATGTCAATTTTTGAATAATTCATTGTGCGAATGCGCGAGCGCATCGATTGATGCAAGCAAAAACCGCGCGCTCGCTAATCTTCGCGGTCTTTCGCGTCGCTTCGGGTTTCCTCGGGCCCAGTGCTGCCAACCAGAGCATTGATTATTCCACTAGTTTTTGCAGTCATGCTGGGCAAGGACATAACCGGGAATGCATTTATTTGATCAATGATGTATTTTTCCAAAATACTACAGCTTGATTTTTTAACAATTAAGCGGTGTCAACGTTTATATTTGAGTTTAGTTCGCCGGGTAAAAAAATTCTACTCGATACATGCATATCCATATTGCAAATTCCAATATTATGTCCTTTCACCCGTTACTTGATGACATTAATTTGTAGATTAGCCAATTTATTGATGATTTTAAAAATCGATAGCAAGTTGGCGTTCGCTGGTATCTGTTAATGATTCATTTAATACGAAATAACTACTTTTTGCGGCATTCTTATCTAGCTTAGAAACGTCGCCGGTAGCTAGTAATTAATTTAATTCTAAATTTGTTGTCATCGGCCGTCAAACCAATTACATGTAACATCATGATGCTCGGAGTGCAGAAAAAATATAGAATTCGAATTTCCGAACGTTCATCCCCCGCGCCCGCACGTCCGCCGCACCTCGACGCCGCGTCTCGGCTGTACGTGATTGGTTTATTAATTAGGCGAATCATCGTCAGGTTCCATTTTTAAAAATAGGCGGGATTCTTTCTGTGCGACTTTTCTTTTTAATTTCGGCCAAACGCCAACGTTGCACGTAATTAGAGTCGCCAGTATGGTTTTTGTGTCAATTCTACCGCTGTCGATGAAGGTAATTAGAAGGGTATAATACTTTTAATTAACGCTATTAAATTTTGTCAAAAGTTTATCACTTTGGAACAAAAAGTTTAAAAACTATAGGATTCAGGACTAAAGTGTCAATTGCCAGCTAATAATGAAGGTATGCCTTGCTTTGCATTGAGATAAACATATCTACGTTATTACAATTCTAGTCCGATTATAAATATCTTTTAGGACATATTCAGAAAACGAAATCTACAACATGAGGTCAAATAAAATAAACAAAAAGTTTTGTTCGCGGTCCGTCTGGAAGTTATGTCTTGGTGAATACCGTTAGGATGCCTTTGGTGCCTAAAATGAGATAAAAAAAACTAAAAACTATTCCAATTGCCAGTATTTGGAATCCGTTTTGTCTACCAGGTTGATACTAAGTCGAGGTGCTATTTTACTTTTAGCATTTTGTGAATTTCATTGCCATAACACGATTTGAAGAGTGGTTAAAAAACCTTCCTCACACTTCTAAACGTAAGTTTCATAATAAAATGCCGGCGTACCACGAAATGTTTTTTGTTAACGTCGAGATCAAATCGAATCTACATAAAAATTCATATTGCGATGTCGAGAATTGGTATAATATTATTCTGTGGGTATCGATCATACTTATATTTGATAAGTATTTCCTTTTGATAAATCGTACTTGCAATTGATTGGTGTTTTCAATGGGAAGACCATGAAACCTAGACAAGTTTCTTTTACATTTTATCAACCACCAATCATTTCACTATTACCCGGAATAGATATTTACTTAGGTATAGTACAACCACGACATCAATGGTTTTCGACAATTGTAATTTTTCATACATCGTCTGTCATTTTCTGTACAAAAAACGAGGATAATAATAATATATATGGACGCTTTACACCACGTCAATCTGACTCCGTGCTGAGTACTCGAAGAACTGGTCTTACGGGGACGAGGCAACGGGAAGTTCGTTTAATACTATTATTATATTAAACATACATTTAAGATTTTCATTATATTATACAGTCATGCATGGCCCAGGAACACAGAAAAGCTTTTTGTTCCAACGGCGGGATTTGAACCCGCGACCCCCGGCTTGAGCACCACCGCGCTCAACCACTGAGCAACACAGGTCGTCATTGTCAAAACCATTAGCAAATTGGTATTAACCAATATCGTATAGATCATTCTACTGACTTGCCTTTGAATATGTATGTAGAGTATAGCTACTTACTTTCTTTGTAGGTAATTCTTAAAGTAGGAAGTATCTACTATTCATCTACTCGTAATGATAAACTTGTCGTTCAAAGAGATAAAGTAATCTTTAACAACTTCTATTAAAAATATTTAATATATTTCAGTGTTCTGAACTTAAATACACATTTAAGTTCAGAACACTTACCTTTTAGCAGTCGATAACAGCGATAAATTTTAGGTCCAACATGCATGACATAATGTTTCGTAGCTATTTGGTACCAAATTACTAAAAATACGATAACCTTAACGGTGGATGTCATTTTTAAAAGTGGGAACTAAGAAATTAAGAAAACGTAATTTTGTATGTAATCTAGAAGGTAGTTAAAATTCAAAATTAACTTCATCATATGAAAATCAGGACCGCATCGAATTAAATATAAATTTAAAATACAGACACATATACGTAGCGCACATATCGACGAAATACAAGAAACATCCGAGCGAAACTCGACAACTCGGCTGACCGCTACTAAGTAAGACTGGGACATAAATTCTTCAAAGGGCTAAACAAAATAAAAAGCCAGAAAACCCCTTTAAAAGAGCTACCGAACTATAATTTATGGGAGTGAGTCCCGCGACGGCCATCGCACGAAAAAAAGTTCGCAAAAGGTTTCGGAACGGAGACGCAAAACGGTGAAATTGGAAATAATTTTGTGATAACATCGCTCGAAGGTTACTTTCCAATACGTTTTGTTTCTACCTCGTTTTATGAGCTGATATGAGAGGAATTGATCTTTGTATAATATTTAGCCGACTTCATAAAAAAAGAATTGGTAGTGTGCTTTTCGTGAATTTTTTCATTAGTTCGGCTTTATTCAGAAATTTTCAGATGCTTTCGCTTGCTTAACGCTTATGTTTGACTGAGGTACAGCAAAGTTTTTAGTTACGAGAAGGTACCTTAAAAGTTCTATGCGATTTATTTCAAATAGAACTGGAATTTTCTGAATATTACAGTTGTAGCATGTAGTGACGTCAGAAGTTATTACGCTTTGCACGTTATCTCGGGCAGAGTTCGTTGCATTTTCTCTACTGTATCTAGATCTAGGTAAAGCGTTATCAAATGCCTTTCTTATCACAATCAAGAGTGCAAGTGCGTCGTCCTTACTGATAACGGGATTTACGATATGACTAATACATATTAAATACGTTTTAAATTGGAAACTGTTTTATTGTGGCTACGGGGGAACTTAATAAGAAAATAATTGTTCTAGAATATTACTATGCTTAGTTTGTTTCTGAATCGAAGAGAACTGTAAGAGGCTTACAAATTTCAAACACTTATCGCTGTTTCTTAAAAAAAATTGTTCGCTACTTCAATAAGTAGATTGGTGTTGTAAATTCTGGTTGGCGATTAGATAAGGTTGAGTAGCCTGATAAACTACAGCCAAATCTTCTAAAGACATTAGTGAATTGCCATGTAAATATACTGAACATATGAAAGTACTTTTTTTTTATTTTCATTGCTCCAAGTTTCAAATTATTATTTTAAGCGCTAAGTTCTGCCAACTAACTGCCATAATGCTTTCATCGTTTAACGTTCAACAAGGCAAATTAGGTGTCTCTATAAATTGAAGTATTCCCCGAACTGTCAAGCAGTAAGCGAGCTGATTATGATGAATTATAGCTATAAACACTCTCGATCATGTGAGCTTCTAAACAAAAAAACTAAGATCAAAATCGGTTCATCCGTTTGGGAGCTACGATGCCACAGACAGAGAGACACGTCAGACTTATAACACCCCTCTTTTTGCGTCGGGGGTGATGATTGACTTGTTCCATATTCTCCGAATTGTTTTGTTTAGAGCAGAGCTCCCAGTACTGTCGAGTGTCGCGTAATGTTGTTATACACAGCGCCGTGCTTCTGTACACACGCACTGCATGAGAATTCCTATAAATCGCTCGGATCACGTGATACCTAGTTACCCGACCCGCCGCCACCCGCTGTGGCCATTTGCCTTAGTGTTAGCAACTTAATAGATCTTGTTACTAATCTGCAGTACCTAATAAACATGTTTTATTACATTTCTAGTTCAATCTTAATTTAGTAGTCATCTAGTTACTTACAAGCTGATGAGTCTTCATAGTTTTTCCAATACCTATGTACCTACTATAGCATTGTTAATTTGCAATTGTCGGAATCAAATATGTAAATTCGCAAAAATACTATGATTGGCGGCTACACATCATCAGCATCCGTGGTGTGCATCGCGGCTAAGTTGTGACTTGTGAGTTGTGACTCTACAATTTAAAACCTTAAGCGTGAAAATTCCGCGAATGCCATATCTACTCTCATGTTCTCGCGGCTCGTTTTTTCGCGGAGCTTCACAAAGTGTAGAGTTGAGTTGCGGATCGACTGAACACCATCGCTGTGAACCTTCGTGATCCCTATTCCAGAAGTAAATAAAGTAATTACTTAAAAATTATTATTATTTTTGTTTTCCAGGCGAATTAAAAAAATACATACATATATTATTACAAAACTTTTTACCAAGGTAATGTGCCTACTTAAATCTTCATGGTTATTTATAGCACAATTTTTGAATTAATTACAATTTTAAAGATAACGGTTGACACGTTTTTAAGAAGCTTTAAGATGTAGGTAACCCTATAACGTGGAAATAGGTTTTACTCTAATAAGCTATCCGGTGTGACTAAACAATTATTTGCATAATTATTATTTTAAAAAACAAAAAATTAAACCGACTTCCAATGTAAAAATGCACAAAAAAGTATGAAATAAAACTTATTTTCTAAATAATTCCCCTTTTAAATTTGGCTGTAATTTTAACTATTTCTCTACTCAATCTTCATAATTTTCATGTCGGTACCAGCCCGAACAAAATCCTGATAAAACAATATTTAAAATAGAACACACGTTCAAGTTAGCTGGTACAGACTTCAAAATTTTGATAATTGAGTAGAGAAATAGTTAGAATTTCAGCTAAATTTAAAAGGGCAATTATTTAGAAAATAAGTTTTATTTCATACTTTTTTGTGCATTTTTACTTTGGAAGTTGGTTTAATTTTTTGTTTAAAATAATAATAATTTTTCCCTTTTTAGTAATATTTGTTAAACTATTATTAACACATTTTAAGAACGTTTAAAATCGTTAAAATTTATCTATAAGGAGTCAGGAGTTCTGTTCAGTACTTTTGGATAAAGGATATACCTTGGTGCAAAATTTTACTTTTTGGTAGCTTGGTTGCTTGGGTTTCTTTAGAAAAAGTCGAAATCACTATATTTGTCCATATAAATTTCCCTCTATTGCTCATGGATCCCATCATCAGGTCATCACTTTTGTGAAAAAGCGACCAACTTCGAAGTACCCTTTACATCAAAAAAAGAATTTGAAAATCGGTCAACAGCCGGCGGAGTTATCCTTGAACATATAAAAAAAACCAAAAAAAATACATAAAGCCGAATGTATAACCGCCTCCTTTTTTGGAAATCGGTTAAAAAAAGAATCAAGCATATAGAGCATTTTAAAAGTTTCATAATTACCGAGGCACTTGCAAAGACCGTATCATCCAGCTTGTCACTAACATTATTGTTTTTAAATAAAATTTACTGTAATCATTAGGAGAGTCTAGAATCTAGACGGATACATTTATTAAAAATGTGTCTGGGACCGTGCGCGATAACAGATCTGTTATCTCGACATTGCCTTATCAGTCGCACATGCACTCGACAGTTCGTTTGTCTGTGTGTTCAACAATATGTTGTGTACAATAGCTAACACAAAAACACGTGTAAATAATAACTACTCAGGTTAGCTCGACGTGCGAGCAAATAGGATAAGTAGCCGTGCGAATCAAAGGGAGGAAAGAAGGAAAAAGTCAAGAAAATTTTATGTACAATATAATATCTAATTGACGATTCACACCACGTCCTTGTGCTACGGGAAGTATATTTATACTTTTATACTAGTATACATATTATATTTAAGTTTTTAATTATATTATAAACATATTTAATACACACACATACGTTCTCCCGGCGGCACTCGAACCCGCGACTTCCGGCTTGAGCGCCGACGCGCTAACCACTGAGCCACAGAGGCCGTAAAATGTATATGTAGATTGTAGACTATATAATAAGTAGATGCACATACTTTTCCCGCTTATTTATTTGTTATTACTTATTATTTTCAGCTTTCTTTCTTCTTAAGCAATCAGTAGAACAGTATTAAAATGCATGCTATGATTTATCTCTAGTTCAAACATAATTATGGAGAGTTGATAAATCTTGCGAATTGTGGAGACGACTATGTAAATTCAAAATATTTATTTTAATTTATATACTCAGAAATATTGAGGTATAACTACTTGATAAACGTAAAGAAATATAATATTTTGTGTATATTTTAGTCATTAGAATCTAAAAAATAAAAAAAGTTTCAAAACTTTTTGCTAAATTAGTAAAAAAAAAACCCTACATCATTATTTTACTTAAATAATATACATAAACATTATAATTTATTGTAGGTAAGTATGACCTGGAACGCACTTTCGTAGATGTTTACAAACATGTTCATGCGGCCTTATATTTCATACACTTTTACCTAATAGTGACGTCACAGGTAAGTACGACTTTTGTATGTAGCGTTTTCACGAGACTGGCAAAATTTTGCAAAACAATTCGCTATAGACTTGTAGTCTGTAGCATAATCCTGTCAGAAACAATTATTATAATATTTACCTATTAATTGATTGCAATCTGTGTAATAAAAAATAATGCGATTAGACGTGAGAAATAAATTCACACGGATGAGTCACGGACGAGATGACCAAAGTCATCCGTTTTCCGGAAGTCGGAAGAGGTGATCATCAAATCGATTGTGTGGGAGAAGAATCGGATACTTCGCTCGCAGAACGATCGCTGACAGACCGTTTTGTCAACAATAGCTATTGTCTTGCGTTGTTTTGGAAATAATGCATCACTCTGTAAACGAGAAAAATATTAGGGGCACAACTATGTACTATAATAATATTTCTTCCACACCACGTCAATCTTATCCCGTGCTCTCGAAAGTTCTCGAAGAACTTGTGTTACGGGTACCGAACAACGGAAATATATGTAATATTTTTATACTATACACATAACACATATTTGAGATTGTTGTTTTGTTATATATTACGCATTTTTAACATACATTATGGAAAACTTTTTTGTTCCTTGGCGGTATTCTAACCTCTGGCTTGAGCACTGACCCGCTCAACCACTGAGCCATGACAGAGGTCGTCAGATTTGCTACTGTCTATAATAATCTGTAAAACTTATTAAGTAATATCGATAGAGCTCTCCTCTGTATGTCCATGTATTTATTTTTTTACATAGGTGCTCATAGTTTTACAAACAATGAACAGGAATTAGACCTCACTCGATTTCGTGCAATAATATGTAACATTATCTTCCCTAATTATGTAACATAAAAACTTAAGAGGTGTCAAGGGACACCCGGATGGAACGAAGTTCCTTTCGATTAATTAGTGAAGGAATTGTAATAAAATTGTATTTTTTTAAGTTATAATGATATTTTTTTTATTATTAACAAATATAATGTAATATAAACTTAATGAGTAGGCTCAATTTTAGTAATAATTGAGAGAGAGAGAGAGAGAGAGAGAGAGAGAGATACAGACAGAGAAACACGCGCACGCCGCACGGCTTACAACTAAAGCAAAAAGTGTCGTTACAACTTTTAGTATTAATTTTTTCCGTCTAGCCCCCTTTCGCAACGCGCGATAAGGAACTCCGTTCCAATACCTAAAAGCCTGGTTATCGCTATACTTATTTTTAATTCTATGTAAATATGTATCAATGTTTCTCCCGTTGAATACATTGATTTTCGTCGCTGAAAATAGTTAACATTAAAATAAGATTGCTTCACGAGACGCCTCGGTACTTTAGTAGTGTGTAACTTTTTTCACTGGAAAATGTGGCTACACCTTGTGGATATCATACTAATTGTTACAAACAATTGCACAGGAATGCGTTTTCTAACCCTCAGTGTTTTTTATTTATGTTTACATGAGAACTATTAGAGAAACAATCGACTCACGGAGACGATCAGTCGGTATTCGCAGTTGCGTCACGTCGATAGAATGCTCATCTTGTGATGGTGCGCGAGTGCCGTCGCGATTTTATTTTCCTAATAAAATTATTCTTGTGGTCTCTACAAACTATATTTTATTATTAGTTTATATACCTATTACCTATTATAAGTTTATATAGTTCTTCAATTTTGAACCAATTTAAACTATCTATATGTGGCTCGCAACTACGTGCGCGCAAACCGTACATGATGTTACCGCGAAAAAAAACAGCCTATGTCCCTCACCGTGATCTACTCTATATTTGTCTGCCAAATTTATGATTTTGGATTTAGGTTTATTGATTTTCGATTTGGTAATCTTCATTTTCATGAACAAAATAATTATTAAGAGTCGTCATTCACGTGATATTAACAATGAGGTATATAATAATAATGTCAACCTGTCATTATCGTTGTTTAATCAAAGCAGAGATTTTAGATCCTTCTTATTGTAGATAATTACAGCATAATCTATTACAATGTTCACATAATGATTTGTCTGATAGCATAAAGAATATGCATCTCACTGCTCAGATCAATTAATAAAAAGTGACTACAGATCTTTGTCAAAGAAAAATTGAGGTACGCACTACATACATAAAAACCCATACCTACACCGCGGCAGTTCGCCTTGTAAGGTAAGGGGTAGTTTCGCCACACGTGTGTGCGTCAAACTGTGTAATTACACAGTGAGGCAAAAAAACAAATTAAAAAAATACACATTATACCGGCCTCGCTGTGTGCTTCGTAAAATTCTGTCTTCACTTTTTTATTTGGTCTGAGTCCAACAGTGAACAGTTATAATATTCAGAATAATGGTTGGATTAATATACATGCAACAAAGATATCTTTAAAGACATCTAGGCAAAAGTAACACAATAGTTAATTTGTAGGCTTTATCAGGTATGCAATAGGTATAAAATAATATCACTAGAAAACATCTGATTAAATTACAAATGTGGTTTAATGTAAATAATAATTGTTATAATTATTGATAATGAACATCTGACATCGTCCATCATTTTGCAACTGCTAAGTAAATGTGTCACGCGAGTTTTTTTTCTTCATTCGGATAAGATAATTAAATGATGACGGTGAATGGTAGGTTTTCCTGTGATTGCCATAATCATAATATAGCGCAGATGATGAAAAATGTAGGTACATAGTAATAATACACAGGACTTCTTGCACTATTTCCACTTTAATAAGTATTTTACATTAATTTTAATATATTACACGACCGACCGGTTTCGACAAAGTCATCATCAGGTGACTTTGTCGAAACCGGTCGTGTAATACGTTAAATTTAATGTAAAATACTTATTAAACTGGAAATAGTGTAAGAAGTCCTGTGTGTTATTACTGTGAAAAATGAATTTCCACCAAGAACCTACAGTACCTACAGTCAATAACATAGAAATAGGTACAATCCTTGTATATTAATTTAGGTATAACTTTACCTTTAATTCATAAAAGTTTATATAAAGTAGGTTCAAATAATGAATACAGCAAAAATACCATTGACAGGAGCTAGGTAAATGACAAAGAGATTTTATCCTTAAGAGGAAGCTTCCTAACCATCTCGTATCTAAACGTTTTAAGAGGAACATTTATTTCACTCTGGCTTAATTTGTAAGAGGGGACAGACATAATCCATTTTCTTCTTACAACTAATTAAGTTTTGACGCATAATTTATATGAAAAGTTAACTTGTATTTAATTAGTGTTGAAACATCTTTCACCATCACCAGGAAATATCAATGTTAATCAATTTAAACTATCTGCTGTCTCACATTAATGGATTCCACACGTTCACGCTCCGCGACTAGTCGCGGAGCTTCAGGGTCAATTCACACCGAAACGGCAGCGGAGCGGCCAGCAGCAGCTCGGTCATTATTTTTAAACTTATATATACATATTATCGCTTCAGAAAATGGAAACGTCTCGCGGCCGCTAACGACCGCCAGCGGCCGCGAGCAGCGGTGGTTGTCTCGAGCGAAACTGTGCTTTATAGACATGAAGTCGGTGTGAATTGGCCCTTAGGACAGCGGCCAGCAGGGCATCGACGTTGAATTGTTTGTGTACTTAAAACGAGACTCCAATATTTGGGAATACACCTACGGTACTTCCCCGTATTACGTAAAACCGCAAATCTATTTGTGTGTTGACTCATGAGTCAACACACATGACTGTGGATTCAAATATTAATAATAATATCTATATGGACGCTTTCACACCACGTCAAACTGGTCCCGTAGTAAGTTCCCGAAGAACTTGTGTTACGGGTCTATCTAGTATCTCAGATTGTTATTATATAATACTCATATCTAACACACATCCATGATCCATGACACAGAAAACTTTTTCGAACCCGCGTCCCCCGGTTTGAGCACCAACGCGATAACCACTGAGCCACAGAGGTCGTCGAATAATCATTTTAATATATTATATTATTATTAATAACTTGTGTTGTTTACTACAGCACGTCACATATGTTCCTAATGTTATGTAAATACTTAAACGTAGTGTCAAAAGTTACCTATGTCTGCCAGTGTCGCCCATCGATCAGTGCCTTGATGGACAGGCGAGCTTAGTATACAAAAAATATATATTAGTTTTACTAGAACTTAAAGAAGATATTTAAGTATTTTTAATACATGCCTTTTATACACCTGCCACTTGCCACAGTAGAATTCTTGATAGTCAGTACTCGGTAGTAGTGCCTTCACCAAGGCGAAGGTGTTTTTTAAATTTTATTTCTCTATAGTATATCTTGGAATTTTCTAGTCAAATATACACATGTAATAATTCAATATAAAAAGCGGTAAAGTGAAATCGCGCAACAAATCAACCATACATTCCCACACAGTGGCGCCTCTAGCGGCTTTCCGGGAAGTCACGGTGTCGAGTGCGTGCGAGCTTTCCTTTAAATTCGGAATCGAGTCGAGTTACTCTGTGTGGCTACCTGTGGTAGGTAACGTTCGTATTACATTGCAAAACTATGACTCAAGTTAACGATAAAACCGCTTTATAAACTTAAGATAAGTACTAGTTGATATGCACGACTTTGGAAATTTGACTCAAAAAAATAATAATAATCAAAAAGTTAAACACTACAACCCGACTACTCGGATTGAAAAGTCCAATTTTACCCGGGCTATTGTTACTCGGAATATATTGACACCTCATTCATTTAAATCAAACTGATTTGAAATAATATAAAGTATGTAAGTAGTGACTACTGTAATCACTACTTACACACTTAATATTATTTTAATAATCTGAACAATGTTTTTCAATCTATGAAATCTATAAGCTAGAAAACAATGCATTTCAAGCCTCTAATCTTAGTCTAGTCTTAGTAGTTTTGAGATGCATTGATACTCTATCTCTATCCAGTGTCCTTTGCCAGACAGTATCTAATTCTATCACCATCGATTAGCTATCGGTTTACTTTCCTGATATCGTTCTCATTACAACTAAGGTTACTGACACTCGCAGATTTTTGCAATTCCCTGAACATGGAGTCCGCTGAACAATTGTGGTATAGGACACCGATCGTTCACCGAATTGCAATGCATTTTGTGTCTATTACCTGTAAACTCACACTCGATTTCCATATCCGTTCCAGTGAATACCGTCCACCACAATTGTTCGGAATATGTGATATTTTGTCAATGTTTAAGAACTGTTGGAAGAATTTTGTTGTGATTTTAAACTAATATTGAAATTTACGGTAGGTACATATTGAAATAAAAGAAAACAATATGCGTAAAAATCACCCGAAATTGATTTCAACAAGTAGGGTTACTAATAAGAACGTGTGCTTCCAAAAGCATAATGAAGTGCAAGCGAACTTACGAACATGCGACACCGAATTTTGGCTCCACTTACTTCATAAGAAATGAGCTATTTAATAGTATCAGTCAAGTTACTAATGATGATTAATATAGTTTGTGTACCACGGATTCCAACTGGACTTTGTTTATAATTTTCTACTCCTCGTATTAATTATTATTAACTCGTAACTGCTTTATAAGCGTATTAATCTAATTTTGTTTTGTTTCCAGCATGATGGATTCAGGAGGGGCTGGCATCGAGTCACCACCGACCTACCATAGGAGCTACGAGCAATACGTCCAGGGAGCAGTGGAGAACAGCACCGACTCAGGCCAAGACCCTACGAGCCCAGAGCTAGTTGTCTGGTCTTCAATACCCTACGGTGTAGACATGTACCGAGCTCAATACGACTTCAGGAGTCCCTACGAAACCTCAAGGGACTACTCCTCGCAGCAGTACGCCAGAGCACCGTTCACGACCAAAATGGGCCAGGCCAAAGCAATGAAGGAGGCTAGGATACGAAGACCCATGAACGCGTTTATGGTATGGGCGAAGGTGGAGCGGAAGAAGCTTGCCGACGAAAACCCAGACCTACATAATGCAGATTTAAGTAAAATGCTAGGTAAGTTTTAGTTTTTTTCAACCTTTGACCTCTGGTAATTAGAAATATTTAATTATTATAACTGTGTGAATTTTAAATTCGTTTTTTTTCGTTTAATTAAACCATCAAAATTTGGTTGGTGGTATTTGGTAATTTAATCCCCGGCGAAAACAGAGCTTGTAGCTTCTAAACGGATGAACCGATTTTGATCTAGTTTTTTTTGTTTAAAAGCTGACATGATCGAAAGTGTTCTTAGCTATAATTCATTATCGTTAGCTCGCTCACTGCCTAACAATTCGAGGGTTGCTTCATTTTTTAATTTTGTTTTATTATTTATGTGTTATATTTTTATCATAATATTATAGTTGGGTCAAATAATCCTCTAAGCGTATGGAGTATTTGAAGAGCCGAGGAGGGTTAATGCAAAGTAGGTACTTTGAACAACGTATTTTAGGTTTTTTTTCGTATGTAAAACAACATTGTTATCAAACTACGAACGAATTAGACATGCGTGAATAGCATGCTTCCAATTTTTTCCATGACAAATCCGGTGTGTGGTATTTTGAACCTTACTGTCAAGAAATAAGGTCGAAAAGTGGTAAACTGGGTTTGTCGGCGACTGTACATTTACATTTATACAAGTACATTTTTTTAAGTATTTATAGTACGTTTCTCGCCCTTCTTCTGATGTATGCTAATTCGATTGATTAAATAGCGTATTTCCATATTGATCGATCGCATTTGGTATAACCATTCATTCAGTATTTAAATTTCGTATGCAATATTCATTAGTATTACAATCTCGGGTTTTTAATAGGGCATACGATTTATTCTTAATTTGTGTACAGTTTAAATTTTAGTTGAAAATCATTATTGGCCAAAAGTATAGTTGAGGTAAATTCGCAAAAGTGATCCGAAATGATCACCATTAACTTTTGCAAATTACTCATTATCTGTATAAAATATGATAATATTTTATACAGATAATATGATCCGATAAAAATATTATTATTTTCTAAACATTGTATATCTAATATCTTTAACTAATAAAATAACTACTTATATTAAAACAAAAACTATAACCACACTAAGTAAATTATATAATACCTAGTAGGTGTCACTATCATACCCGGGCTATTATTACGAATCTATTGACACCTAATTATTAGTTAAATCGGATCGAAGCGGAATCAACATACATACATGCATACATACACAGACTGCCAAAATCATTAGGCCGACCCTTACTTTCGGCTTCGCCGTAGTCGTAGTCGAGTAATAAAGTCGCTTTTACGTCCTGTTCGCCTAGATCTTCTAAAGTACTCAACGGATTTTAATGCAGTTTTCAGCAATATATAGAGTGATTTAAGAGGAAAGTTTATATGTACAAAACATTCCACCCGTGAGAAGCCGAGGCGGGTCGCTTGTTTAGTACTAGAATGAATATGTAACATATTGAATTTTTTTATTCCTTCCATAATTCTGAAAGTGAATATTTTTGAAGCATTGCTTAGGTTAGGTTATGTCTAAACTGAGGCTGATAAATTTAGAAAATGTTAATAAGCTAGTCGATTGACTGAGTAGATTTTATTGATATCAACTGTCCATGATTACAAAGATGGTAAGGAATTCTAGAGTAACAACTTAATTGCATAGTATCGCAATGGTGGCTAAAGATCGAGTAGGTAGTTAGGTACTTAAGGTACCTTTTACCTAACAATTGGCTAATCTAACAATTGGCTAATCTAATAGGTATTGACTTGTTAACACTTTTGAACGAGAGAATTTATTGTTGTGTTGCAAATTTTTACATTAAAGATTTTCAATCTAAACATGCGTGTGACGAGGGAGCCAACGATTTTGTTGTTTCAAAACCTCTATTAAAGTAGAGCAAATTGCTTCATATTAAGGTTAAATGTCGGTCAGCAAAACTTTGACTTTTTGGCCCAAAATCTCCATATTGTTACTACTCTTCATTATAAACATCCTTTACTAGCTTACATTAATCAATGAATCATTTGCCGCGGTCTTGGAAGAAGCCCTATTTTTTGGCATGTACAATTGAAATATTACAATTCACAATTTCGTCCAAAATCACCACAAATGAGTCATCCCTCGGGAGCTATATCACTAGTGATACGGCGCAGTTAGACCAGTAATTAGCACGACCTTACAACTTTCTCCAGACCCCGGTGATCTCGACTCTACGCAATACTGTACCTGTACTGTGTCGTCGAAAAGCATTTACATTTTATAGATCACATTTTAATAATTATCCTACTTGATATTATAAATGTGAAAGTTTGTGGGGATGGATGGACGGATGTATGTATGTATGGATGGATGGATGGATGTTTGTTACTCTTTCACTTAAAAACTACTGAACGGATTTTGATGAAATTTGATATGGTATTAGTTTAGGCTCTGAAAACATAGGCTACTTTTATTCCGGAAATGTACAGTATTACCGCGGGATACTCGATAGTATATTTACGCGGGCGATGCCGCGGGAAACAGCTAGTCCTTAATATGTTGTCGAGTAAGATCCTTGGGGCTGTAGAAAAGTAAATTGTACTAATAGAATCGAAGATAATTAAATAACCAGGGGGCTTAGACGAGGTGACGTCGCTAATTACGATGACGAAATTACAAAATCAAAATATATGGGACTGACATAACGTTCTATATGTGACATAGGGTTCGATACGCGTCAATACCATACATTTTTGTTTTTTTACTTCGTCATCGTAATTAGCGATGGCAGCTTGGCTAAGTAATCTGATTTTATCGTAACCGTATTTCTATCCAAAGTTTCACTTGTGTTTATTGCAACTTATAAATTAGAACATATTAGTTACTATGCAACAGTATTTGCATATAATATGCGCACAAATTTTACGCATTAATAAAGATTAAAGATAGGTACATCATTACTAAACGATAGTTACAATTACTGTATCTAACGGTACACTAAGCACTTTAGCCTTTGACTGTCCCTGACAGAGGTCAGATATGGCAAGTCATTATAGCGCGCCGCGTGGGTGGCTCGATGCTATCGCGCTTAATGAAATAAGACTTAAAAAAAAACATAACCGTGTACCCGTAAATAGTAAGCATCACTCGACAACCAAACTCGAATTATAACGAAATAGTACAGAACTCCCGTTGTCCTTATCACATAGGATTAGAGTTACACGACAATTGGTTCGGACGCAGGGGCGTGCGCTCCTTGTAGACAGAAATGCAGTGCTTTACTTGTCATTCACAGATATTTTAATAAAACGTTCGTACGTTTTAGATGACTTTGATTAATAGTAAATAAATTAATTTAAAAAATATAATAACTTAAAAACGCCTAATATTTTATAAATAGCAACTCATCTCATGCCGTTGCGTTCTGCAGGACATATCATCGCATGTTTGTGTAATTTTCATACTTCGCAAACGCACACACCCATGAATATCAACATGATTATATAGCGGCAATTCCCGCAGCAGGCGATGACTCTCGGCTATCCGATCGCTTCCGAAAACCGCCGAACTGGCTTGTCGGAAATTATTCGTTGCCTATAATCCGAGTAAAAATAATAGACGGAAATCTAATAAATCACGTATGCACATTATTCATTTTTGTTTAGTAAGGTTTTATTTGTTTAAATAGAAGAAACGCTGTGTTTCGCGGGGGCCATATTGCATATTTCATGTGATAAGCATTGTTTACAATTTAATCGCTCCAGTTTATTTATAGTTTTCTTAAAAGATTTTTCATTTTAACATTTGAAAGTGTGTACATTTAACAGTTTATTACTGACTTTCTATAATAATTGTAGTGATTTGCTTTTACTAGTGCGTTTGTTGATTTTTTTTAAATGTTATTTGATTGTGAGGTTTGTGTTGAAAATGTGTGTTTATTAAAAATTAAAAATAACAAGTTCTCACAATTGTCATTCAGTGAAAAGATTCAAATTCTGTCTAAAGGTACCTTTACCCGTACCCGAGTTACAACAATTAAACCAGCAAAAAATAATGTAACTCGAAAATTTCATGTTAAAAGTTATGAAACGTATAACTGGCTGTGTGGTTGTGTACACACGATTAAATTATATTGTTTTCCTTGCATATTATTTAGTAATTTACATCGGGATATAGTAATCTCAAGTAACCGGAACCTTGAATTTGTGAAAATTGAAGCTGACTGACTGGTGAGTAGTTATAATATTTTAAAATATGCTTATTATTTTACTTATTAGAATTTCTTCCGCCGCGACGATCGATCGCTGTTTTGTCTGCGTTGCCGTAGAAGATGTACATGAATAGTAGTACATCTAAGACTTGCTCTGTTGGCATGGTTTTGACTTAGAGATCCGTCGCTTGGCTGTAGCTATGCTAAAAATCTATAAACGAAAAGTTTTTGTGACCGAGTACTTCGCCGCATACCCAGTGTCATAATCCTGTGCACGCCACTGTTCGGACGTGTAAGTGCGGTTTGCGGGCTGGCCGGCATTACTCATGCGTTACCTTACCAGTGAGTAATGGAATATGGTTTATCAGCCAAAATATGGGATTACCGGCTTATGTGTCACGGGAGACAAATTTCCCCCAGCGCCGAGCCTATATCTTTCTTAGGTGTGAATTGACACCGAAACGACATTTTTAAGGTAGTTATTCAAAATTGAACTTTCATTACACAAAAAGATAACGTTTCATTGTCAGGTTAGACCGCGCTGTGCAGTCTATGGCTGTCATAATATGAAACGTGTCTCTTTCTGTGTAGTAAATAAAATTCAATTTTGATTTTTGAATAGCTATCTCAAAAAACATAGCGCCGCGTAGCGTCACGTATCGTAAAAGTACGTCAAGTTGTGTTGACACTAGACACAGACAAAGAATCGCTACTAAAAAGTTAGAAAGCCTTTAAAACTGTATGTAAACAACACGTGGTCTGGGTGATAATTTCACTACAAAACTTTGGATTTTCATTATTCAGAATGTGCTGAAGGTTTTGTAATGTAGTATGATAATAATTTAAAAAAGATCTCAACTTTTTTTGGAAGGACTAAGGTTGCAAGAGCTCTGATGGCTGACAACCGCGTCGGACTTGTGGTTGGCGAACCTCTAATATTTTTGCAATGTCCTGTTGTGACGCAAATAATAACATCGCCATGTAAACAAAAGCTGGCATTCCCCTTTATCTCGAATGACGTGGTGAACATGCTCATTTTGATAAAAAATTCATAATCAATCAAATATGCCTATTATGTAATGTTTAAAAATTATTGTACCCTCATTGTATATTATTTACAAAGATAATACAATTAAATAAAACAAAAACCATAGACGCACATATTATAGATGAGGCAAGTCGACGCAAAAACTGCCTCCACTCAAATGACCCCACTTTTGGGGTTGTTTGGGAACATTTTGACATTTGAGATATTATGGTGAAATCAAGATGGCGTAACTTTTTCTAGTATTCGAAGATATGTTCTGTCAAATGTACGTCATAACGCATAACGTAATCCCATCCTTAGTTTTGAAATCATTGATAAAAACAAAATATTATATTAGTATGTGGCGCGAGGAGTTGGATGCGATCAATAAAGAGTGGCCAGAAACTGCTAAGGATCGGCAGGGAGTAGAGTAGAGTGGCAGAAAAGAAAGGGGAGACCTTTGCCCAGCAGTGGGACAGTAACGGCAAAAACGGCAGACAAAAGCACTTAAAAAATGTAATTATTACCATTACCTATAGCGAAACAGCTACTCAGCAGCTACATTTAGAAAATCTGAATATATTATAGACCCTAAAATCATCAACATAATGATAAAACGGTCACGTTTTGACCTTGATCGGTCCCATTAATTGGTGATAACCAAAACCGTATATGGGAACAGAGTAGACCATCCTTGACAAACACACGACGGCACATACTCAGTACATGATTGTGCGAGACACGGTTCATTTAAATTATTAAATTATTGAGATTAGTCTTAAGGCCCGGTTTCACAATCTTCTCATAAGTGTCGGATAGCTTATTCGGAAGTTTTGTTGCTGCTTGCTTTACATTGAGCGACAGAGACAAAATACTTAAATAAACCGTCAGAAGTTTTGTCGCTGCTTGCTTTATAACGAGCGACAGAGACCAAACATGCAAAGAAGCTATCTGACACTTATCTGTAGATTGTGAAACAGGCCCATTAATATATCGGCTACTAGTATATATACACTAAGACCTCAGATTAAATAAAGAGGAACAGATAAACAACTACATTGTTAGCCTTCGATTTGATTGCATTACTACAAGCATACGGTGTGTCTACGACTGTGGGGAAAAATAGTGGGCCGTTGAAGGGGACGTCAAAATCTGCATCGATTTGGCTAGTTCTATGAAAGCTGTTTCTCTGTACGTAATTATATATATTTTCCACTCTGTGCTAATACTAACAGAAGGCTGTCAGACTTCAGGAAAATTTGTAAAAAGGAGAGCAGAATTGGCGACGAACTGTAAACAAAATCTAAACCATTGTGTATACGTCGGTCAAGTTTCATTTGTGTTAACCCCTAAAAAGTTATTAAAACCTAAATCTAATATTTTTCGGGGAACAACCATAATATAAATACAACATTTTATTGTTTTGTAATTCTTAAATTATTATTAAACTAATTACTAATTATTATTTCATAAAAAAAATGATTTCAATTTAAGAATACCGTTGAACGTGCCGGAATGTTGCAATTCTCTTTCATAAAATTCCTTAGCCTACTACTTGGTACAGTTTATTCGTAAAGTATTTAGCTAGTATCCAGTGTTAAATTGATACCTATAGTTGATTGAGTTATTATCTATTTCACGTACCATTAATCATTATGGTCTAATTTACTTTGGAAGTTTGGGAGTTTGGAACACTTATCACCTATGAAATAGTTATCTACATCTGTAGGACTCTACTGTTGTTTTCACGAAGATGATGAGTTGTCCATATTTTATCTGCATTTAAAAGGCTACATTTAATGACTGATTTATTAACACACACACTACTGAACCATCATATCGTCCTACGAATAAGCAGTACCTAAGCACATAGATATGATATATATATTTTGACGTAGGCATTATTAATGACTAGCAACTTCGTTTGCGTGGAACTATTAATGAAACGGTACTCTATTTTTAACGGATCTCTTAGATAAAAGTAGCCTACGCTCTAATACTAATACTCCTTATAACATCAGCTATCTGAAGTCCGGTTAAAAAAGATTATCCGGAACAAACAGACAGACAAAAAATTAAAAAAATGATTTTTATTGTAAGTACCGTATATACTTTAATATGCATTTAGTGAAAAGCGGTTAATTTAAAATCACAAACAGACACTTCAATTTTATTTATTTGTATCGATTATCCAAAGGTCACACCCCGCAAGATGAATAAAAGTGTGATTCAAATGAAGTCGCTGGTAGCAGTTAGTAAATTTAACTCGATCGATTTAAACCAATCCCTGAACTTGTACATGATGTAATCTTGATCGTGCACTTAGTGACTGCGCACAAAATCCCGCGTGTCACCGCTCAGCCAGCAGCTGTCCTTGCCAGTGGTTATTACTGTGTTGTCCACAAATACTAGACTAGCTAATAAGATGTTTGGTATGACAACTTTTTGTATTTGTATCAAAAAATGGTCTGCAGGGTTACAAGGTTTATAACACCTGATTATTGTTACTGAAATACTCAATATATCTAGGAATTTATTCGTATAAATTATTGTTATTGAAGAGTGCAATTAAAATTAGGAAATATTGAACCAATGCAATGGCACGAACTTTGAACATTCTATACAGAAAACAAATTATATAGGTACCTAGTTTCGTAGGCACCGAATATTTAGTGCTTACCTCATTAACGTTTTTCTACTCATGTGACGGTGTGGTCAGCCATTAGAGGAAGGAAAAAAATATATGTTGTTGTGACTTGTGAGTGCTAAAAAAAATTGTAATAGGTATAATAAAGTAGGAACAATACCTTTCACTACAACGTCCGAGTAATTAAAATCACTACACTAGCATATCTTAAGTATTTCCCACTATAGCGTTTGGTCTGCGCAAGCGCCATCCGTTTTTGGAGACTGGCAACTTTTTACGCCGCTCTAAATATGGCGACCGCGTCGGCTTATGGCAATATTATCTAGATGTGTATAACATAAGAAATTAATCATACTTTTTGTCTTATACTTGAAATATTATTTGGAAGCGTTACATTTTCGTTTGGATGAATCAGATAAACGCCTTAGGTGACATGTTTTTAATTTGAAATACTCCAATATGCTGGCAGAACATACGTGAGTAACGGCATCTCAATATGATCGTAACATCCCTGACAGATAATGCAAATATAACTTTACTGCCAGTTCTAGCAAAAAAGATAAATATTCAGCTTTCGACGATTAATGTAACGGAAAAGGATTCGTAGGTACACTTGTTCCAATAGCAAAACTATTTTAAGAGGAACTGGACAAGTGAGACAGTTCCTCGAATGTTAGAGCACTCTGAAGAATAGCCACGAATTAAGTTCTTGGAAACAGGACCAAAAGCGACCGACCAGCTAATAATAATTCTAAACACGTTGACAATAATAATACAATTAATTCCGTGTGTCACATCTGATAACAATTGCCGCTACGATCCAGTGCGCCTACACAGGCGTTATAATCTAGGCCGGAGAGTTCATAATCGCCTGATTTTGATTTAAATTAAATTGGTTTGACTATATATGAAAATCTGATATGAGGACGCATCAACTTGGGAGGTTATCCCGGAGGAAAATATCTGCGCAGATTGTTTTTGTCGAGATAAACTTATGCGCCGTCTGAAGACTGACGAATTGGCATAATCATAACATTGTCACACACGGCACTTTTCAAAATTAAAATAAGATATAGATAACAATTAATTAAGGTAGGTACTACCCACTAGTTAATGTACCTAATTAAGTTCAGCAAGAACTGAGTTAATTAGAGTTCATTGTTTAATTTAATAAAGTACGGAGTAGGAGAAATGTGATATTATGACCGCATTTGAAACGGTTACACAGTGTGCCAACTTTCTACTGACAAGCTGTAAATGATAGAACGAAATTTCGTACAAAACTTTCGTCTACAAACGTGTACGGTCTACCTATAAAAGCACTTGATATACTTTAAATTTTTTGCTAAGATAATTTTTAGTAATCTTGCTGTACCTATCTAAGGAAGTAAGTAAGCTTTCCTGGTTAAATTATTTATTGAAATTGTGTTCCAAATTTAAGTACAGCGCGATTTACTCCTACAACAACTTTGATACTTTTAATATTTTGCCTCGCCTCGTCGGTGATTGACAGTATTGCCTCATCTAACACAATGTATGCGCAAGCGAAACGCTTAACTAGGTATCAGTTACCACTATGTAATTACCCAATAATAGAACCCGTACCCACGCCGCGTATAATTGACTCGTTAATCCAACTGCATCTGACATTTCTGACTAAAATTACCAGAAGACACCGCTCTAATGTATAATTAGGCAAATTATATGTCAAACCTGTCGAACAACCATTTTTGATATGAACCCTATAAGTCTGTACAAGCTATGTACCTGTTTCGAGTGAATAATTAAATGGAGTGTAGGACTAACGACAGCTACCTGTAAATCCTAGATTCAGATTCCGCCCTCATCATTTAATACAGATCACTTTAAATTGTATCTTTCTATTGCCTCATTCTTTCATTATATCATCCACAATTTTGGAGTAGTAATTGTAGGTTTTGTAAACTTTCCTTAGCATTGCTAGCAAAAACTACTAATTTTATGAGGTTCAAAAATAATTTAAAGATCGCGAGACATGTAAAATGGAAAACGTCAAAGCTGCGCACGCGCCTCGATTATGAGTCACAGACGCAATAGGGTCACGACTGCTCGGGCCTACTATATTTATATATCCATAACGCTGCGCCAACTTTTGATTGTGCTTGTAAAATATTGAACAGTCTTGATAGTTATATTTATTTTAATATTTCATGTAAACAAAATCAGAATGCCCTTCAGTCAAGGAAAAAGAATACAAATATTTCACTTATCAAGGGGTAAACATATGTCTGTTAGAGGACGCCAGAATCATGATGTTTTGATCATGTCAAAATCATCTGCATCGACAATTATACGTCCCTGTATAACTTATGTCTTATTTTATTTGAATTGTAGCTAAAATTATATGGCGTTAAATATCTTTTTTATAACTGAATCGATAGGTGAATGTGTGTGAAAATAAGAAGATCGCTAAAATTATTAAAAAAATCACGTAACGTAAAATTATAAGAAATGATCAAGATTGATAAATCTGTGTATGTGTGCGCCTACGCAGTGCCGCTACGAAGGTTCGAGCGTCGAATACATTATTTTGTAGTAAGTAGGCGAATACTCGATAGATATGAGTGCCGACGACAAATTGTTATTGCGAATTAATCGATACCGCCAATCGATTGATCGAGAGATAATCGACACAGCCGATTGCTCCAATCTAATTTATGTCAGCTCGGAATAAGCAAATTATTCTAATATTTCGTAGCATCACATTAAACAATCTGATTTAAATCTTTAAAAAGGTAACCTACTGAAAATTCATGCTTCAACTTTTATTTTTCCTCTCAGTTTTGAGTTTCTGACCTAGATGTAATCTGGTTTTCAATTAGAAAGTTAGCTAGATAAGTTTGGTCAAGGGAAGCCTAATTTCTTACAGGTTGTAAAAAAATAATACTAGGTTTAATTTTTTGTCGTCGTTCTTATTTCTCGCTGTTCTCAATGAATAAGTTTATAGTACAAAAAGTATATTTGTTAATATTTTTCATCAGTGTCAGCCCACACCGTAACAATACGCGACGCGCGCATTTTAAAACTAGTTATTCAAAATAGAACTTTATTCGGTACACAAGATACACGTTTCATTGCAAGAGCGGCGCCGGGCTATGTAGAGCGGTGCAGTTTGACAATCGATCTCTTGCAATGAGAGTTTTTAAATTTGTTACATCTGACAGCTTTTTGACACGACAAGGACCATCGGGCTATCAAGTGCCGCCTGGCGCTTTGCTGGGAATTCAATTGATGGCGTTGTGGTTTTTGTATTTCTTTCATGAATTTGTGTTATTTAGGTTCATAGTGTGTAATATTGGTAGAATATTAACCATTAAATATTCGTTAACGTGCACAAGTGTGACTGACACTTGACTACACTGACTATTTATTTGGACTTTGACTAGACTTTAGACTTGACGATTTAGGAATACGGTGTTGAAAATTTAAATAAAAATTCTCTTTCCCGCCTTAACACTGGCAAATGGTTTTAAGCCAACGCCATATATTTAAATTAAAAAAAAGTACCGCCTGGTGACAGAAAAATAATCTAAAATTCGTGATGACCGTTTTTGATACCACTTACGCCACCAGGTGACGCTTTGTGTGCGTTGGGTCTGCCGCCTAGCGGCAGAAAAAATATCAAACACCCCCATTAAACGTGTATCTTCTTGTGTGGTGTATAAAGTTCAAATTTGAATCGCTATATTATAATTATCGCTAATAACTTGCTTTATAATTCCCGACCTGACAATAAATAATTCAATCTACACAATCTTAATAGTTGACGCGTCAATGTGGTAGGCTGCCGTCAAACCATCTCGGTAATCATACATTCCCTCCACGTCTGTATTAATGAAAAAGAGTTCGTTTTTCAAAACGATTTAATTAAATGGACGACAAAGTCTAGACTTATAACGTGACTCATTAAAATTGTCTCACTGTATAATATAATTTGTCACATGTTCTGTGACGTTTAACGTTAGTTAAATTATTACTTATTTACTTAAATCTTATTTAGAATTATATAGCTCTACTACCTTAAATAAACTGTTTGTATCAACCTAGTAAGCATTGACACTTAATTATTTTTAATTTTGCAATAGATCTTATAGAATACAAGCTGACCCGGCGAACTTTGTACCGCCATATTTTTTAAAATATTTTCTTTATTTTTTTTTTATACAAACCTTCATGACAATAACGAACACATAAAAAAAAATTATCTAATTGTTAAAATGTTGTAGTCGTTTGGATGTTATGCGCGTACAAACATTTCGGTAATTCATTTTTATTTATAAATTCTTCTCTTTCTTCTTCTTCTTTCTTCTTCTTCTTAAGAATTAATTAAGTTACTTATAGTCTATGATTCAATCAAAATGTTATTTGTTTTCTATAAGTCATTTGTTTTGTTTCAATTTGACTGTTTTGATATTAAGACTTTAGATTCTTACACATTTCAATTAACAGACGCTTACCTAGTCCTTACTTAGTACCTTACGCAGGGATGAATATGTCGGGATCTGGCTTGCAAATCTTGTAGGTACATATAATAAAGATCTCATTTGAATTTTATGGTCTGAAATGTCCAATACATTTGTACTTACTCGTACGCTTTGTTTTATCAATTAGATCAGGTACTACAAATAAATTCTGCGCTTGCTCAAATGAATTTGCATATAAACAAAACGATTCAATTACATATATGTATGGCGTATAAAAATCGCATAGAAGTTAATGCCCTAGCTCACGTACAAACTACATGAGTCAAACAAAATAAAGTCAGTAATAACCAAACGAACCGTACAAGTACAGAGACTTATTAATTCACGGGTCGTCTGCCGGCGCGTGCCAAACTGATGCTATTTGCAATGGAATACGATTAATTTATTTATTGAAATCAATACTAATATCTACGAAGACAATAGCCCCAAATGAAAATGCGTATTCTGTTATGGCATGTCGGAATGCTAAACGAAGCGGTGTGATTTCAATACGCCATTTTGCATTTGATTTTGAGGTTATTAGATGCAATCGGAATGCGTGCGGCCATGTTTGTATGTCTTCGGCTTTGTTCGGTCGTCTTCGGCCCCTGTCGTTGCTACTTTTGGTGACAATTGACGTGTGTAATGTCATACTTTTCCAAGAAGATGAACGATCAATTACTCATGGCTAACGATTTCTTTCTTCGATCGATTTTATGTGGCTTCATAGCGTGACACACTAAATGACTAAGTGTTTCAATAATAGCTTACCACATATATAGGTACAAAGACTTATCACGACAGGAGCAGCGATAAGGCCTTTATTGACAAGCATAACGAGATGATGAAGAAATTGACAGGTGTTAGTCCTATTGATATAATTGTTTGCATCGTGTTTTCTGATAGCTATCTCCTTCTATATCTGAATAGGATCTGTCTCATAAAACGAGATAACTATCTACAAGTACCTTAATTACTAGATTGATGTATGACATAAATGTGTATTAGGTACTAATTTACAATTCATAATAGTCGCTTTGCCATAATCGAACGGTTTTAATTTGGCAAGTCACATACAAGGTGTCCTTTTTAATATTAATGTTTTAAAATTTTCTATACAGATATAAGTTGTCACAGATTGATTAACTACCTTTGTACCTTATTAGATTTTTAAACATGTAGCTATTTTAATAGTTGTTTTATACTGGACTTAACTTATATAATACGATGATAAAAACTAATTTTTATAATTCTGTGTTATATACAATGTTGTATATTACACAGTGTTTAGAAACAAAAGTCTAAATATGTTGCCTATTTAGTTTATTAATGATACCATCTTTGTTTTCTAGATATATAGAGTGGTATACTGTTGCTAGTGAGTAAGCTGTTTAAATAAAAGGTCTTATTAGCTACACTATGACTACTTATTTAATGTCTGTAGTTAGCTCTCATAAAAATATTAGGTCCTTACATATGAAATTGGCGTTTTGTCGTACTGGCCACTTTGATCTCAAATATATTATCTTCTTTGGTTAGGAATTCCAATTTCAAATTTATACAGCGGTATAAATTTAAAATAGCGATATATAGCGATTTACTCATGCATTTGTGTTTCGAAAACCGTAATTCATTTGTGTTTTCCTCTTTTGGTTTTTTCTTTGCATTACTCTGTTTACAAAATGGAAAACTTGAAATATTGTATTATTTTTGAGTACGAGTTCCACCGTGGCACAAGTGCTGCAGAAACGGCTCGAAGGATTAATGATGTGTATGGCGGCGGTGTCGCAAAAGAAAACACAGTGCGTTTTTAGTTCCAACGCCGTTCTGGAAATTTCGACCTGCAGAACAAGCCCCGTGGACGGCCGGAGACCAAGTTGATAATGAATAATTGAAGGCTATTATGGAAGCGGATCCATCACAAACCACGTCCGATTTAGCTGCAGGCTTCGGTGTTAGTGATAAAACTGTTTTAATCCACTTGAAGCAAATTGGGAAGGTGAAAAAGTTTGAAAGGTGGGTACCTTATGAATTGCGTGCAGCAAACCGTCAAATGCGCGTCGACTGCTGCGTTACATTACTCAACCGGCACAATAATGAAGGGATTTTAAATCGAATCATTACCTGTCATGAAAAGTGGATCCTGTACGATAATCGGGAACGCTCATCGCAATGGCTTAACCCTGGCGAACCAGCCAAAGCCTGCTGCTGCTACAGCTTTCTGAAATCTGGCCATCCGATTACGGCAGATGTCTATTGCCAGCAACTGCAAATCATGATGGAAAAGCTAGCTGCTAAACAACTTAGGTTGGTCATTCGCTCTAGGCCACTGCTGCTTCAGGACAATGCTAGACCACACACTGCACAACAGACGGCTACCGAATTAGAAGAACTTCAATTGGAATGTCTAAGACATCCACCGTACTCCCCGGATTTAGCTCCAGCAGATTACGATTTTTTTCGAAATTTGGATAACTTCTTACAAGGGAAAAAATTCAACTCCGATGGGGCAGTCCAAAGCGCCTTCAAAGATTTTATTGATTCCTGTCCGAATGGTTTTTTTAGTAAAGGAATCAATGAATTACCTATGAGATGGCAAAAGTACATAGATAGCAATGGTATATACTTTGATTAAATAAATATATTATGTTTAAAAAAAAACGACTTTATGTTTCTCCTTTACAAAACGCCAATTTCATATGTAATGACCTTAATATATACACTTGTGTTAAGTATGATTTAAGCGTCCGATGTTTAACATTGGCAGTGTCAAACAATGTTCTACAATAAGGTAGCGTGCTGGTAGTGGTGAATCATTACTGCCATGTTACATATTTAAAAAATATTTTTTTTATAATCGACGTCATACCATTATCACCAATATCAGCCAATCTAGCTCGGCAGCAGCTTTCTAATGTTAAATCCATGTTATGTGAACAATAAAATTATCGGTATTCTTACAATATTGTTTTGCGAGACGTGTGTTGTAGGTGTTATTATTTTTTTTAATTCCTAACAGCCAGTCGAACCCTTTTAAATTTTATCACTACTCACTCTGCACAGCGTCACCTGATTTTAAAATCAGTCCACTGTGTCCTGTGAACTGATTGTGGACTTTCAATAATATAATCTTATCACTAATTAGGCACTCTATAGTCGAATGATTCTTTCAAACTATGAGATAAACAACACAAGCAAATTTTGTATTGCATCATCCTATTTGACAATTATTTTTTTCGTCCATTTTCACCTTATACGTTTATGACAGTCACGTAACCTTTCAACCAGCCAAATTACCCAAATCTGGTATCTGGCGGTTGAAGTTAAGGAAAAAAAACAGGCATCCATTTGATACATACTAACTTCATACTGTAAACCTTTGCTGTAAACATACATATTTTAATGAATGTTTTAAAGCAAGAGTAGGCAGAACTGAAATTAGTTATAATAACTAATGTGTAAATATGTTTTCAACATTGATTCTCTTTAAGCAACAACCTATTTAAAACTTTATTTTAATATTAATAAGCAATTGATGTTCGATTGGTTGTGCCTCGTATTATTTTCCACGAATTTTCAAAAGACATTGATTGACATTTTGCTGCCGCCTAAAAAGTCGAATTTTTTTCTAAGCAGCACAAACCAAAATACTATTCGATTTTGCAATTTTCATTAATATTTTATTTTGTTATTATTTTAATTCAGGTCCAAGGGATCCAAGGTCCAAGTGGTGATAATCAATAAATTGTTAATCATATTTAATATAAATTTTTTAGTACTTACCTACTTGTACAATTTTCGTTGAAATGAGTTTAAATATTTAACCCACATCCTGCAGATGAGCATCCTATGCTGTTGTTACCCAAGTATAAATTGTTGTGTATAAAAATACGCTTACATCTAATCTCATTTTATCTTTGGTAGCCGGGGCTAATTATTACATAGTAAAATTCCCCATGTCCTTTAAATTTAAAATATTTTATTGGCAAACACTTCTTGTATGGCAGGATTTTCCTCAATCAATGACGACCGTTTCACATACGTATGCAATGAGGATAGAATAATAATTATTGTAATAGGAAGTAATATTGAATGTAAGAGAACTTTGTTAATATAATTTCGTATCGATTTTTTACATGTAGGCATTGCTGTTGTTACGGCATTTTTTCTTTTACTTGTCTCAATTTGCTTACAACATACGAACCTTTTTCAGATTTCCACATATATATTATAGACGAGGCATGTTGAGGCACAACTGTCCCCACTTAAATGGTCCCACTTTTGGGGATTTAGGGGTCATTTTGACATTTGAGGTATCGTGAAATAAATATCGCTGACATTTGAGGTACGGGGAAAACAAGATGGCGTAAGTTTTTCTAGTATGAAGATTTGTTCTGTCGAATGTACGTCATAGCCCATCCTTAGTTTTGAAATGTTTGGTTTTCATCTATCTCGTGTAGTTCTTAGCTGTTACTACGAGGGAGGCACTGAAAATTTTGGGAATCAAGGAAGTGACACAACATTACTATTTAAAAATGTATTTATTGCTTTTCGAAGTATTCTCCGCGAAATTTGACACATTTTTCCATACGATGGAACCAATCATTGAAGCAACCATTCCATTCGGAAGTTGGGGTCTCCAAAATGGCCGTTTTGTAGGCGTCCACAGCTTTTTCAGGTGATGAAAATCTCTGACCACGCAATTTATTCTTTATTTTACGGAAAGTATAGAAATCATTAGGGCTTAGGTCGGGGCTGTACGGCGGATGGTCTAATAATTCTATGATTTCTTGCTCTAAAAACTCTTTTGTTCTATGCGCGGTATGAGAACTTGCATTGTCGTGATAGAGGATGATGCGGCGGTTGCAGTTCTCTTTACGGAGTTCAGAAACGACCTGTGGCAAACAAATGTTAGCATAACATTCTGCATTAACCGTTCTTTGTCCCTCAAGAGGAATAGTCGCAACATGGCCGGTTTTGGAGACAAACGTGGCCACCATTTTTTTTGCAACACTCCGTGAACGAACAATTTTTGTTTGATTTAACTCATTTTCGAACACCCAAACTCGTGACTGGTTTTTTGTTTCGGGTTCGTACGCGTATATACAGGATTCGTCACCTGATACGATGTTGTATACAGCATTTGAGGATCCTGCGTGGAATCTTTCGAGAGTTCTGACGCACCAAGTAACGCGAGCCGCTTTTTGCTCTTCACAGAGCAAATGCGGTATCCATCGGGAAAACAACTTTTTTACACCTAATTGTTCATGCAAGATTATTTGTATTTGACTCATGCCAATGTCCAAAGTTGCCTGAATTTCGCGGTATGTCACATGTCGATCTTCCTCAATCAGCTTACGCACAGCATCAACGTTTTCTTGGGTGACTGCAGTTTTTGGACGACCTTGACGGGGATCATCACTGAGCTTGACACGTCCACGCTGAAATTCAGCAAACCAGCGATAAATTGTGGTTTTGGATGGGGCTTCATCACCAAATGCAGAAATCATCCGGTCAACACACTGTTTTTGTGTTAAACCACTTCAAAAGTCATAATAAATCATCGCTCTAGAATTTTGTCGAGTCAATTCCATTTTCTCAACGACTAAACAAGTTTGTCAAGACCTTGTGACAAGACCGACAATCTTTTTTTAAATAAATAAACGGTATTCGATTTTTAAAACCAAGGAGTTTTAAATTAAAAAGATTTTAATATGACAGGAACAGTGGAAATATTCCATTCCCGATACTTTTAGTGCAGCCTATGTAGTAGTCCAGACTACGGTGTTTCGTTAACTTAATTGCTTTTTTCCTTCTTATATCTTTACGACTGAATACTGAAACGATAGTTGAATTAGGTCGCTCAAGACACGTGCTGTCCTTGTCATTTCGTCTAGCAGAGACAGCGACAGCCTGTGATTAGGAGGGTTCTCAATTTTGATTATCATTGCAGTATTCGGGTGTAAGTCTAGTAAGTAACTAAATATTAAATAAGTATTAGTTACGTAGGCAAGTGAATAACATCAGGTTTTGTAGGCTCTTCGTTCTATGTGGTTTCGTTTGCTCTACGATAACCTCCCATTTAATATTTTTACTTTTTTGGCTTTCGTAGTAGTAGGTATAAGGAAACCATATAGTTTCCTTCTGTAATTATGAATAGAATATTATAGAATAGATAAATAGTTGAAATTTTGCTTAGTTATGGATTGCGTATAAATTTTGTTTTTGGCATCATAAAATAATAATAACTTTATATTTTAGGGGTGGCCCTATCGTGTGGGGACTGGGGTATCATCGAATAGGTCTTATTATATAAGGGTGAGGTTTATGCACGACTTTCTTATATAACTTTAATTTTCAAGTTATCGTCCACCAAAGTGGTTTACAAGTTGATCCCCCCTGGTATTTCTCAACTATGAGTCAGAAACTTGCAATTTTCGAAGCATGGTCATGCTAAATACTCATAAGAATAATAATTATGAGCGAAATTGGACTGTAATTAAAAAACCTGTTGCGCGTTGATAGGTACGGGACCCTTTTGAGACATGTCCTGACATACTCATGGTTAGGTTATTCATATTCATAGGTAAACTCTAAAACATTACCTGCAATGTAAGACGTTCAGCATAACTATAAGTAAATATTATAAAATACAGTCCTTACAATGCTGGTAGGAAATGTCAATATTCTTTGACTGGTACCAGTTTTGTGATTATATACGAAAAATATAAAGCTGTCACGCATTCTACACAATAAATTACGTCGGGTGCAGCATTAAAAAGCGTCTTAAATATTCGAAACATTTGAATACTGTCAATGAGCGGGCGCATAAACAGTGCGCATCCATATTCATAGTGTCCAATGGACAGGTAAATTGACAATTGCAGCCTCTGCAGCCGGTCGCCGCCTCTCCGCGCTTTGTGCTCGCCGCCGTGCGCTCGGCCAATCACGCACGCGCGGGCCGACCAATGACCGCCCTGCGCGCGCGCACGAATTAAACCATTTATAACGTCCGTATTGATAGGGTTGCAATCGATATCACTGTCAAAATATTCTAATTAGAAAGCGCATATAGCTCATAAGCGCCTAGGTTGTTTAGTTAGGCGGATACTTGATAGCTCTTCTAGTCATCGCTTTCGTTGAAGAATCAGAATGTAGATTATTCTTGAAAAATTTAGAAAGCTTTCTTGTGCTCCTCTCTACATTCTGATGTTTATTGTTTAGGCTTTATTAAAAAAAAAACTATACCAGTCTTATCACTCACAAAGTCACAAGTCATAAAGCTGAACTACTGTTGAACTTAACCCTACACACTTCCTATTTATTTAGTTGGAAGACGTTTTAAATGCATTCTGACTAGATTACTAGCTAGTAGAGCATTTTATTAGAAAATAAATTGTGCAAGAAGATGTTTTCTTTTTTTAATGTAAAATGTTTATAACATTAGAATCATAACGATGTTCTTTAGTCTTTAAGCACATTTAAAACAGCTGTCAGGCTGCTGCCTACTGTTGGCTGTGGTCACCTATATAAATAAGCACAAGCCATATCAACGATAGCATTAAAAATGTTTCTCTTTTTGTACCGACTCGATCCGAGATAGAATTGAATTTTAAAAGGAGTTGCCCTGCAAAAGCGGTGCGAGTGATAGCATCGCGTTTTGTCTTCGGATGTCGAGTTAATTTATCGATATCGGTCTTTAGACTGTCCCGACACTAATTGTGTCCCCGTATCGATGAAAATAAAACCTGTCAGAATAATCTTCATTATATTCGCAACCTCTTTTACTTTAATAACAATTTAATTAGGAAAAATAAACTTTTTGCAATTTCAGGACTAACAAAACAAATTAATAATTCATAATGAATTTTCACACGACTGACTAGTAAATATGTATTATCTTTATAATAAATTTAAATCACGTTTTCTTACGTAAAATTTAATTAATTAAAATAATTTATAGCCTGTTCGAAATTCTCATACCTGATAGCACATTAAGTAGTTACTAGGGTTCCGTACAGGAATCCTAAAAATAGTATCGCTCTGTCCGTCTGTCTGTCAGTCCACCCTTCTAACGTCTGTAATTATGAATATAAATTGATGAAATATGTTATGGTTATATATAGATTGTGTGTAGATTGTGTTTTTGACTTTATATTTTAGGGGTGGCTCTCCGTAGTCCATACATGTAAATTATGGAGGATAAAAAATCGAGTAACCAGCGTCCAAAGTGTTTTACAAGTTGGTCCCTACCCTAGCATTTCAAAACTATAAGAGGTAGAAACTGGTAACTTTATATACTGATAGGCATATACTCTTTAGGAAAATTATTTTGAATGAATCTTCTGAAGTAGTTTGAAAAAACCTACTGCTCGTCGATATTTACGGAACCCTCCATAGACATGTCCTGACAATTCACATGCTCTTGGTCAGGTTATGTAGTTTCGTGTTTGAATCTTTATATTTTAAATTCTTACAATCACTAGCTTCGTGATAAGGTGCAGACACATATAAATAAAGTAATGTAACTGCGTAATTCTAAATCATGAAAAAGTTATAAGAAAAGGAAAATTTTACAAAAAAATTAGAAAAATTGAATTTTAATTTTTTTTTGTTATCTTATTGAGCACTATTACAATACAATATATTAGCCAAATTAAGAACTCGAGAAAATAGAAACGCTTGAGGCAATAGCAACTGAAAATTTATCTCAAGTTGTGAAAACCACCCAGTAGTAGGCATGTAAATACCTAAGTACTAATTTGTAATATTCATATCAACACACTACATTCCAAGATTTTAATATAATATTTTATTATCAGAATAACTCGATTTCCTGCCACGTCACTCGACGTCCATTTTGAATTGCAAATGAGCTCGGATTTTGAATTTCGAACAGCTCTGCGTAGGCGTTCGTCAAGCGTTTGAGCCGCCTGATTTTTTCAACGTCATCACGAAAAGTAATAGGCAATCACTTTTTATACCAACAGCCAAAGATTAAGATTTATTGAGCTTGTGAGTACGACTCAGAAGTTTAATCTTTATGTAAAATTCGATAATTAATCTTTGTATAAAAATATCTTAGATGCTACAATTACCATTGTACAATCATAGGTATTCCTTTGAGAGCATAGAAATTATCTTAAAATATCACCTTCATTTAATGAACGCTTCTTTTCGTCTACTTCTACAACTTGAAAATAATAAGCTTTTACTATGAAATGATCTTCGCATAGAATTTCCTTAACGGATCGCTGAAATTGGTACCGTTAATATTTACTGAGTGGGAGGTTTGAATGGGGGTCGCTTTAACGAATCTTATTTATTACGAGTACAATTACTGGCCAAGCTCTACCTGAGAGTACTGCCAAAACCGTTAGCTCGCTTTATTATTATGCTAATAAGGCTTAAATTAGCGTGGCAATTGATATCCTAACTGTAAGAGCCATAGAAAGGTGTCGAGATTTAATTTATCCGTTATTTCAACATTAGACCGAAATCAGGGTTGCCACATGAGTATATTTAAATAATTTATATTATTTCAATAGCCAAAATTCTTTGGTCAACATTACTCTAGGTCTCACAGTTTAGCATACATAATATATATAAAATAAAAAAGTCTCTAATTGTATGAAGCAAGCTTTTCATACAAAGTTTTTACATGAGCAGCCTAGGCATAAGATAGTTGAATGGAAAGTTGTGCCATGGCTAATGAGCCATGGATGCGAATGTAAAGCGATACTCTGCCGAGATCTACATTACGTGGAGTACTCTACCGTGAAACTACTCTCTGTCTCACCGTTGGGCACAGACGATCGAGGAAGCATTGGCGGTTAGTTTGGACATAGTGAAAGCTTTCGATTTGGTGTGGTACAAAACGCTTCTTTCGGATTATGCAACTTGGTAACTAATTTCTTAGCAGACAGAACAGCATAAGTCGACGGTGAATGCTCCGAGACTCCGATTTAATCTTAAAAAGACACAAGTTTGCGCGTTCACCGCTTAAAAGATACCGATGGTCGTATCAGCTCGTTTTCAAAGCATCCCCATAATTCCCTCGGCCAGCATTGGTATACTTAGGGTTTTTTATATTATTACTTTAAACATATTACAGGCTTAATGCCTGTATCCTTTTCACCCACATAATATTACAAATATTATGCTTAGGACATTTATACATATTACATTTTACTACAATTATTTCATAATCTTATATAATTGTCTACGAAGTCTGTCACGGTTTTTTTTAAATTAAAATCTAAGTAAAATAAACTATACAATCGAGGTCACTGGTCACCTTCTTTTCCTTGCCCTTTCAATAACTTTGTGAGTTATAGTTTTTTGTCCGTCTCGTATGGCCATTCGAATATTATGGTCAAAAACCTCTTCGACTGGCGCTTCTATCGTTCGGCTGAGGCTAAGTTGTCTCCAGTAAGAATCTGAACAGGTCAAAGCAGTATTTAACTCCTAACTAAACTAAAGTAAAGAAGTCTAGCGCCTACAACTTCATAAGCCACAGGTTCGGCCTCACATGGGTATTCCATCGTTCTCATCTCTGGGCAGGGGCGCCAAAGTCTCAGCTTCTACCTCTGGTTGATAGCTCGAGTCGCCCGTCATTGGATGAGGGAACGACGTTCACCTCGAGTTATCAGCTGTCGAAGTGCTTAAGATCGGCTTGACCCCCTGGCACTACGTAGAGAGAGATACACAGATCTCTACACCTCTATAATATTTTAATTATCATCCCGACGAATTTTTCGGGATTATTCCTGTAACGGCAATTTTTCACCACCGTCCCTCGCTACGGCATTTCTATCCTTACTACCTAGATAAGTGGCACACTTCCATCGTGCGCCGATTTTCCCGGAGTTTTCTTGCCGCGCACAATAAAACTCTGAAATTAATTGTCGCCTGCAGTATTTCCGGACCACAACGATGACGCTGGCAAAGCACTTGTAACTCCTTTTGATATTGAGAGTATAAAGGGGTAATAGTAAAGTCGCTTTTTATAAGCGATGCGTTTACTGGTTTGCAGGGGGCAATTTTATTTTACTTACTTTACTAACATGAACACTCTAGAAGAGTTGTCTAAATTTTTCGAAATTAAAACCTGAAATAAGAATAACGAGAGATAAAATCCGATTTACATGTAACAAATTTATGTACAGAAATGAAGAAAATTATTAGGTCATTACATATGAGATTGGCGTTTTGTAAAAGAGGAACATAAAGTCGATTTTTTTGAAACATAATATATTTATTAAATCAAAGTACCATTGCTATCTATGCACTTTTGCCATCTCATAGGTAATAAAATCTTTGAATACGCTTTGGAATGCCCCATCGGAGTTGAATTTTTTCCCCTGCAAGAAGTTTTTCGAAAATATTTTTGTTTTCCAAATTTCTAAAAAAATGGTTTCTAAAAAATCTGTTGGAGCAAGGTCCGGGGAGTACGGTGGATGTTTTAGACATTCCAATTGAAGCTCCTCTAATTTGGTAGCCGTCTGTTGTGCAGTGTGTGGTCTAGCGTTGTCCTGAAGCAGCAGTGGCCTAGAGCAAATGACCAACCTCGGTTGTTTAGTAGCTAGCTTTTCCATCATGATTTGCATTTGCTGGCAAAAGACATCTGCCGTAATCGTCTGGCCAGATTTAAAAAAGGTGTAGTGAACGACACCGGCACTAGTCCATCAAACGCTCACAAGTAACTTTTTGAATCAATTTTCGCTTGGGGCAGGCTTTGGCTGGTTCGCCAGGGTCCAGCCATTGCGATGAGCATTTTCGATTATCGTACAGGATCCACTTTTCATCACAGGTAATGATTCGATTTAAAATCCCTTCATTATTGTGCCGGTTGAGTAATGTAACGCAGCAGTCGACGCGCGTTTGTCGACTTGCTGCATTCAATTCATGAGGTACCTACCTTTCAAGCTTTTTCACCTTCCCAATTTGCTTCAAGTGAATTAAAACAGTTTTATCACTAACCCCGCAGCCTGCATCTAACTCGGACGTGGTTTGCGATGGATCCGTTTCCACAATAGCCTCCAATTCTTCATTATCAACTTTGTTCTCCGGCCGTCCACGGGGCTTGTTCTGCAGTCGAAATTTCCAGAACGAAAAAGTTGGAACCAAAAACGCACTGTGTTTTCTTTTTCGATACCGCCGCCATACACATCATTATTCCTTTATCCGTTGCCGTTTCTGCAGCACTGGTGCTACGGTGGAACTCGCACTCGAAAATAATACGATATTTCAAGTTTTCCATTTTGTAAACAGAGTGCCGCAAAGATAAAACCAAAAGAGGAAAAAACAAATGAATTACGGTTTTCGAAACACAAATGCATGAGTAAATAGCGGTATATATTTGAAATTAGAATTCCTAACCAAAGAAGATATATTTGAGATCAAAGTGACCAGTACGACAAAACGCCAATTTCATATTATGTTAAGACCTAATATTATGAAAAAGGCACTTAACATTAAAAAAAATATCTGGTTCAAAAAGTTATCTAGATGGAGCATAAAATATAATGTAATCTTTTAATATTATTCAAACACATTATTTGTCAAGGTTTAAAGATCTTTACGACCTTAGCAGTTATAATTAAAGTGACCTTTACTTATCAGTCACGCTAATCACAAATAATAAGATGCAAATAAACCACAGCAGAAAATTCCGCTACAACTATGGAATAGTTGTAGCGGAATTTTACTTTATTTTAAATATCTAGTATACCATAGATTGGTATTTTAACTTCTTTAACCTTACTTCAATTGTATCAAATAGGAACAACTTCGAATGAAATTCAAAGAACAAGAAGATTAAGAGTAGGTATACATCTTATAGGTACAAATGCTAAATTAATGTACCTAAGTACATAAATTGTACTTTATTACTGTTTATGGCAAAGAAAAATCGTACATGTAGAGACAGACTATGGAGCCGTATTTAATAATTATTTAATATTTCTTTTGAACATCTAGCAACTTTGAAAGGTAGCATAAAAAATTTAAATGTTTATTACTTAGATTGTTTCGTAAAAAAGAAAAAAAAAAGTGAAAATTTTGTGTTAATGTGCGTAGAACATAGAGATGTGTCAAGTTGTCATGTCGCAGATAGATTATTATAGCAGTTATTGAATTCCAGTGAATTCTCGCTGCGACAAAAAGCAGGCGGCCATATTTCTAGTTCATTATACAATGTCTAACACGCGAGTTCCTGTCACCGGAGAGAAGCGCACAAAGACCCGCCATTCACGACGCGTCCGCAGCGACGCGCGTCACACGTCATACGCCACTCACCGTGAATGGGCTGCCTTAACAAAGGCTAACCAGCCAGACGCCAGTAATTAATTTTCGTAAATAGAACAAAGTGACGTTTGATGTATAGTTTAAAAATTGTTACAATTAGCGATAATTTTCAGCCAGTAATATTTAATTTTTTTGGACATAAGGATTAAATTGTGCAGTTTTAATGAGAAGGTGGGATTTTAAAGTTTACAACTTCTTTTAAGCACATAATATGGGCTTTAATAAGGGTTTGTTTAATAATATCGTCTTATATAAAAAATAAAAAGAACGAAATTTATGCACTAACTGGATGAACCCCATAACTTTAACATTTGAATATTGGAGGTACCTAAATTCTTTGTCATAAACTAGGCACTATACATGGACTTGGATCCTTGGTGTCAATGAGCGGCGATAATAATAAATGGCAAACATTAACACTTGGCATTTGCCAATGACGACTTTATCGAGGCCTATGTCTCTTTTTGTTGGTCGGAACTCGGAGCTCATTGTCACGTGTTAGCTCATTGCAATGTAATATCTACGTGAAGATTTAACAATCTTGTACTCATGTTGTTGTTAAACTTTTTGAATCAATATAATATGAACATGATAATAATATGATGTTTTAACTTTTTACATCACTTTAAAAATATTTTAAAGTTTATCTTAAAACTTCAAGTTTCTCTTTAATTGTTGAAAATTATGTGTCAATACAAGAAGTAGGTATAAGCTCCGGAAATTGTTACCAAATTGAAAAACCAATGAATATTATTGAGTCTTAAACCCGACTCCCAGGGTCCAACAGAGTTGCAACTTTTTTCAAAAGCCTGCATAATTGGCGCGCAAAAACTGAACAATTTAAAAGCAGTGAACGTGATAATTAATGGGTTTTTCATTACTATTATTTGACACTTGGGGTCCATCAGACCATACGGGGCAGGCTGCGCGCGCGCTGCATACAAAACGCAGTATTATACATAGCTGGCCATGTTTGACCGCCAATATGCTCTTAAGTGTTAAAATGCTCTTGTATTTGTACTAGTGATGAATCGGTTTTAAATACGACGGGGAATATGTGCACTGCCTTTATATTGTCCACTTATGCCTGTATAAGATTGTATTCAGATTTACTATTTAAAGAAGTTTGCATTGCTACTTTGCACTGTCTGTAGTTCTATTATGAAATCTAACTACATAGTGGCAATTTGTACCCGATTTACTACAACTCTAGTGCGCCACTGCATGTACGGACTGTGGGTAGTTTTAAGCAAATTAACCAAGTCTGAGCTAAGTATTCGCCTCAATAAATCCCTATACAATGTCCCCTATATTGCCTTCGCAAAGAACACACGTCAGCAATCTCTACTGCAGAGTTATGGAAGTAAATGCAAAATAAACTTTATACAATTGAAAATGAGTTTAAATTTGCAGAAACGCTAATATATTTTAAATGAGGTAATAATTCGCAGCAAAACTAATTAAGTCCTCGTATTTCTTATAAAGTCCAATGTCAGATGTGAAATAAAATAGGTATGTAAACTGCAAAGATATATGATTGGTCTCGCTCGTCGCCTAGATGACGCACTCCCTAATAAAAACAGCTTCGTAAATGCGGCAACTCATTATTGTAGTGTGTAAAGTAACAATTAACTTTTTTCTAACAAATTCTAGTGTGCGTGAAAAATTGTGATGCCAGCTGAGTAGCTGGCATTTTCCCATTCAATCGGGCAAAAGTTGAGTAACTTTTGCCCGATTGAATGGGAAAAATATCTTATACTGTGGTCTATTAGTTAAGTTATATAATATTGCTAAGAAAATACTTAAAAACTAGCATTTGCCCCGCGGCTCTGCCCGCATAAATACAGTATACCACAAGAAGACTATACTTTTAACTTTCACATTTATAATTATAGTAGTAGGTTAGTAGAATTAAAAATTAATTAAAAGCAAATATATGTACATTGTATCAATATTATATTATCCTTATGCGCTTCTTCTTCAGAAAAATGTGAGGTATGTATATGAATGAATCGGCCTCATTTTTATTAGGGTTCCGTAATACAAGTTATAATTATAGTTTTTATTAGTAAAGACAGAATAACGTGTGTCGAGGCAGCTAGTACGATAATAATATTACACATAATATATTTAACTGTAACGTTTTCATTTTTTTTTTCCTCTAATTTTTCGAACTATGCTCCTTGCGAATAGTTATTTAGTTCCATGGGTAGAATCATAATTACTAGGTAAGATAAATGAATTAGGATATATTGTAATGTAATAAAATACAATGACAATAAATTCACATCATAAAAATATTGGAACATGATTATTGCATACGCGGCAACACTGAATGGCGTTTTGAGTTCATGTAATTTTATGTTGAAATTTCGAAATTATACGATACTTCTGATGATATGTGATCCCAGTGTCCTTCTTATTTCTGGTCCAAAAATTTTTACATAGTTTTACTACGCAACTTGGTATTATTTTTCCGATTTTAACTAAAATTAAATAAAATATTCGGGATGTACAGAGTACACCTGTCATAAAGCTTTCAATATGACTGGCTCGGGTAAGCCGACCTCCGCTGAGTATTTATTGCAGTATTTGACAAGCACGTCTGCTCGGTCTGGTAGAGCGTCCAGCGAGACATGATTAGTATATGGTAAACTGGCAGCCATCTTATTTTACACTTTACAGCCATCTTATATATAGATGAGGTAAAACATGATAATATTTAAACGGAAAGAATATGTCTTTACTTAGGTAGGAAACTGTAGCATAGTTTTAGTAGACATAACGCAATTTCGGAGGTGATAACACCTTCAGCATCGTATTTAGTATTCTTTATAAAATTTTTGGGAAACCTACAAACCTATCCCAAAAAATAATTATTTCTTACTCCTTAGATACCATGTGAAGTTATTTCTTAAACTTGCCCATATGTTGGGACACGATTGTACACCTAGAAGCTGTAAAAATAATATTGCTCTCAATCTAGTTTCTGCTGCAATAAATGTTTAATCACTAATTTATCTCACTATAAAATAAATCACGCATGCTTCGTTAGTGACAGTTGCTTAAAATATATACGATTAGATTACAACGTTACTATGTGTTTTCGATACGGAATTTGTGACAGTTTAGATATAAAGGTATCCTTTTTTAAAAAGTTCTCGAACTTGACATTTTCAGTTCTTGCATGTGTAATAATAGGTCTTCACCTATGAAATTGCCGTACTGCAGTATTGGCCATTTCAAATCAAAATAATTTTTGTTTGGCTAAGAATCCTAATTTCAAATTAATTTTATTTTAAAAACATGGAATTATTTTTCCAAAAGTAGCCATTTGTTTATTGATTAGGGTACATTTTCGTCGCATTTCAATCTTTTTCGTCATCATGGATACGTTAAAAATTCGAGTAATTATGGAATATGAGTACCGTCGTGGCAGCAACGCGGCACAAGCGGCACGCAACATCAACGACGTTTACGGAGCTAACACTACAAACCAACGCACCACCTGTTATTGGTTTGCTCGCTTCCGTTCTGGAAATTTTGACCTGAAAAATTCACCTCGCGGTCGTCCGAAGACTTTGGTCGACAATGACGAATTAAAGGCGATTGTGGAAGCTGATGATACACAATCTACGGCTGAATTAGCAGCAGCTTTCGACGTTAGCGTCAAAACAATATTGGTCCATTTGCGTCAAATCGGCAAGGTAAAAAAGCTTGACAAATGGGTGCCCCACGAACTCAATGATCGCCAGCGCGAAGTACGCGTCGAGACGTGCCTTGCACTGCTCAACAGACACACAAATTAAGGAATTTTGAACCGCATTGTTTCCTGCGACGAAAAACGGATTCTGTTTGATAACCGCAAGCGCTCAGCAAGTTGGTTGGATCCTAGTTCAGCACCTAAACAATGCCCTAAACGAAAACTAACCCCTAGAAATGTGATGGTCACTGTCTGGTGGTCTAGCGCCGGTGTGATTCATCACAGCTTCTTACCAAACGGGGTGAGCATTACTGCAGATGTGTACTGTGAAGAACTGAACACAATGATGGAGAAGCTGGTACATCTCCAACCAGCATTGGTGAATCGCTCGTCTCCGCTGCTCCTGCACGACAACGCGCGACCTCATACTGCACAGCAGGTGGTATCTAAGTTGCAAGAACTGGGGTTGGAAGCTCTCCGTCATCCGCCCTACTCACCTTGCGCCCACAGACTACTACTTTTTCCAGAATTTGGATAACTTCTTGGCGGGAAAAAAATTTAATACCCGAGAGGCGGTACAAAATGCCTTTGAAGAATTTGTTGCCTCCCGTCCAGCTGATTTCTTTAAGAAGGGCATCAATAAACTGCCACTGCGTTTTCAAAGATGCATTGATTGCATGGGTGTTTAGTTCCATTAATACATATAAAAATACATGAAAAAATTAGTTAAAAAATTTTCATACAAAACCTAATATATTAAATTAGCTTTTGCCCGCGGCTCCGCCCGCGTAAATACAGTATCCCACGAAAATACTGTACCTACTTATAAAAGGTAGCATTTGTTTTAATCCAGAGCTTAAGCTACTACCACACCAAATTTCATTGAAATCCGTCCAGTAGTTTTGCGTGAAAGAGTAACAAACATCCATCCATCCATTCATCCTAACAAACTTTCACATTTATAATATTAGTGGGATTTATTATTTTAGTAAAAAATATTAAGGCACAGACGATCGAGGAAAGGGGGAAGCATTGGCGGTTAGTTTGGACATAGTGAAATCTTTCGATTTCGTGTGGTACAGAGCGCTTCTTTCGTATTATGCAACTTGGTAACTAATTCTTAGCAGACAGAACAGCATAAGGGTTATAGTCGAAAGTGAATGCTCTGAGACTCCGATTTAATCTTAAAAAGACACAAGTTTGCGCGGTAACCGCTTAAAAGATACCGATGGTCGTATCAGCTCGTTTTCAAAGCATCCCCATAACTCCCTCGGCCAGCATTGGTATACTTAGGGGTTTTTCTATTATTACTTAAAACATACTACAGGCTTAATGCCCATTTTTAATTTAATTTATACAAGCTACCTAAGCTTTAAAGATAACTATAGTGGCAAAAAACTCGGAGCTTGCTTGATAGACTTCGCTTCGGTAGATTGTTATACATTTTATATTCTGTCATCTTTATTGTCTTCTGAACTCTGATATGTATTATAAACCTATCTTCAATTACTAGCCGGGTGGAAATTATTACTTGTTTTACTTTTCTATTATGTATATTTGAGATTTAAATCTTCGAGTCGATGTCAATTTTTCGTTCGAGTTTGTGTGGTAAGGCTCTTGATAGAATTAACGAGGAATAATTCTAGGCGTACTTAATTGATTGATACAGTCTTGGAGCGACCATAATGCACTGTATAATTTGGCGCAATTGCTTACCAGCGGTATTTACTTATGTCGCATACAAACTTTTACACATATGTTTTTGTCGGATGTTTAGACAAATGTTTACATTATGGTAGATTATTAATATAACTGAGTACCTGCATGCGAGCAAGCATTTAAGAGGCAATATCTTCGTATACTCTAGTCAAACTCAATATAATCTAAATGTAAACAAAGCTCGATATGGACGGCTATAATGCTACTAGTTTGAATGTCTCTTATTCACCGCGCAATGAAGAAATACAATGACACATTACTTTGGTCACTTTTTTTGTTTACATATAAATCATTGAATCGGATCGGGGTATACGTAGGAACTGTCGGTATTAAGTCTCTGTTTGTAATTCCACGTTAGCTGTAGTCTTCTAGTTATATCTTCTTACATACGACCTACGACTATGACTTAACGAAATTCCAGACTCTTCCAATTAGTCGACAAGGACGAATACTACAACAAAATACTTGTTACACCTATCCATATTATGTATTTATCCCGCACAACTCGACGACGACCTCTGTGGCCCAGTGGTTGAGTCGAGTGTTCCAATCCCACTGAAGGAACAAAAAAGTTTTTCTGTGTTCCTGGGTCATGGATGTGTATTATATAAGTGTGTAATATAATAAATATCTTAAATATATGTATTATATAGAAGTATTAAATATACTTCCCACTGTCTAGTCCCCGTAAGACAAGATCTTCGAGTACTTAGCATGGGGCCAGATTGACGTGGTGTGAAGCGACCATTGATATTATTATTAAGATGTAATAATAATAAGTGAAGTAAGAAGTTTATACACAGGATTTCGCGGTCTCACGGCCATATTTTAATATCAACGGCGATGTTTATACAAGTCAGTTATAACACGGACGACGGTAACTCGACCCTTGTTTAGACTGATCTCGCCTCAATGAACGTATTCAAATTTATTTAAAAAAATCATTCGGGCAAAAAGAATGGACTCAGCAGGACGGATGAAGGAAGGGCTGATTGCTGATTTGTCTACGAAAGACACATATAAAGCACATAGTTAAAAAACTTATCTTATATATATATATATATATCTTATCTTATATATATCTTATCTTATAAACTATTCTTATCTATGTTATATAGGCTTGTATTACAAGGCTTCTTTTTAAAAATATTTCAGACTAGTCTAGTCTATCTATATATAGATGTCCGCGACTTCGTGTGCGCAAAAGTACATATTTCCAAGATAAAAAGTAGCCTATGTCCTCCCCCGTGGTCTACTCTATATCTGTGCCAAATTTCATCAAAATCGGTCCAATAGTTTCGGAGCCTATTAATTAATGCTAACCAACAAACAAACTTTTCATCTTTGTAATATTAGTATAGACGTATCTTTAATATCACTTTAACTTACCTGCTACAATAATTTCAACTCTTCAACTTCAAGGTGTTGCTCAAAGCTAATAAAATCTTCACATTAGTATTCTGAGCTCAAAACTGCTTTGAAAATTAACGCTCTCTTCGGTTGATTTTAAAACGTTTTGAGAATTGGCGAGAATATAGCGACCGTGCTAAGGGGGTCAAAAAGAGCAAAATGGTTTGCGCCATAAATGACCGGTCTGTGCTAAATTAACGTACAATATTTTGCTCAAAAAACGGCGGCAGAGTCATGTTTCTCGGTTTGAGCTGACACACGGGCGCAACAGACGTCGAGCGCGCTGCATGCGTTGAACTTTAGACATTTTACTTAAGTAGGTATCATTGAAAAGATATTATACTGAGTATAATTATATTAATAGCTTAATTATACTGTAATCAGCATAAATAAATAAGATTATTATACATTTACCTAACAGCTAACTCGATGATTGCGATTTGCGAGAACTGCTGCTTTATTTATAGAATTCTTAATCGTGTCAGGAACAGATATTACAACTAAACCAACAGAAAAAACTTGTTAGCGTTTACTAGTTTTTTAGGGTTCCGTACCCAAAACATAAAAACGGGATATTAATGAGACTTTGCTGTCTGTTACCAGGCTGTATCTCCTTAACCGTGATAGCTAGACAGTTGAAATCTTCACAATTTATGTATTTCTGTTGCCGCTATAATAACATATACTAAAATCAGCATAATATAAATATTTAAATACAACAAACGTGATTGTTTAGCCGTTTTGTCCGACTCGCACTTGGCTGGTTTTACTTTAAAAATACGACACAAAATTTTTGCGGCATGTTGACAACATGTTTGAGGAATTTCCAGGTCGTATTTTCGCGCTCGGTCCGGGCAGGTATAAGTCATAACTGCGGTGAGCGATCGCCTTTCCACCGATTAGGTACGGCTTCGATGCCATGTCGAAGAAATTACCTTTACGTCATAACCCCGTAAGCCCATATAAATCGCTGCATGAACATAAAAGATGGTGATATACCACTTTTACTGCACCACTTGGTTGCTTGTTTTTTTGGCGACAAGTCAACGACCTTATTATTTAAAAATGTTTTGGTTATAGACGCAAAATATGATTCAATATTCTAAACAACTTCGTGTAATTGTGTATCAGCCGAGTATCACGACATCTAGCTAGGTGGTACCTGGACCTGGACCTAACATGGTTGACTTTTACCTAGATACAAGATTAATGTCATTGTAGCTTAAAACATTCTAATTGCCTTCATATTTTAGCCTCATCATTACATTTTATCTCCTCGTAAATTAGAAAATCACAAAAAGAGTATTTTATGTGCGACCACCGGGCTGCACTTAGAATCGTTTAAGTTTTACACCTTGACAGGTGGATTAACGCCTCCTAATTCAAATTTCAACAGAAATCCGCAATAAAACATCGAGCATATCGTACAAAGTACCGAGCGAAATTGTCAGTGCGTGTTGCCATTTCAAAACTCGCAGTTCGCACATGAAACTCGGTGTAAATCATGCGCGGGCATTGGCAACACTGTTGCTCTCGTAAAACCACACATAAAATCATTCAGGAGATAATTCGATCGGTTCTGCGAACGATTTTGGAGTTTTAAGACCCACTCTAGATTAGCGTTAAGCATTTCCCCGTCACCTACTAAGTTACGAGGTGCTATTAACACTTTTAAGGTTTTACAATAAATGCAATTAAACTTATTATTGTTGATGTAATTACACATCATTTTATACGGTAAAAAGTTGTCAGTCTATCAGCATGTCGAATTTAGGTGGGTTACGTAATATTATGATGGTGTTTTTTATTATTTATGTACTTTTTAAATGTTGTGGAATTGTACTTGTAGCTATACATACCATGAATGAAAATGAAATGAATATTAAACCTACCATGACATGCGGCACAGGCCAGTAAGAAAAGTTTATTCCAAATTTAAAATATATTGTTTATGGTCATTTACACTTGTCTATGTCATGTCAAGTAATAAAGCTTGGAACACACGAGCTGCTGGTCTCGTAACCGCACACCGTTACAAATATTGCTAGTATTTTACTATTTGTGACCTAGTCCTAGCTTAGACCTAAATGACAAGGCGCCGTGTCTAACAATAACGTCGGCACGACCTATTAAGACGGTGGCATTTGTAATATTTTACCGATATTTATGTCACCATTGACACGAGTAATAATTAGAGTTATTCACCTTAAAACTGAACTATATTATAAGTGTTGCTATTAAATCACCAGAAAAGCCGGAATCGGCAAATGAATCTGGATGAACGATGTTTTTTTGCTGATATTTAATACCTATCTATGCTCTATGCACACCAAGTTTACATGAATAAGTAAGTTTGCTTTCTCGAGTTTGCCTAGCCGATGTGTTGTTAGTAGAACATATTGTACAAGAAACCTATGTAGAAGATATAGACTACATGTTAAATATGTCTTCCATATTTAAGTAAAAAGTAATTGTCACGATTCTCGAACCACAATTTCGAATCAGTGTCATCAGGCGTAGCATGATCACTTTAAAAATGTACTACGGTAGAATAGACAAAATGACACATTAGTCATATAAAAATCTGATTTGAATTTGCGTAGATATACATAATATCATATCACCTATTCTATTCTTTCGTAGACAAAACTCATTCCTATTTTCTACGATGGCCTTTACTGTGGTGCAGCACGCGGTACAGCATGCTTTGCTAACGTCAAACAAGTGACGTTTGCAGTCGTGTTTGTTTGGGTGACGGTGCCGTCAATGGAGTCGTAACATCAATGGGAACAATCGTCAGATCTCCCAAGGACGCTAGATAGCGGGCACGTGCGCGGATAATTGCCAACAACAATGGCGCATTGTCCGCGCTCCGCAATCCGCTCCTGTAGGCCGTTCACCGTTCAATTTTACATTTTTGTATTGTTTCGTCTAATGCACTTTCCTTTGCACTTGTTTCTGGGAGTTTTGTTAAGGTCGCCAACCAACGTAAGTAGCTTACACGGTAGTGTTCTTGTGGTAATACGAGTAATTAATAATACTACAATATTTCACAAGATTTATTAAGTAATAAAATTATTATTTATTTGTATCTAATTCAAAATATAGGAATTTCGGAATTTATGAAAAACCAGAGCATGTTGGGACATGTCTAAGAAGGGTTCCGTAATTATAAACGCGTAATAGATTTTTTTTTTCAAATTACTTCAAAAGGTAGCGTCCGATTTCGTTCAAAATAATTTTCATAAAAGAGTATTTAGCATAATCTATCAGCATGTAAGATTCCAATTTTTCAAGTCTCATAGTTTAGAAATGTCAGGTGGGTGGGACTAATTTATTAACCACTTTGGAGGCCGATTACTCGAAAAAAAGAAACTTTGTAAAAGACATTTATGACACCTTGCCTTTATTTTATAAGACCTGTTCAACGATACCCCACACGATGGGGTAGAATGAAAAAATATTTTTCATCCCCACTTCACATGTATGGAGAGCCACCCCTAAAATGAAAAATGATTATTATTTTATGATTCCAAAACTGAGATCTATACACGGCCTTTAACTATACCAAATTTCATACATTTCTATTCATAATTACAAAAGCTAGAGGTGCGGACAGACAGACAGATAGATGACAGACGGACGGACGGACAGAGCGAAACTATAAGGGTTCCTTGAGTATAACGGCACCCTAAAAAGCGCAAAAATCAAAATGACGCACTGCGTGCTCGTTTAAATCTTTATCTCTCGAGCTTCGAATTTTGACATTCCTTCGTTTATTTCAATAATTATATTTTAAATTCGTAATAATTTCTAATATATGTATATTTTTAACGAAAAGCTTTTCTAGTTTTAGAGCATCTGGCAAATGCAAATTATTAGTTCATACTTTTAAACATACTTGTAAAAAATTTAACTTTGAATTGGCGTCTTATTAATCGTTTATAAATGGTATTTATATATTTGCGATTAACTATAAAAGTACTAAAAAGAAAATGAATACTAGAAAAACTTAAAAGCGACCAAAAAAGGAAAAAAGAAATCTCCCAGGTCTTCAGGCAGAGTACCTAGAAGGCTCAAGGAGTTTCCTCACTGGATTGCGATACTTACTCTTTGTATCAGATAGGTGCCGGCTCTGAGGTCTCGGGTGGCCTCAACGAGTTTTTCTGGAAATTTCCCTGAAAAGTTTGTGCGCACCCGGACCCCATGTCTTATTAATATAATTTCACCGATATGAAAACTCACACAGACATTAAGTAATCAACAGAAAGAATCCTAGTGTGAATACCAGTCATAGACTTAAGATTTCATTTAGGTACTTTTTGGTCAATAAAGTTTTTATTTATTCAATAAACTAAACCCTAAAAGCAATTACCAGAATAAGGCATTCAATGGAATTCAGATTGACACCGCGATACGCGGCGACCAGCGGTGGCGACTGGCGACTATAACACTTGAAATGCACATATTCATTGCGACTCAATGCGCCCGCGCCGAATATCTCGTACCATTTGTTGCAAAGACATCACCTGTCACTTGTACACGCACAGAGTTTATAGCATAAACGTATATATGTTGAACCAAAAAGTATCTCCAGTTAAATGGCCCCGCTTATGAGATTTTTGGAGCCATTTTGACATTTGAAGTATGGTGAAAACAAAATGGCTGAGATTTAAAGTATGGTGAAAACCAAGATGGCGTAACTTTTTCTTGTATGAAGATTTCTTGAGTCAAATGTACGTTATAGCATATCTTGAGTTTTGAAATCTTTGGTATATAGCGTAGAGATGTAGTCGTCTATACCTAGCTTAATATTATTTTAAAGGTAATAATTAAAAACCGTTTTAGTTTCATGATGTTTTTAGATTTGAATAACACTAATGCGTATTTTGTGTTTGCGTTGTTTACTTATGTTATTTTCCACATATTATCTTCGGCTTAAATTTACAATAACCTCGGTTCAAAAATATTAATCAAGATTAAATACTCAAATTTTATATTTGAAACTACGTTTACAACTTAAACTGTAACAGTACTGTAGGTACTAGGTAGAAATACATTTAAAATATTACATTATAATACTTACAGAAAAACAGCATATTTAATACGCAGAGGCAATAATAATTATAATGTTAATTAACATTATAATTATTATTGCCTCTGCGACCTCGCTACTCTCTGAACTCTGTGAACCATTTCGAACCTCTGACGTCAGTCTACCTACTTGTACCAGAGTGCTAAGTGTGATTTTTTCATTTCGCATTCGATGGGCGCGTTTGGCGTTTTCTAGGAATTTGTATGTAATTTGTACAGCGCCACCTAGTTGTATACGCGACAACTAGGTCAAATCACACTTAGAAGTCTATTGTATCCGAATACGTGCCGTAGTTTTAGTGATTTCGATGTAATAATATGTAGTAACTAGCTTTAGCTTTGGCTTCGCCCGCGTAAATACAGTATCCCACGGAAACCCTGTACTTTTTCGGGATAAAAAGTACCATATGTGTTAACCCAGAGCTTAAACTACTACCATACCAAATTTCATCCAAATCCGTTCAGAAGGTTCCGCGTAAACGAGTAACAAACATCCATCCATCCATCCATCCTCACATTTATAATAGTAGTAGGACTAGCTTTTGTCCGCGGCTCTGCCCGCGTAAATACAGTATCCCACGATAACACTGTACTTTTCCGGGTAATAAAAAGTACCCTATGTGTTAATCCAGAGCTTAAACTACTACCATACCAAATTACATCAAAATTCGTTCAGTAGTTTTTGCGTGAAAGAGTCACAAATATCCATCCATACAGCCATCCATCTATAATAGTAGTAGTAAATACATTAATAATAATAGTAGGATTTAGTAATACCAATTGAATACCAATCGGGAGTAGGCTAGCGTGTCTACAGCTCAAGAGTAGAGAATAGAGACCCGAGGCCCGGCAGCTAGGCAGTTCGTGGTCCGTTGTGAACTATTTGTGGTTAGGTTAACCCAATCCTAGGTTGACATCTGTTACTTATTTCGGTTTGAAAGTAGGTAACCTAAAAATTTTGCAAAGTTTTTTGATAATATATTAATATATATGATTATATTTTTGATAATATATTAATATATATGATTATTATCAGATATGATTTATAATAAAATATTCATATCTTCACACCACGTCAATCTGGACCCGTCCTAAATATCTGAAAATTTGTCTTACAGGTTCGGTACCTGCGCGCGCGAATAACGCGAATAATATATTGAATACTCTTATAGTACCTATGCATATGTTAAAGAGTTTTATTACATCATACACATATTTAGTACACCCACGAACACTGAAAACTTAGAGTTCCCTCGGCGTGAATCGAACCCGCGACCTCCGAGCGCCAATCACGCTAACCACTGAGCCACAGAGGCCGTCAAATTGTTGATTTCACCAAAGCCCTTGTTGTAGCAATGAAAAAACTTTAGATTAGCAATAGGAGTTCACATAATGTATTATTCATTTTATTTTACATTTCATTTTAACCCAAATCTTCAGATTTTTATGACTGAGGTGCAATTTTTACTACAGGTACGTCCTTTTGCAAATTCATGAGGTAGGTAGTAGGTATATATAATACAACACTTTATTTTGTTGTGCGCGTTGGTACAAAAACTACCATGTGGAAGCAAAAATATTAAATATCAAATATATCAGGTTTATACTTAATTATTAAGACTTTATTATATGTTATGCACCTATGTAAAAAGTAATAATACATTACAAATTACAAGCATAGCTATAAATTTGGGTTATGGACAATTTATCTACCTATAAAACATATGATTTACTGACAATTAATATTTTATGCATATTTTTTATTTAAAATTTATGTGTTATGCTAAAACTATAAAGTGCTTTGTTTCTGACTACTTCTGAGCAAACTTAAATCCTGAGATAAACGCAAACAGGTGATTTTATCGCGATTTGCAATTATATGTCCTTATTTTCGAGCCCAAATCTTATTTAATTTTGTATTTTCATAGAGTCAGAATCCACAAAACATTCTCTACCGCGTGAAAACCATACCACCACGAATGGACCAGTTCAACGAGATAGTAGACGTAACGGCCTCACAAAATACCGGCGTAAAATAACTGCTCGTTTACCGCTTTTATTCCATAAAATGGTTTAATCAGTGCATATTATTATGAGTCGGAGAACAGTAACAGAGGGGAGGCTCGCTCCCACGAGCGATCAGCTGAGTTTGGGCCGACCTATATTCCGTCTATGACGTCGCACACAATAGGGCATTGTTCTTTATTCGCGCAGGACCTCAAGGTGCACAGTTCATTCACTCTGGCTTTCATTTGATTGTTTTTAATCATTCATCTCTCATGTAGAGCACCGTAACGAACTTTTTGATTCTCGCGCCTGCAATTAAATGTTTATTCGTCATAATGTCTTGGTTAGGTACTCTTTATAACACAAAAGAACGGATGATTTAATATTTACTAGTACAAGCGCTGTCTATATTATTTTTGTGAAATGAAAAATGGGTTAATAAAATAGGTTTGTGAAATTGTTTGTGAAATGAAAAATAGGTTTGGTACCTATAGATTTCATTAAGTACTCAAAACTTAAAAATGTTTTAGCCAAGTCACAACCAAAGTGTCAAAACTTTATAAAACATTCCGTAGTGTTGTGCCAGTTGCACTTTAAGCTTAATAGTCGAACAGTAGTGAACAAAAAAGGAATGATAAATCGTTTGAGTTAATCCGCTCTTATCGCCTCGGCCTCCCGTGCGGTCCGAATATGAGAGATGGACGCGCTACCAGATAACACTTCTCAGTAATAGCTTTCTATGTATTGGATTTAATATCCGAGTCCCGACGGACGTGAACAGTTTTTATCAAATTTCATTCTTAAAGAATGGATTACTTTAAGAATACCATGGTAATGGAAATCTATGAACGGCCAAACCAAAAAAAAAGTATCTGCTTTTTTCAGCAATAGTTACCTTATTTTTCATTCAGGTTTTGGTTGTAATTCTAATGTTGTGTATTGATTTAATCTTCGTTATTCGTATTAAAATTTTAAAATGTTAAAATGTTGCCTTTATTTTGGAAAAACGTTAACGATATACAACCATGATGAGCTTTGCACCTGCTCCTTGCAGACTCTATAATTTTTTGCGTTTTGCGGAATTCAAGCAATATTAAATAAGGCCATTTAGATTCTGTCCAAAACCTTACATCAAGAACGGAGTGAATGGGAATGTTCTTAATTAACAAGAGAAGAGAATACAACTTTGTGATGCTACAATATATTATTATGATCGTCGCCCGCTACACACCACAACGATGAAACTGCACAGTTCGGTCACAGTAGAAGTATACAGTACTACACCCTAATACTAATTACTAGACCGCCTGAATCGGCGCACGCACACATACTAAACATTATGTCTACTGTGACCGAATATTGTTGTGGTCTGTAGCTGGCATCACACAAGCGCCGCAGTTTCGGCGGCGCCGAAACACTTTTGTATGGATTTCGCCACCACCACAACTACCAGACGCGCCGCGGCGGTGTGTAAACGTACTAAACTTGTTATAAAATAGTCAGTTTCCTAACAGCGAATTCCACATCACTCTATCTTTTCATATTTTTCACACTCCTTCGATAAATATTTTAAATTAATAATAACATACCCAACAGCTGGTATCAGTCATTATCGTATTGTAATGCCTACCAATTCTAATGTATACCATGGTTTTTGAAGTGTAATATTTATAGTAGGTAGCACCTGAACACAGAGAGGAATGTCCACTCGCGTCGCGTCGCGTCGGCTATGACAAATGTTCTGAATGTGAAGTTAGCGCTGCCGATGCTCGATATCGGCTAATTGTATCGGTATGCTGTGTGTTAGTGATGTACACGTATCGATAACAAAACAATAGTCTCATTTGAATAAGTCCATTTCAAAATTAAGAGATAATATTAAACTTTCATGAAACTTACTTTCGATTACGAGGGCGGCACTGAAAATTTCGGGAATCAAGGAAGTGACACAACATTACTATTTAAAAATGTATTTATTGTTTTTCGAAGTATTCTCCGCGAAATTTGACACATTTTTCCATACGATGGAACCAATCATTGAAGCAACCATTCCATTTGGAAGTTGGGGTCTCCAAAATGGCCGTTTTGTAGGCGTCCACAGCTTCTTCAGGTGATGAAAATCTCTGACCACGCAATTAGGGAAAGTATAGAAATCATTAGGGCTTAGGTCGGGGCTGTACGGCGGATGGTCTAATAATTCTATGATTTCTTGCTCTAAAAACTCTTTTGTTCTGTGCGCGGTGTGAGAACTCGCATTGTCGTGATGGAGGATGATGCGGCGGTTGCAGTTCTCTTTACGGAGTTCAGAAACGACCTGTGGCAAACAAATGTTAGCATACCATCTCTTGAGGGACAAAGAACGGTTAATGCAGAAGCATTAACCGTTCTTTGTCCCTCAAGAGGAATAGTCGCAACATGGCCGGTTTTGGAGACAAACGTGGCCACCATTTTTTTGCAACACTCCGTGAACGAACAATTTTTGTTGGCTTTAACTAATTTTCGAACACCCAAACTCGTGACTGGTTTTTTGTTTCGGGTTCGCACGCATATATTCAGGATTCGTCACCTGATACGATGTTGTATACAGCATTTGAGGATCCTGCGTGGAATCTTTCGAGAGTTCTGACGCACCAAGTAACGCGAGCCGCTTTTTGCTCTTCACAGAGCAAATGCGGTATCCATCGGGAAAACAACTTTTTTACACCTAATTGTTCATGCATGATTATTTGTATTTGACTCATGCCAATGTCTAAAGTTGCCTGAATTTCGCGGTATGTCACATGTCGATCTTCCTCAATCAGCTTACGCACAGCATCAACGTTTTCTTTTGTGACTGCAGTTTTTGGACGACCTTGACGGGGATCATCACTGAGCTTGACACGTCCACGTTGAAATTCAGCAAACCAGCGATAAATTGTGGTTTTGGATGGGGATTCATCACCAAATGCAGAAATCATCCGGTCAACACACTGTTTTTGTGTTAAACCAATACGAAAGTCATAATAAATCATCGCTCTAGAATTTTCTCGAGTCAATTCCATTTTCTCAACGACTAAACAAGTTTCACAAGACCTTGTGACAAGACCGAGAATCTTTTTTTAAATAAAAAAATGGTATTCGATTTTTAAAACCAAGGAGTTTTAAATTAAAAAGATTCTAATATGACAGGAACAGTGGAAATATTCCATTCCCGATACTTTTAGTGCAGCCCTCGTATTAACAAGAGCTGTTGGTTTTATGGTATTATTACCATGCACGTAATCCTAAAGTCTAACAGTTTGGTATCTTTGAAACTAATTCTTACTACTATTATAAATCTACTAGCAAAAACTACAGAACGGATTTTGATGAAATTTGTTATGGTAGTAGTTTAAGCTCTGGATGTACATGGGCTATTGTTTATCCCGAGTACATTGCTGCCGTAGGATACTCTAATTACGCAGGCGGAGCCGCGGGCAAAAGCTAGCAGTAAATAAAGTTCCTAGGAAGTAAGACACCTAGGAACTTTAACGTCATTTAAATTGCTTTCCGATTTCCGAGTCTTATGTAACTTAATAAATAATAGGCTTTTTCGACACACTTTATCGACAATAGTAAGTAAAAAGTACCAACACTAGACAATATTATTTGTCGACGGTATCTGAGGCTCGCATATCCATCACACGGCGGAGGCTGCGAGCGCTGGACATTTAATAAGATAAACGTGCTACCTTATTAACCGCTCCATCATTTGTAATAGTCCACTTGCACCGGACAACCCGTTGACCGGTTCCTAATCTGGCGCTATGCATCATTTCATAGCCTAAATTTAAAAATGTTGTTAGCTGGTTAGCTTCAAAATAGAACCCAGGCAAATTATGCTGCTTCATGTGGAAAAAGTAAAGAAACTTGCCACACACGGGATAGAAAATTTCGAATCCTACGAAGCCTAGTAAATTAATTACATATTACGATGTCCGATATAAACGATATTTTAGTCTGTCAGGAATTAATTTGAAATATAACTTGTTCAGGTGGGGTGCGTGACTTTCAACATTTAGACCCCCGATGTGACTTACCCGCACCTTGATCTTGTGTGATGATGACTTGTCAATTTTTATGTTTTTTCACAGCTTGTTATGGAAATAATTGGATTAAATTCTATAAAAAGGTTTCCCGTTGCTATGATATGTTTAACAATAAACACCATGATTTCGCAGTTTTTAATTTCGCGCCGAATGTGACAGCTATTTTTTTATTGTTTGCGAGCTACGGCAAAGATCAAATTCCAAAATTCCACCAGATGTTTAGCATAACGTCAACCTTTATACTTGTTTGTTATTCTAATGTAATTACATAAATCTCGACATTACGGATTCTGACCTTTCTTAACTGATCTACCTCTAATAAATGCTACATACAAACACATAATGTTACTTCGATAAGTGTAAAGAATTTGTTAGGTATTTGGTAAGAAATGAAATAACTGCATTGCATGCATGTTTTAAATACTCTGCCTATTTATACATGTTAATGCTATAATTGCTTACTCAATATTATAAATTTTGAGCAGGGCATAGAAGCTGAACGATTTTTACCTAAGTTTCGTTTATTTTTATGGGTCTCAGTACATTTGGGAGAATGTTTATGAAAAAAAGTTAATGAAGAAGTGATTTCGCGTTTAAACAACCTCGACCGTATCATCTTTCTCGCCATAGAATATTTCTAATTACGATGAAATTTGTTAAGGATAGATATAGATTCATAATATTGACATTATGCTTTTTAGAAATAAATCAGAAGCTTTTTAGTTAGTCACGGCGCGGCGGCGTAGATTGAAGGGTTATAATTCTTAAAATTATACTTCACTTTGAATAATTTGCTAAAGTTTTAGTTTTTGTTATATTTAATCTTGAGCTAAGTAAAATTAAGCCTTGGTATAAGCCGATTAGAGTCAATATTGCTCGTATTATTTGAATTATTCGTCACGTGTTCATCTTGTATGTGAATGAATCGAACGGTACACGATTACAAATTAATCGTTCATCTCTACAAGTAGAGTTCCCGCGATTTAAAACTCTATTGCTATATTATTACGAGCGCGGTAATTATAACTGAGGGATGTCTCGTCGTGAGCGTTACTGTCAAAATAATTGTCCAGCATTAGTCGATCACACATCGATATCAAATGATTAATCGAGATGAGAGATCGCGAAAAAAAAAACGTATTTATTGTCTAGTTTCTATTATAGCTTATATTTTTATTTCTTGGTAATTTAATATATGACATATGTGATTAAAGTGTCTAATTATAGATATGTGTGAAAAGTGTATAGCCCGCTCCACATTTATCGTGACATGACACCTTGAAATGTCCGCTAAAATGACGTGAAAAATGTGCAAATAGTATGGAGCAGGCTTATAAATGTTTATTTGATCTACCGTCTGCGCTAATCACACAAACAACAGAGTTGAAAATCGAAGTGTTGAATGTCGATCTGTCATACCTATATGGCATTGACATTGGTTGAACACTTGTGTTCCAGCTCTACTGTATTAACGCAGAGTTCTATTTACAATGCTCTGAATTTTCCCGCGACCGCCGAATTCCGGATCATATAGTCCCAGCCTTGGACGTGCATTTTACGAAGCGCTTATCTATTTTCATACGAACGTGACATGATTTGTGAACTAAGTACAACGAAGGCTAGAACTTAGCAGTAAAGCAGGTGCATTTACTAAAATAGCTTATGTGCTCTATCGTAAGGGCTTGATGTCATCCGGAGCACATAGTTGCCAATATAATACATCATGGATAATTAAGCTCTTGTCAATTATTTGATAAATTAAGTGGAATTTATCTTTCTGTCAAATTTCCTCCCACACAGACAGATGAACTTGCATGTAATAAGATTTTAGCTTGCGTAATACTATAGCCATCTTTGGCAGCCTTTTCTATTTCGAGACGCAGACAAATAATTTAAACCATAGTTAATTCAGCCTCTATGTGTGTTTCACCCAAAATGTTATGAAACTTTACACTTGTTATTCATTAAAAAAAATTAAAATCTTGATACCTGTTAAATAAAATGTTACTATATTAAACAGCTATAATGTTAAGGGAAATACAATCATTCGTATAATATTTAACTACTCAATGGAATTCTCTTACTGCAAATACCAAACACACCTGGATGAAATAATGACTTGACAATAATGAAGATGATAATGTCAGCGCATCTGTCCATCCGTTATCCGTCTAATTAACGACTCATCCGCAAGTCATCCATACATGAGCTAAATATCGCCGATATCAGCGTGATATCATCCAGCACGACCGGACGGGTGCGGAGCAAGCCAGCCGTGGTGACCTTCGATTCATTTGCCAATTTCATTATACCTACGTAGTATGTATAGTCAGATTTGATCAGGAATATATTTTTAACCTAAAAATCATTATCTGTTACATGTAGTTAGTAGGTATCTTCGCATACGCTGTTATATCACTCTGCTAAATAGAAAACTAAAGCTGGATAACATTTTCACTAAGTATTAGGTTTACAACGTCAGCACTCCACGTTGAATGTAACACGTTAGCGTTAAGAGCAATCGGCTTTACTACGTCCACAAAAATACCAAAACAAGTTACAAATACAAAGAAAAAATCGAAACAATATTGGCATTATGCCTGGCCTACAAGCTAAAAATTGTAGAATTTCATTCGTGATCATTGTTTTTTGTCAAATCATGAATCAACGGTAAAGTTAGTTTACCGTTCAAATAGGTATTAGAACGGTATCTCACTAATCGAAATTGTCCAAAATGTGATCTACGTGACACGTACATCGTAGATACAGTTGATTATAATTTTGTCGTGAAATGAAGTGGCAAGCATAACAAAGTATTCATTTGAAAAGTACGCGTTAAAATAAAAGTGTAGGGATCAGGAACTCCTGACGTAGAGCTTAACAAACTTGTCAAATTGTAAATTAAAAATTACGTGTTTGTTAAATTACTTATTAGTAAAAACCTACATGAAGTAACGTAATTAGTTATAGCGCGGCGCTGGATCTGTGGGGCGTGCGATATGAGGAGTGGTCAGTGGGCGGGCGCCACACTTTTTTTCTTTTGAAACTTCATTTGCATTTTAATAACACGTAATTAACGCTATTCCATTATTTCGTGATATATGAGTAATTTGCTATGTACGGTTTATATAAAAGTGATTAGCCAATATGAGATACCAAAGGTAATTGGTGTAGCCTGTACCGTGTTAATGTGTTAAACATTTTAGTAGCATTTCGTCAGTTACTTTCGTATATAAAGTAGGTCGTTTCAGTAAAAAAGTGAATAGGACAATTCTCAAGTAATTGGAAATGAATTAATTACATTTTATCGCTTATTCCCATTTGTTTTGGCACTTTACATTGTTAATACGAGTAGTAATGCACTGTTTTGAATACTAATTTTGATTTAGGAACACCTTTATCAGTGTAAGGTCAACGTCTTGTTTAAATTTTAATGAAATAATTAGCGGCGGAATATATTTTGTCCAATATTTGACTGTGTCGACTACCTACCGTCATCAGACAATACGTCACAAGTATGCGAACAAACGGAGATGACGAATGTTTAGACTTTAGATACATTTTGGTATTTTCACATGAGTCGGTTAGGTAAATCTTTTTAGTGGCAGTGAATTATTCGTGTACATTTAGTATCAGGGCTCCGGGTCGGGCGGCGGCCGGCGCAGCGGGCCGCTCCCGCGTAACTGTCGGTCACGGGTCGCGGGCCGCAATTAGCCCGCGCAGCCACCCGCGACGACAACCTCAGAGCACAGTGTAGTTAAACGACGTGACGTAGCTGATTCAGAACATTCTAGAAGGTAATGAGATACGTGATTGAGAACAAGCTAGAAATTCCTAATTAGCTACACCTATATTCTTACCAAAAAGATACGCTACCCGCGACGGCCAAACGGCAAGCTCAGCAATTCCGTAGAAAAAACAAAGACTATCGTCGTATGTTATATCCAACTTACAAATCGTTCTCAATCACCTCAAAAATTGATAACCGTTTAGAACCACGAAATACCCTGATCCTCGAATTGAATCTAATAGACCTCGAACTGCGCGTAAAGCTTTAATCTCGAGCACCACACATATTTTAGAAATAGTCCTAGTAAATTTTCAAGAGTTAGCCAAAATATATAGCTGAGTATCGACTTTGAGAAAGAGGTTTATGACCAGCACATACCTATTACTCTTATTAGAGCAATAAATTTAAACACCATGACGTAGCCGATAGAGAACATTCTAAAAATTCATAATCACTACATCCTAAAAACACATCACACGCAACGAGTCTTGACCTCGCCGAGTTCCAATCACTGTATTTAAAACTTATAATATTCACCACAGTTCATTAAATAGTCCAGTCTTGTAAAATACATAGTTACAAAATAATATCACTGTGTATTCTTTAAAGTGCTCTTAAAATTCGTAGCGGGCTACTATTGACTTATCTTTGACCTCTCAATTAGTAAACCTCCTTCCGCCATAGCTCTCCACCTCACTATGGGTTCAAGCACAGCTAACGAACACATGATATTATAATCATGTACTCGTAACAAATTAATTCGATTATTGATATCCTACCAGTTTCATCAAACTATTTGACTAATCTTGAAAGTATATAATCGGATGTATGAAACAATTTTTTGCAGTGAAACATGGTTAAACTTCGTAATCCAACTAACAGATTTAATTTATTACTTTGAACTCAGTCTCAATGCCTCATCTCAGATCTTGTCCGGTTGGCCAACTGAAACAAAGCTATCGACCGGAAGTGGCTAGTTAACCGGCAAAATTCAAATTTTGCTCCAATGGCGGAGGGAACGGCAATATCCGTTCCGTTTTCGCAATCGAACTGAGAGGCGTTGGTGCGTTTCGTTTCACGGTTACAATTACGAATTGCCACTCGGATGTACGCCTTAAATTAGAAATTCGACGACCTTTTTACACATTTCATAACAGTGACACTAATCACTGATGGCTACATATTGATTACCTCGAACGAAAACTATGAAACATAAATATTTGGAACTACAGACCAGGTCTGGTATTATAGATCTAAGATTTGAAATTGTCGAATATTTTGCAATTTTCCTAACCTAAACCCTAATAATTTTCCTCAATCTTCGATAGTCAATAGTTGCCAATGAGTAAGACCACGTCAGTAACCTGTAAGTCGTACCTCTTCGTCAGCCATTAAACGATTGCAGTGATAATTAAAACTATGTTTAAAAGATAGACTTATTAATGAATACAGATAAGGAAATCAGGGATGAAATTAATAACAGAAACTCATGCAGACAAAAATCTTGGACACATTTATTATATTATCTTTGTTCCGTTAATTTTTTTATATTTAGTTGTGTAGTTAGTTTATTTCCTATTACTCAGTCTACTATTTTCCTTAATTATGATATTTTTTTGTTTCAGGTAAGTTTTATTAAATAAATCTGCTGCGATCAAAAAAAACCTTCAGGTTGTTAGCAAACAATTATTTATTTACTTTTCAGCCTATACCAGTACACCACCTGATTTTTTATATTTTCGAAAGTAATTTAATAAAACCAACAACTCTAAACAACACACTCCAATATACTTACTTCTGCGTGTATCTATAGCTCGAAACGCTGAATAAAATTACACACTTCAAAAGAACCGAAATTTTCGAATAATACATTCGTAAAACGGAACGCAAACAAGTGTTCCCGGCTCCGCGAGATGGCGCGATAGCCGCCTCAATGGCGAACACAATTAATACCGCACTTATCTCGGCTAATTAACGATTGCAAAGCGACCTAGAATCTTTAATGAGGCTGAGGCAAGATCCAGTCGCGGTTCAGTTGCGCTGACATCGCTGAGATGAGCGCCTGAAATCGCATAGATAGCGCTTTTTTGTTAGTTTTGGATAAGGATGTTTATTTGTGAGTTGTGACTATGATTTTAGATATCGACACTTTTATATTGACTTAAAATGTATTTTATAAATTTATTAGTCTAATAATACATATTAACATTGAATTTTTATATTGCGAGGTAAACAATAATAACTATTATTAAATAGCCGTCCCGACACACGTTATTCTGTCTTAACTATAAACTGGAATAAATAAGTAACTGCACCTACACCTCCAATATTTCTCGCCGTTTAAACCTTCCCTGAAGCTGATCTAAAACTAATACCTGTGTGGGAATAGATAGTGGCAAGCCCCAAAGGGAGATCTCCGACCGAGCGAGGTGCTATGCTCGGTCAGGCCGAAGCCCCCTTGTATGAATTTCAGATGTCGTATATATAGTGCCCATCATATAAAACTTCGATAGCGCGATTCAGGAATGTGGCGCTAATTGGTCCGCCACATCACTCCCCCCCGAAGATCTGAGGTCGAATCTTGAGTCGTCTTGCAAAATAATACCAACCATATATACCGACGCGATATCAGTAAACTGGAGGAAAGAGCGGTGAGCTGGTGGGAAAGAAACAGTGAGACCAAAAGAAGCAAAATAAAACTAGATGGGTACTGCTCAGTCTACCAAGCAGAGCTGGTGGCAGTCTGGCGAGCAATACAAATGCTAACAAAAAGGAAGCCTAAAGACAGAAGAGCCAGCATCGTATCTGACTCCAGATCAGCCCTTCAGACTCTCGCAGATCCCAACAGCCACAATCCAATAGCCGTGGCCATAAAAAACCAAATTAGGGAAGAAATTGCCACCATAGACTGGTTCTTGATTAAGGCCCATACAGGACTGGAGGGGAACGAGCGTGCGGATACCTTCGCCAAGGAAGCAACTTAAATGAAGACCGCCCCAGCTTACGATGCTGTACCCATAAGCGCAATAAAATACCAACTCAGAAGAAACTCACTGGACGAGTTCCAAAAAGAGTACAATAAATATGATATAATAATCTCATATTTCTTTGAAGACATTCGCCGAGCCCACAAAATTATTAAAACCATAAAAATGGATAATGCCATGGCACAAATTTTTACAGGGCACGGAGGCTTCGGCGAGTACCTCCATAGATTCAACATAAAAAAGGGATGTAAACATTGCGACTACGACGACGAACAACGGAGCAGACAGTTTTTCATTGCCTGTGCAAATGCCCGAAATACGACATCATAAGAATGGACACTGAGCAGAAAATAAACGTAAAAAATAGAAAGAGATAACCTAACACATATAATGCAAGACGATAAAATATGGGGAATATTCTTGGATATGAATCATCGCGAAGAGTCAACAAGCAACATAAGTAGAAATGCGCGGGAAAAAATGTCGTGCCCAATCAAGTATGATCTTTCAAGATTCCGGTGAATGTATTGCTAAGTGCATTCAAGTGAATGTGTGAGAATTTTGGTGAATTCGGTTTGTTTACAATACGTTATTTTCCTGTATTTTTTTAATACATAAATGAATAGTGCTCAGAAAAATAAGACAAATCAAAATTTTCAAAGATATTGCGGATTGTTTGAAGCACTTTTGATAGTCTCGTGAAAACGCTAGTAATGTTGCTACGAAATGTATGGCCATATGTACAACATTTCTGATATCTCGTAACTTTGCGCGTTTATGTTGATACATACTATAGTAAATGTTTTTGTATTTGATGTAAGTAATCAAATTATGTAGGTTTTAAACACTAATGTTTAAAAAAATATTTCAACATTTTTGTGACTTCGAAATGCATATAATTATTAATTACAAAACTACACATAAAATCCTTATTTTTTTTTTCTTTTCTCAAGTTGTAATACCTTATTATTTCTTAATTTATTGAAAAAAAAACTAAATTTTTACATGTAGGAAAATACCCAATTGTGTTCAAATGAGTTGGAATGGAGTACGGTTCAGTTCATTTTTAGTTCGCATCCCTGTACGCTAGATGTCGTTGTCAGGGCACTGAATCACGCTTACGCTTGTACGCCGAGTCTACAATAAGTAACATAGACGCAGTGTACTAAATTACAAACATATAAACTTTCACTCTTATAATGTTTTAAAACTAGCTTTGCCCGCGACAACGTTTCGCGATATTTTTGAAAATCTGCTTACTGACCGTAATGCAGATATATAATAATTTTGAAACTGAATATTTATTAATAGTATCTAAGTTACGTTATGTGCTAAATAAGATAATATCTGCAAACAATTATTGCATAATAGGTTTATGTCTGAATCGAAAAAAAAAAAAAAAAATAAATAATAATATCTATGGACGCTTCACACTACGTCAATCTGGCCCCGTGCTAAGTATCCGAAGAACTTGTGTTACAGGTACCAGAAAACGGGAAGTACATTTAATACTTTTATACTATACATATATACGAGGGCGGGTCAATAAGTCCGTGACTTTTGGAATAAAACACAGATTTTTTGATAAATAAATCATTTTATTTTTCAACGTAGTCCCCCTTGAGCTCTATACACTTTGTCCAACGCTTCTCCAATTTTTTTATCCCTTCCAAAAAATATGATTTGTCGAGGTCCTCAAAATAGGCCTTTGTTTGCGAGATGACTTCATCATTGGAGTCAAATCTTTTTCCACCGAGCCATTTTTTCAGGTTTGGGAACAAGAAGTAGTCACTCGGAGCCAAATCTTGAGAATAGGGTGGATGTGGGAGCAATTCATAGCCCAATTCATGGATTTTTGCCATGGCAACTGCACATGTGTGCACCCTTGCATTGTCTTAGTGAAAAAGAACTTTTTTCTTGGCCAAATGAGGTCGGTTTTTTTTCAAATCCTCATTGAAGCGGTCCAATAAGTTGGCATAATATTCCCCATTAATTGTTCTTCCCTTTTGAAGATAGTCAATGTGGATTATCCCACGTGCATCCCAAAAAACAGTCGCCATAACTTTATTGGCTGACAAACCCACCTTGGCCTTCTTTGGCGCCGATTCACCCTTAGAAACACACTGTTTTGACTGTTGTTTGGTCTCTGGTGTATTGTGATGGATCCATGTTTCGTCCACGGTTAAAAAACTCCTCCATATTGTGATTAAACAACGCCAAACCTTCCTGTGAAGTTGTTACACGATTGCGTTTGTGGTCGACTGTGAGCAAACGCGGCACCCATCTTGCGAAAAGCTTTCTCATGCCCAAGTGATCATTTAAAATTGAAACCACTGAGCCATGCGAGATGCCTATGGCTTCCACAATCTCTTGCACTTTCAATCTTCGGTCGGCCAACACCATATCGTGAATTTTTTCGATTGTTTCGGGTGTAGAGACCTCAACTGGGCGTCCAGGACGTTCGGCATCTTCAGTGCTTGTAAGGCCACAACGAAATTCAGTAAACCACTTTTTTACCATTGAAATCGATGGTGCAGAGTCCCCATAGTATTTATCAAGCTTAGCCTTGGTCTCGGTAATGGTTTTTTTTCGCAAAAAATAATGCTTAATAAGCACACGAAATTCACTTTTTTCCATTGTTTCCTTAAGTTACTGGATAGTCTGATAAAGATAGCTGTAAAACAGAAACTAACTGACGCAGCAAGTTCAAATTTTGATAGGAGTCAACTGACAGATGCCTGTTGACAGGAGTAGTGTTGCTTTTTCAGTAAGGAGGTTAGAAATTCAAAAAGTCACGGACTTATTGACCCGCCTTAGTATAAGATTGTTATTATATTATACACATATTTAATACACATCCATGACCCAGGAACACAGAAAAACTTTTAGTTCCTTCGGCGGGATTCGAACCCGCGACCCCCGGCTTGAGCACCAACGTGCTGATCCACTGAGCCACAGAGGTCGTCATCATGCAAATCAAATTTCATTTAAAATGATGTAATTGAATTTAAAAATGTACAGAGTAGAGAGTAGAGACGTATCACGTAGAGCTTAACACGATAATATTATACATGTCAAATGTAAACTAATTTAACCCCCGACAAAAAAGAGGGGTGTTATAAGTTTGATGTGTCTGTATGTGTGGCATCGAAGCTCCTAAACGGTAGATCCGATTATAAACGGTAGGTCGAATTAATTGCTTATTTTTTATTTGAAAGTTGACGTGATCGACATAGACGTTAGCCATGGTCCAAGAAAATATGCTCAGCCGTTTGAAGATCATCAGCTCTTTTCTAGTTGATGAAAGGTTGTAAGCAACCTCCACTGGTCTGATCGGTTCAATATTTCGTATCCTGGCACTTTAATAATATTGCCTACACTTGGTAACGTTAAGCTAATGCTGCAGCATCACCTGGAATCCGTAGGATACCCAAGTCCTCACAAACTTACATCAGAGGTAAAGTGTTTGTTCATTTTAGTAACCTCAATGAATAGGATATAGATAAGTAGTGATCATTTTCACCTGATGATGCAGCATTAATTGGAATCTGCATAAATCTCAACTCTTCACTGACGTACAACAGACGTATCGTGTTTGGGCAATGGGATAATCAGAATATCAATTGGATTGGACATCAAAGAAGGTAGTAATTAAATTAATTTAAAAAGCGTGACATAAAAACAAAATTAAATATTTGAAGTTACCCCCGACACAAAAAACTATAAAAAGTAAATAAATAATTTTCTATTTTTAGCCTTTCAATATTTTTAAAGGATCTTTTTTAATATGTGCGTCGCCGAGTCGGGGGACCGCCGTGTGAAGATGTTTCTTTTCGCTATAACGAACAGGACATAAACATTTTCGCAATAAATATTTAAAATGGCTATAACTTTTTAATATAGGTATATAAAATATTTAAGTTATACGGAGCTAAATATAGAATCTTCTTCACTCCGCGGTACCCCGACTCGGCGACGCACATTTAAAAAAAAAAAAATTGAAAATATTGAAATGTTAAAATAAATAGAAAATTATTTATCTTTTTATAGTTCTTTTGTCGGGGGTTACTTAAATTTTTTTATTTTGTTTTTTACCGACTTCCAAAACGTTCTGCTGTTTTTTTTGGTGCAACGATTACTCCGCCGCCTGTGGACCGATTTTCAAAACTATTTTTTGCTGTAAAGCGAATAATCCCAAATTGGTCCTTTTGATACCAAAGTGGTGACCTAATGATGGTGTCCAGGAGGAATCGAGGGAACTCCTCAAAATATATAAGGAAATTTATAGTGATTACGACTTTTATTGAAATAATTCAAGCATATGCTACTAAAAAGTTAAATTTCTTACACGTTCAGGGCGGTCTGGCTAAAACGGGTCAAGAGTAGGACTGCCAGACTTGCATTTTTATCGGTTTCCAGTTGGCGCGCATATCAAAAGAGTTTTATTGTTCCTTATGACTTTTTTTACTCAAAAAATCATCACACACTTTGGTCGATAAAAAAATCTGCCAGTTTTAGAACTGCCATACCGGCGGTTTATATTAAACTTTTGGACACCTAGCGATCTGCAGTGGTCCAATGCTTGTTCGCGATGAGCTCCTTGTTCGACGCCGAGCTCAGCTCTATCCGGCATGCACTTGACAAGTTTTCTCCACTATTAGATTTTTTTATTTAATGAACGTCTTCATCTTCTATTTTGCTATTTCATTACAAATTTTACACTCCTCCGTTTGCAACGATAATTCTCGTACAACTGTTGAGTTTTTGCTTCACGTATTATTAGATAAGTAATAATATTAATATCTGTATCACCCAAAGACACGGCACAAAATGGCCTAAGGAGTCTTGTGTCTCTATTATTTTCCGAAAAGTGTCTATTGATTAGTTAAAAAAAAAATATATATATATAAATAAATGTTAGCAAAATAAAGAAAAAGTATTTATATTCACGACGTGTGTCCATGCTAAAGTAGAGTTACAACGTTCTTATTTCGCAATAATAATATTTGGAATTGTGATTCCCACAGTAAAAACGGAATATATAAGCACTTATTTATGTATACGAAGGATTTTGTAATTAGCTACTAGGTATTTCTGGCGTTCGGTACATTTTGAAATCATTTTACGAATCTAGAGGTAACGAGCTTCTGATTGTGAACACGCCAGAATTAATTTTGTGATTTTACCGATAGTGGAAAATATTGCTAAACTAGCTGTCCCCCACACGTTGTTCTGTGCTAATTATGGTACTGAAATAAATAAATAACTTCACCTTCAACCGTGTAGGTGAAATAAACAAAACAGGTAAACTGAACGCACCTATAAATATTTGACAGTAAAGCGACAAATTTAACACAGGGAAGAGTTAGTATGGTAAAATTCGTTTTTAGTAATTTTCTCGCAATTTATCAGAAAATTCTCACCGTTTAAACCTTCCCTGAACTTCCACAATCATTTCGAGACCAAAATAATCGAATCCAAACCAAATCGATCCAGCCGTTCTCGAGTTTTAGCGAGACATTGTAATTATAATCCATGTTTATATAAGAGAAGATTATGGTCAGAGTAGTTTGCTAAGATACGGAAACTGACACTGATGAAATTGTGTTGAGCATGTTTATACGTTGAATTATCTTATGACTAAATTATGGCAGTTCTATTTGACTTTTAAGTCTGTACCTACTATCTACCTACGTACACCAAAAAATCTATTTCACAGATTTTTTTTTTACATTTCATTAGATATCACTACAATATTTCTAGACTTTTTCGATGTGTATACTAGATACGTTATTATAATTTGCGTTGTTTTTAAAATGTATTTTTTCTATCAGTAAATATAATTTTTTTCCTTTCGTTGGACTGTATATACGACGTCTTATAAAATATTATACTTTTAGGGTTAGTTCACACCGCGGTGATACGCAACGGTACACGGCACTACATATTTAAGATAGGTATTCAAAGTTGAACTTTATTCACTACACAAAAAGATAAAAGTTTCACATGACAACAGTCATACACTGCACATGCGCTGTGCAGCGCGGGGCATGATATTCGAACTCTTACAATCCAATGTGTATCTTCTTCTGTAATCTATAAAGTTCAATTTTGAATAGCTATCTTAAAAATGCGGCGCCATGTCGCGTAACGATTCGTTTTCTTCGTCAATTAGGGTCAAGACTTAAGGATTAAGATGAGAACATACTTAGAATAGGTTAATTTAAACTATTAAATGTAAAATACTTTGTCAATATTATACCCTGCCGATCATAACATGAATTATATATTTGTATTGTAATGACTTCTGGAGTTTTAAAGTTTCCGCGTTTGCTTTTCGTCTCGTTGTACCTGTGGGTTTTTAATCGAGGAATCAGCTAATTTTTACATTGTACAAGCTATCATACATGACCTTACATGCAATGGAGTATCGTGCGGCGTGTCACAAGAAGTTTCGACATACGTGTACCGTAAGTTTTCCTTTTTCGTGGGAAAATCTTACCCGTTTTCACCATACGTACACACAATGAGACCGTGTAAAAAACTACAAAGCTACCTTTGCGTTTTAATGTGCCTTATTACAAGGAGATAGAGTTCATTTTGGCGATGGTAAGGGAAGGTAAATTAACGGTGTTTAGTGTAATAACTGTCGGAATTAAGGGGCAGTTCATCGGAAGTACTCGTTTATTATTCTGTGTTCTCCCTATTTCGAGGACTCTGTTACAGTCATAGGCTATGTATTTCTAATTGCTTAAAGATTCAAAAATTCCTTAGTTATTATATAACATATCATGCCCTTAAATTTTGACGATACTAACCCATAAAAATATTAAATTTAAATTCATAGGCGTGTGGCCTTTGAATACAAGCTAACCTATGAATACATGAATATTGTCCATGCGTAGTGAGAGCTGTCAGGAAATGTTCATCATATTTCTGTAAATTACGAAAAAATTTAATAATAGAATATTAAGAAGATAAACTTTTATTTTGTTCATCACACAACACATAAACAAAACAAATACAAGAATAATCTAAATTTCATATACACTATAAAGCCTGTATGTCGTGTGAAGCCAAAAATTGACCCCAGCTCAGCATTCACTGATATTAAATATAAATATAATATGTCGATATACTGTCAGTACTATTTCATGCGGTTAGAAATACACCTGTATAGTTATCATGTCATTATATGTGAATAAAAGGATTTCATTAAATTCACCTTCAAATAAATCAAAAAATTAGATGTGATCAAAAGTTATGAAGATCAAAATTATTATGAGCAAACCAAGCAAGAATTTATTACCCGAGTGTATTCTTCGCAAATATAATGAACTACGCAAATATATTATGGGAACGCTATTTAACAGCTTTAAAACATTTTTTTTTTCACTTACAAAATTTACTCAATACTTTTGGTTTCTATTGAAACATACTCGTTCAAAGTCCGTACATTCCCATAGCAAGCGGAAGCCGCGTCAGGTGCGGGTTTGATATTCAAGACACGGCGGAGTATGAGATATGGAAAACGCTGTAACGGGTATGGTCAATTTAAATGGCCGACAGAGGGATTTTTAGAATATTGATTTCAGAAGTGGAATGGGATTCTTTCCTGCTCCAAGCTATTCGTAAATAACGGGCGAGTACTGGACAGATAGTTAAATTAAGTGCCGCTCAAGTCACATGCTGTCCTTGTCATTTCGGCTAGCGGAGACAGCGATAGCCTGTGATTAGGCTGCTAGTTTTGATTAGCGTTGCAGTATTAGCAGTGTTGCAGCGGCCGATAGACTAATAAATTCGTAAATAAGACTAGGAATAACGTAAAAAGCCCACGCATCATAGCAGCACAGCAATTGCAATCAAAATGTCTTGAAGTATAAAAAATACAGTTTCCTCACAGATTACGCCATTTTCAGATTTAACACTTTGATGCAAGAACTGAGATGTTTTATTTCAATGCCACAAGAGATAAACGAGAATTGGAGTAAAAATGATTTAATTTGTATTGCCGCAATGTTTGGTAACGGACCAACTGCCAAGGCAGCGGTGGCACAACTTGTTAACATATTAATTACTTCAGTGGAGATTCTACAGGATGTTTGTAAAACACTAGATGTTGCCCGCGCTTCGTGCGCGATTGACAGGATAAAAAGTAGCCTATATACTTCCCGGTGGTCTACCACCCTGTCACTGCGCTAAATGTCATCAAAATCATATAAGTTTTGGAGCCAATTCAATGCAAACAAATAAACACAAACTACAATATTATTATTATATGGTATAGACTATAGACAATTACCTATTTTAATAATATTTTTTTTGTATCTACCAATTTTGTATCTACATAATAAATTAGTAGGAAATGGTTTACCAACAATATACTTATCATCTTACATAAATAATAATCGATGCTGAACTCTTTCTATGAGTAGATTTATTCTTAAACAACTAATGAAAATAGTTGAGAAAAATAAATACTTATCCGTTCACTACACTATATCTAAAGATTGTGTCTGTCAATTGAACTGTACTCTGTGTTGTAATGTTAGACAAAAATTGATACAATCTGCGTAAACCCACTTCTATATTTTGATGCGAAACTTGGAAATACTTATCTTAACCTATATGCATTTATTAGAATAAATCAACCTGTATATAGTACAGTTAGAGCCGTGTGAAATCTGATAACACGACGTATAGGAATATTTTTCCCGAACAATAGCAACCATATGGGCCGCTTCGTCCATCATAGTTCTCCTTTCTAATGTAGAGGTCATTTGATGCATTTGCTAAATCTGCCGTGTGATTTGATGCAAGTTTTGCTAAATTTGCTATGTGATTTGATACAGGATTTGCTTAATCTGCTTTGTGATGTGAGGCAGAATATTTTGCTAAAAATACAATTTAATTAATATTATGTCTAGCAATATCCCGCGAAAAGGTACCCACAACCTGCAAGCAAATGTGTGAGTGCACGCATAAGCATGCGTAAAGCACCTCCCTCCCCCCACACTGCTTATGCGTACACTCAGAAACAAGATCGTGCAAACACCACCACCACACAAGCAACGATGTCAGCAAGATCGTGCAAGGTCCTACACCACCATGCAGGTTGCAAAACTCGACGCGCGTTTCGCCCTGAATCCCCAGGAAGTGGACCTGCGAACAAAGTTCGTTAACTTTGTTCGCAGGTCCAGCATGCTCCGACATTGTTGCTTGTGTGGTGTGATGGGTTTGCACGATCTTGCTTCTGAGTGTATAAGCAGAGTGTACAGCAGTAGCAGCAGCAGCAGCAGGGAGGAGGGAGGTGCTTTACGCATGCTTATGCGTGTTGTGAAACGTGCTCACACATTTGCTTGCAGGTTGTGGGTATTTTTTCGCGGGATATTGCTAGATATAATATTAATTAAATTGTATGCTACGGATTTCCGCAAAGTAGCGCCTGGTCCTATTAACTATTTTGCTGAACACAAAATAGAACAATATACAATCGGCCTGAAACATTTTGGAATACATCGATAATACGATAACAATCTTCATAATATATTTGGTTTAAATTTCTTTATTGTAGGTATCTTCTATTAAGTGTCAGATAGCTCATTTGCATATTTTGTATCTGTCGCTCAGTAAGCAGTCAACAAAACATCCGTAAAAGCTATTCGACACTTACTATAAGGCGATTGTGAAACAAGCCCTAAATTTGCGACAATATTAATACCTATTTACGCCTATATTTACAATTCACAATGGTATGTTTTCAGTCCTGAAACATATTCACAGGCTTGTAATTGGGAAGACTACAACTGTAAAATAAAAGGTGAGGTGGCTTGTGGGGCAAGAGGGACATAGATAGTTTATTTTTATTTTTGCGTTAAGAAGAAAAACAATTTTGCCCCATCTGACACTATAGTAGCTACATTTGTTTTATTTCCTTGTATTATTAACTCTTTCAAAAAGAACCTTTTAGGTCTTTTACAAGGCCTAATATGTTCTTTTTGCTAGTCACAGACTAATTTGTCTGAAGGTCGTCCGAAAGTGTATGTTTTGCCTGATTTAGTGTCGCAACAGCCAATCTCCATTGATAGCCAGTGCCAACAATATGGGGGCAACAAGAAAAATATTCGCACGCTGTTGCTGCGCTTGCGCAAAAATTGTTGCACCACGTAAGGGCCGAATCATTGTTGTGTTTTTGTTGAACCTTTGTTGGACGTTATTATGAGTAATGGTGGTAAATTAGCGTGGTTTTTGCATACTTCTATAGTTAATTGCTAGTTTAAAATTGTTGTTCAGTTGCAAATATCTTAGTTTTTAATAATTAGGTAGTAGAAAAACTTAGATAAGTCTTAGTGGTCCAGCTATATTGCACTTGCCGTTGCATTACCTCTTTTTTTTTCATTTTAAAGATTTGGCTGCTCGAACTTATTAATTTGAACATCGAAATTGCTATAAACTTTCAAATGCATGTTACATTTATGTAACAATAGTACCTACCACTACCTGGTCCTACCTGGCCAGATAGGTATTTGTTTATAAACATTATATTAATTATATCTAGTTCAGTGAGTAATCGTGGACTAGACACGAGTTACAAAAGCTGTTAATTTATCGTATTTCATTAACATTTAGTGAAATATTCGGTCGTAAGTGGGCCGAGGCGGCGACCTATGCTAATTAGTAAGTCGCTGCCTAACCCGAATAACTCAGTGTCGTCCTGATTATTCACTATAAATATATTAATTTACCGTCCATTCGCTTTGAAATGTACTTGTAACTCCTCTGGTATCGCTGGTGGGAGAAACGTTACCAAACTATCGTGTACCATAAAAATGCCTATGGCTTGGTTCGCGTTCAAATCTTTTTTACCAAACATTTTTTCGACCACTGCGCCGGCGCACTTTCGAGATGAATTTTAGAAAATCATTTTAAGGACACAATTCTATACTTCCTAATAACCATTCGATTTCCATATTTCAGCGCAGTCCTTTTATAGTCTGATAATTATACTACATTAGTTGATATTACATTTAATTTATCATCAATCTGATTATAAAAATGCATGGATAAAAGTTTATGTGGGTACATAAGTATTTTGATTATTTTGTTGCTTAATAGAATTTTTCAAAAAATTATACTTAATTAAATTTTTTATTTTTAAAATTATAATTTACGTTTTTCTTTGTTTGGATCCTTTGTATTTTCATAATTTTGTACTTAATTTTAATTTATTACTTGGGCAATTATTTTCAGGTAGGTATGTGTAATTATGTTAAAATATTTTATTTAATGGATATAATGTCACATCACACATATACAAGAACGTGATACGTGTATCAGAAATAGAATTATTTTTAATTATAAACCTTCTCGCAACATAATTCTTAGGCAACAATAATTAGTTTGGTCTCATGGAAACTATCCTTAAGTACTTACTATTCACTTACATAAGAATCATATTCATATCACATACAATAGGTATGCTTATTATATCATATTTTATATACTTTTAAATACCCCATATTTTTTCGTAATGTGACCGTTAAAAACACTGAAATACTTATCTTTCGGTTCATAAATTACAAAAATATACTGTTTTAATTGCTGCCCGTAAGTCTTACAGAGATAAAGTCCATATCTTATATCGGTCCTATGTTTCAACATAACATAAGTTTCATATTTTATTGGTATCATACTTTTATATAACATGCTATTACGAGTACCAATTATTTTGATGACGTCTGTGTCTCAGTGGTTAGCGAGTTGGCGCTCAAGCTGAACATCGCGGGTTCGAATCCCGCCAAATGTTTTTTGTGTTCCTGGGTCATATTATACTACTGTGCTTTTCAGATATTATACATGTCCTCAACCATATTTTCGTAATTTCACAAACATCTTGGCTTTCTAACCATTAAAGCTGTGAAACGGGTGCGATGTTAATAATCAATGTCGATAAAATTTATATCTACAGTCGCCGACATATCCGGTGTACTTTACTTTTGAACCTTATTACCAAGAAATAAGGTCGAAAAGTAGTACAACGGATCTGTGTTCTCTCCGACCGTACGTAGTTTCACCAGTACGTGTTCTTTGATCTTTCACCTTTGCTCCAATTGCGCGCCCGCCCACCCGTGACAAGTCCCGGGACGCACCATCGCGCTACACTCGTAGGGCTAACGTTTTGAACAAAGAAAAAATCTATAAACGAAATTGAAAATTAAAAGTGAGTCCCCAATTAACAACCAGTGATCGAGCTGATGATGATGAATCACAGCTCTCGTATATGTCAACACTTTAAAATAAAAAAAAATAGATCAAAATAGCTTCATCCGTTTACTACTACCATGTGGGAGCTACGATACCACGGTCAGACATACATGCACATACACACACGTACACACACACACACACAGCCAGAAACGTCAAACTTATAACCCCTGTTTTTTGTCGCCGGTTAAAAATTTGAATTTCATTATCGACATTTTCTGAAGCTATAATTTAAGTTTTCTTTTTAGTGTCTACATAATAATGGGGTGTTATTAGTAACGATTCTTTATTTTTATTTTTAGTAATTATGCTAACTTCAATGACAGCCTCTGTGACTCAGTGGTTAGAGCGTCGGCGCTCAAGCCGGATGTTGCGGGTTTGTATCCCGCCGAGGGAAAATAAAGTTTTGATTATATATATGTTTATAATAAAATGTCATATTATGTATAGTATAAAATTATTAAATATATACTTCCGTTGTCTGGTCCCCGTAACACAAGCTCTTCATACTCACCACGGGTCCAGACTGACGTGGTGTGAAGCGTCCGTAGATATTATTATTAATGTCTTTCGTGTTTCATTTCTTTTAAAAGCAGAGGGTCAATTCTGCTAAATAAAACCTGCAATAATACTATTACAATCAAGTATCGACACGCTAATAACTGTCAAACCGGTATTCTCGTAAACGTTAAAGCAGCGTATAACGCCTCCTGATTGGTCCAAACGTCACAAAATCAGTTTATGATAACAGGCCGCTTCACTTATAATACAATCAAACTAAAATGAAAGTCTACTTTAAATACGAGAAATGAGGTTCTGGTTGTTAGGTACAACCAGAACCTCAACTCTCCCTACAAAGACCTGCAGTAACTAAAGTTCCTATCCTACATCATTACATGTTACTAGTAACTAAATAGACATAAGACACTACAGTGTCGCGTCGCGGTGAATTCAGTTTTATCGATATGAAATATGTTACATTATTAATATTTTCATCACAAACTTTCACATCTATATAAATGGAATATTGTAAAATAAAGTTAATATTAAAGACCATGATCCAGATTTTACCGGCGCTATGTAGGTGACAAGAGTCTGCCGTGGGACGATCCCACCATTGTCCGTGACTTTCACAAATATTTTAATTATATATGTCGCGAATTTTAACCACCTCAATGATAATTAATTCGAGATTTAACCATTATAGCGGTTATCGCGGTGCCTCTCTCTAAATTACTTTTGATTTTATCACGTGATTAATTTGGTTTTGCTCCATGCGACCTCTGCATGCATACCTTATGCACACACACACCTACTGTTCTCGAAGCGATCACAGAGTGACTCTTGTCTATATCTGCGGTCCGATTTATTGTAAATATTATGATCTACTATTAAAAATGTAAAAGTTTGTGAAGATGGATGGATGGATGTTACTAATACTGAACGGAATTGGATGAAATTTGGTATGGTAGTAGTTTAGGCTCTGGATATGGGCTTAGGTTTAGGCCTATGTTTTACACAGGCTACTTTTTTATCCCGAAAAAGTACAGTGATCCCGTGGGATACTGTATTTACGTGGGCACAGCCGCAGGCAAAAGGTAGTTCCTTATAAATTCGATAGTTTATTATATTTACAGTTTTTTTTTTCTAATAATTATCGGATAGCTTATTGGGAAGTTTTGACGCTGCTAACTTTATATCGATCGACAGAGACGAAACATGCAAATCTGACACTTATCTGTAGATTGTGAAACTGGCCCTTAAACTGTGATAGTCATCCTACTACTATTATATACGTGAAAGTTTGTGAGAATGGTTGGATGTTTGTTACTCTTTTACGCAAAAACTTTTGGTATGGTAGTAGTTTAAGCTGTGTATTAACACATAGGTTACTTTTTATCCAGAAGTGTACGAAAGTACACTGTGCCTGTGGGATGGGCGCTGTCATGATTTTGGCAGTTTTTCACACAATTCTCATTCGATAACGTCTCGTTTACACCGCTGTCAAACGTTCCTGCTTGGCTCACTGTTAATAACAAAACGACTATCGATTTTCATTCGCCTTTCCGGTCAATTCACCCTTGGGCCCCTTCGTTCTGTCACGGTGGCGGTGATAATTCCTTGCTTATTATAATAAACCGTATTTTTTCAGCGAGTTTACAAACCGCGTTACAAATATTTTCATATCTGTAAACTATACACCGCTATTGATAAAACAAATAAAGATAGAATCAAAACAAACTATTACACATTTCTTTCAACATAATATATCATTTAAAAACACTAACTGACCGTAACCACCCATTTAACATTTAATTACGATAGCATTTTACCAAACCGAACCTTATTAAAACATCACAGAGCTCAATTTACATTAATCGTTTTGGATTTAGTAATTCATTAGTGACCATAGCGCACGAATCGTGTTAATTAAATTTAGACTTTATTATTAGTGAGGTAAGTTTGAGTATACCCTAAAAGGTGAAGGCTAATGAAATTACTCGCTCGGCCGGTGTTAAAACGCTACGATGTTATAATTATAATAATATCAGCTATCTGCGCCGTGACCGTACATTATGTAAAACAATATCGCACCTCACTTACATTATTTTAATTATTTAATAGCCTATCATAATAATTGGTGATGTTTTATAAGCAGGAGGCGGAGTTGTAATGGTATTAAGCTACCTGCTAATTTTACGTACCTACGTTATGACTTAAGAAAAAAAATTGGTTTGTTTCAACCGAATCATATGTTACCTGTCTATTAATTTTAGATCATTATATTTGTGCAAACGATTTCCATAGGAAACATACACCAATAAACAATGACCATCTGCATTAGATATTTTACGTCAGCACTAGTGTTGCCAGGTGCAATTTGAATAAAATCGGGCAGAAGGCAAAAGAAATCGGGATTTGAGTCTATAAATCGGGACTGCCAAAAACACTGCACTACTGGAACGTATGTTAAATGTTATTTTTCTGATCGCTAGGTAGCTCTTTACGTATAGAATATATTATTATTGTAGTTAAAAGCGAGCGACCGAGCAAAATTATTTTCCCAATTTGCTGGTTAAAATTTGATCAATTCCTATTTAATGACTTTGCATCTTCAAAAAAACAAAAGAGGTACTTAATGTTATATTTTGTTCTATCGTTAAAACTTAAAAGTGAGCAAGCAACATTTTATCCTATTTTACAGGTTAAATAAAATCCGTTAAACCATAATATAGGAAAGTTAGAAATATAGAAGCCAAAACGAATGTTTAGGAAGCGAGCAGTATAATTGTAGATTACTACACTACAACTACAAGCTCCAGTCTACGATGGCTACTTCTAGATGCGCTGCACCGCGCCATGCTATAGTTACTTTTATATTCAAAATTTCCTCCTATTCAAGACACACAGTTTCGCCTTCGTCAGATTAAATTCAGATAGATGGCCTCAAAAAATACTCTTTCTGTAGTCGCAGCATTTGCTATTTTGATTAATATTATTTATTCCCGATAAATAATATTAATCAAAATACGAGTAGTAAATTTAGCGTCCCGATCAGGTGCAAATCGGGACGCGTCCTGAAACCCCTAAAAATCGGGACGTCCCGCGCAAATCGGGCACCTGGCAACCCTTGTCAGCAGCTCAGCACCGTTATTCATGAAAATTGCCCTAGTAATAAGGACAAGTAATTACTTGCCTTGAGACTACAATTAAAGCGCGTTCACATGCGTACGCTAATGTATCACGGAAGGCCTGTCTCCTCTATTCCTTGTTCCCCTCTCTGCCCTGGTCACAGGCCTCACGGAAACGTTCCTGGGACCCCTCTCCCCCGCGGTAATGGGGCAGGGGTCGACACGCACCGCCGACGCCCACTTCGCCGTAATAGCCGACAATTGCTTCTGACTTAACCGGTATTTATTTCCATGGCTATTCTTTATGGGTAAAAAACAAAAGCATTTTCCTCAGAATTTGTGACCTGAGAATATCCGGGGTTTTCTGGTTACGTCTCTCGATTACAGGATCGTGACGGTTGTACCACCTCCACCAGCTGTTTGCTAAGAGTTATTTCGGATATTACGGTTAAATATTTTTATTGGGATTTGTATAAAACAAAAAGTTCTATAGTCTATGGTTTCTTTTACTAGATAGGTACGGTAGATTTATCCCAAAAACAAAATAGACTCAGATTTGGCCATGACTCTGCACCTGCACATCTTGAGAGACTAAATATAATAAACAGCAATATTTCCACTTTCTATAACGTTGAGATCGCCGACGAAAGACTAGCGTTGGCAAGTGAAATAATAGAAGTCAGTGACACCTCCCGCCGCCAATTGTGTGATTTGCTCAAAAACAAAAACTGATATAAAAAATACTGTTGGAAATATTTAGTGTAAAATTAAAAGAAGTACCTCAAAATAAGATTTGTCTCAAAGGTCTCGTTACCAGGCTTTTTACCATTAAATCTTCAAAAATGTTTTTGGGTTTAAAAACATAAAGAAATGTGAAAACGACATAGTCGGAGCAAAACAGTAGATGACTTTTTAAACAGATAGTGGTTTAGTCATTCGTGTAATAGAATTTTTACTAAACACTTTAAGTAGCTTATTCTCGTAACGTCAAGAATCTTAGTCAAGGTTTGCAATAAAAACTACTGACGTATGTTGGTAAAAACCATAAAAATTATAACTAGAAATAATATTATGCTCATAAACAAGTGACTAATGAAAAATTAGTAATATATATGTATACCTATGTTTTTATAATTGTGTAGAAAAGAAGGTATTAATTTGGGTTAAAGTCTAAAAAATCAAGAGACAAAAACTATCAAAAGTGACCAAATAAAACCAATGAATATGAATGCTATATTTTATTCCTTTAGTAATTCTCCCCAAAAGAGCGAATCTAAGCACTAAAATTTGAGGCATAAGGATGTTAATACAACTTTAAAGCAAATAGAAAATACTTTACAAAATTCCAAGATAAAACTAAAATTCAGTAGCAAGTCAAAACCCGCGGTACAAAGTTGAAAAAATACGGTCGGTCAAAGATCACTGACCTTGAGTAATTAATGCGCAAAAACTAGGAATATGAAACTCAATCACGGCATACAGTTAGCGTCATGGGAACCGCCTCTCATACATATTGCACTACTTCGCGCATGTTAATATTACGCTTTATTGCCATAATTATCGTGTTATGTATGTACGGTGCGTACATTTCTCTTTTTTTTATCACATCTCGCTTTCTCACCTTGTCGTGTCAAATGGCTTTGTCATTGAGAAAAGTATAAAAATGTAGTCCCAACCTCAATTTTCATTGATAGAGAAGAATACTATGATTCCCTTCCTTAAAATGGTTGTAATCGAAGAAAACTTTGGGATAGTTTAAAACAAGACATGACGTGTTTTTGTAATGGAATGAAGCAAGTATAGCAAATTGCTTTCCCAATATGTTTTAGGTGCCTAGACTTCAATATAGACACGTTAGACAACGAAAACGATAGACAACAAACAGGATATAGATACGTTAACCAGCGATTAAATCAAACGTCATTGGAGCGTTAAATGGGTCCCGGCCGAAAATCTACTAATTTCCTGTCGATTAAAAAAACATAAAACGCCAAGTTCGCCATAGCTCGAGCAAGGGGTCATAGCACCCGACAGGAAGCGGTCACGGGTCGGCGCGCGCTCTTACGAAAACTCTTTCTAGGTATAACACATGCGCGGCCACTCGTATAAACGGTTAACTGCTTTGCCGACGTGATTCGATGCTGCGATTTTTAGGTGTTACTGGCTGGTTAGGAAACTTCATTATTTTGAAAGAAAACGCTGCGATTTTTATAAAGAATTGACTTGTGTAAAGGTTGGCTAGTATATAAAGGAAGTGATATTTTGAGCACAACCGCAAATGTGTTTTTAATTTATAACTAAATACGTGTTAAAAATTAAATAGTCTAGCAGTCTGCCTGTAACTCTGGTAGTTTGTAAAAAGTCCGTAAAGTCTTTGAGATAATATACTAAATGCAACTTACGTACGCGTCAAGCCATAAAAACTTTCATGTGTTGAAACTTAGTATCTGAAAAGTTTTAAACTCTACCACAACAAAGAACGAATGTAGCATTTACGTGAGGTACCTAATCTGCGGTATGAAACATATACGTGTTAAATTGATAAAACTATTAAAAAGTAGAAAAAGTTACATCTGAAAAAAGCTGACAGACATTATTCTCAATCGCGGCCACTATAATTAATACTTAAAATAATACAAATCGATTATTTTAATCGACAAAAACTGACGCGGAAACGTCAGCAATTATCAAGTGAAAAAATTATATTATGACGATCCACTCGATTCCGCTCATCATAAATATGGAGGCCTGGGAAACGCGAGGTCAACTTTCTTCTAGCATTTCACAATAATACGCTTATGCGCAGTCGGTAAAAACTTCGCCTTATACGGATAATTGGTGTTTAATTAAAGAATATTCACTTAATGATACGTGTTACGCTGGACGTGCGATTTGTAAGTGTTGCGACTTGGTGTTCAAAGTTTTAGGTAGAGCAAACGCTGCTAACTTTAAGTTTGTATATTTATATTCTAATAAATAATTATTATTTAATAATGCGAGTGACAATTATAAAACGATTGCTTAGTTTGTCATAACCAAAACAAATACAAAATAATTTTTCTTTGTAGAATTCTGTACGGTGACAAACGGCAAGTTTTTATAAATTCAGTAAATTAAATATACTTATCCGAGCAATTGCATATAAATTTCTATGTCCTTAATTTGATATTCAGCATCCTCACATTAAAAAGTAATAAATAACATTAAGGCTCTTTCACAAGACTGCGAGCGTGACATGTGCTTAGCGATACTTCTTTTGCGCCCATAAATATCGTCCAGTTATCGTTATAAATAACTAAAATGTTTCATCGGCGAAGTTTATAAATATGTCAACCGGAATCTGTGGCAAACTTTGAAAAAAAAACTGTCACTTTTCACATTAACGTAATTTCATATTTCGAACACCCACATCGGCCGGCGACGTATAATTAGGAGAAATGATCGCGGATTTTACACGCGACAAGCGTTGAAAAGGCTCGCTCGTGCCACGCAAATATATTACCGATTTTTGTTACAGCCCCCATAAAATATGTTCATAAAATCTTGGACCGTGCGTTAAATAATAATGTCCTTTTAGTATCATCTTTATTTAAAAGCTATTCTACAAGCGTTTTGCGATTAAGCCAAAAAACTTGATGAGAGAGATCTCATTCACCATTTTCTACGTAGTAATCGCCACATAAGATTGCAATGTATTAATTTTCGATTATTGTTCTTATAACTTCGACCACACGCAATCAATATTGAAACAAAATCGATCGATTTATTGTTTTTAGAACAAAACGGTTCCAAATTTGAAACCGTCATTATCGTACTCTCTAATTCCGATTTCCCGCCTATAATTGACATTGACACGTTACTTTTTGTCTCGCCCCATCGACCTGTGATCCGAATGCGGCCATCTCTGTCGGTGCGCGATGTCACGTGCGATTGTCAGCGTAGTGACTATTTTGACAATTATGTCATTTGCTTGTCACAGGGTGTCATTTGGACGACGAACGATTGCCCTGTAATTTTGTTTGGGATTGTAGAATTTTAGGGTCATTGACTCCGTATTTCAAAGTATGGGAAGAATATATTCCCATTCTTTTAAATGATGTGTCATATGTGTTTTATTGTTTAAAAACTTATCATCTTTAAAAGTAATGTCTAAAACGCCTATTTGTAATTTAAATGGAAATGTATAGTATTATTGCGAACTACCACTTCGTGAATGAAGCACGATAGAGGTCCGTGAATGAGCCGAGACGAAACGTTCTGCTGAATTAAATATGAGCTGGACTTTCATTCAAAACCACGTGCTTCTATTGTAGCCTCTATTTCGTACTAGAGTTGACCCATGCTTTCTACACAACTAAAGCAGTTACGATGCGCCGATTACAGGATTACAGATGTGAAAAAATATACGCACATGGAAAAAATATAGTAAACACGAAAATAGCGTAAAAAAGAAAATTTAAAGGCTGTCAGGGATGCCTAGCAGATGTGAATCGTCGAAATAATTTTGTGCATACGATACATTGTAATTTGCTACGGCTAATCATTCGCCACATTACATCACTGATACACAAGGTATTTCACCTAAAAATCTGTATATTTATACCATGATCCAGGCAGTAGTCTGGCGAGTGGCTCGCCTGCCGCATTCTAATACCGCCTTTGTGGTCGCCGCTGTTCGCCGAACAGCCGCCCGGCGAATATTGATCCAGGATCAGCCGCATACCTACACCACCTAGACGGAATATACGATATCCTAGGATATATCTATCTAGTTCTATATCATATATACTGAAAATGATGTTTTTTTCACACAATGATTCAAAACCAGCTGATTACAAACACTGTTGTCTGTTCTAAATTTTAACCAGAATTCTGCTAAATAAAACCTGCTTCACTTGAGAATTGAGGTTCAGATCCATTGGAGATAGCGTGCTTGAGTTGCAAACCTTATCTAGGCGAAATATGCAATATTCTTGGATATAGGTATACCTATATTATAGATTATTATAGGTCCTATCCTACTAATTTTATGAATATAAGTTTGTGAGGGTGGATGGATGTTTGTTCCTCTTTCAAGAAAAAATACTGAATGGATTTCGATGAATTTGGGTATGGTAGTAGTCTAGGCTCTGGATTGTAACATAAGCTACTTTTTATTCCGAAAAAGTACAGTGTTCCTGTGGGACACCCGATACTATATTTACGCGGGCGGAGACGCGGAAAAAAGCTAGTAATCCATAAAGATCTATATCATACATATTTAATACTAATGCTTTTCCAGACATGAATATTGTAAAGCAGCTGATACAACTGCTGAGCTAAATTTCATCTAGATCCTTTGTAGACAGCGTGATTAAGTAACAAACATCGTAACGAAGTGATTTACGAAAATTGTTTCAAAAGCTGTTCCTGTGCGCCCGTTGAAGTCTTTTCCACGAGCGCTTTCGCGTTCATCACTTTTCACGAGGAGAAACATTAATTTATTGTTACTTAAAACGAAATACTTATGTGATTTAAATCACTCCAGACAGTTTATTTTTATAAGCTAAATAATATTGAGAATCTCTCAAGTTAGAAATCAGTCGATTTTCTTCGAACACAAAACTTAAATAATGATGATTTCAAAAGTTACTATATTTTACTTTTTAACCATTTTATATTTTCTGACCATAACGATGACAAATTTATCACTTCGTCAAAAAAATAATATACACCGTATTATAATGTTTTCTCGTCCAGGAAAATCGTTTTGGGGTCGGGTGTAACACCAGTAAATTCGACAAGCCACATGGTTGTAATCAATTAACAATAATTGATAAATATTACTCGATAAGGCAATTATCTGGCAACTGTTAGCATTAGTACAGCGGGCGCGACGGTAATAATAACTCAGAGCATACCACGATCGCTCCCGGCGCACGGCGCGCAGGTCCACTGGCATGTGACGCGCGTCAGGCTCAAATCACACCTAAATGGAAGCGGAGCGGCCAGCAGCATAACTGTCATATTATTATAAACTTTATGGTCATTGCTATAAAACACAGTGTCGCTTGAGACAACCGCCGCTGCTCACGGCCGCCGACGGTCGCTAGCGGCCATCGGCGGCGGATAAAGTTTAAAATAATATGACAGATATTCTGCTGGCCGTTCCGCTGCCATTTCAGTGTGATTTGAGCCTGACGCGCGTCACATGACAGTGGATCCGCGCGCCGCGCGCCGGCAGGATTGTGGTACGCTCTGAGTTATTATTAATAATTTGTAATGATCATGAGATCATTACAAATTATTAACTAGCTTTTGCCCGCGGCTCCGCCCGCATAAATACAGTATGCCACGGGAATGCTGTACTTTTTCGGGATAAAAAGTAGCCTATATTTTAATCCAGAACCTAAACTACTACCATACCAAATATCATAGAAATCCGTTCAGTAGTTTTTGCTTGAAAGAGTTACAAGCATCCGTTCATCCTCACAAACTTACTCATTTATAATAGTGGTAGGAACATTTAGAACTTACTTCATAAAATGGATACTTAACCTGTTACTAATGCGTATATTACAATTGTAGCAAGTGACTAAGGTCAAATCGCGAATTAAGATAAACAAGGATGACTGTTAGACTAATCATTGAGACTATTTTGTAAAAAAAAAACATTTCGGTATGTTCCATAATATATATAGTGGCCATTTTGGTTTAAGCCGCCACAGTAGATATTAATGTCCTAATTAAGCACTATTATAATTTATAATATTTTGATTTCTATACCGTGTCGTGCGACAACGGAGTCGTGCGGCGGCGCGTGCGGCCGACGTGACCGGCACACGTGGCGCGAATAGCCGCGCGCCTAATGAGCACGTGTGTGCGCGCCTTTACACCCACTACATGACACTTATCATTTGACCCCGCTGTTCAAAAGTAAAAAAAAAAAACTCTGTGTAAATCTGATAGAGTTAAACAGAATATCAATGAGTAATAGTTTCAGCTCAATCATATCCTACTTCAAGAGTTTAAGGATGTCCAATCACCTATTGAAGAAATCTCCACCTGAAAAATACCTATGAAAAAATCTCCACCTGAATTGGGCGAATATTTACATCATCAAAATTACCAAGAAACTTTGATGAAATCGTTGTCCATGTCTGATTTTTTCTTTGCAATTTTAATTATGTTTACATTACACTACAATTGAGACCAACACTTAATTAAAATATTTTGATTCGCATTGATTTCTTTATACGTAAACGGAAACTATTCCTTAAACGAATAGGTTTCAACAATCACTTTATTTTATGGTTTTTCTTGTAATCGAAAAAAAGTCAACGACGTCTCGGCACGCGCGGTCTTACCCTGAACGCACATAGCATCCAAACAGACCAGACAAGGATAGCGATATACGAAACTAGCAAGAGGGAGTGGGAAGGAAATATGATAAATGGGCACGACCGACAACCGAGAAATGCAGTCAAATTAGAAGAATTAAATATCAATGTCGATACGGTACCGAATATTTGAAAATATACCGACAATTCAAACCGATTCCCAAATTACCCACATTTATTTTTGTTGGATTTATCCATTCCTCCTTATTTATTTGAATTCGCTAGACTCTTTTTGTGCATTTATTTCTTTTACTATAAACTATTAGTAGATTTGTGAACACATCTTTTCATACTTTTCAGAATTCTGAAGACGTATAAAATTTTCTTTCTGACATCCCCATTTCCATGAGTCATTTCAATGTAAACAGTTTATACTAACATCACAATTCACATACAAACTTCATAACGTCTTCAGATTTCATGATAGCATTCATCGCTTCAACAAACTAAAGCCTAATTATTTGCTAAGTATAGGTTCGAAAAAGGTTTTATTGAGCGCACAATAAGGCTCCAAGGCGCACGTGGGCGAGGGGAATTATGCGCCGTAATTATATGACGGGTTCGATTCTCCGTTTCCTCTTCATTCGTCATTACTTTCTCTTTGCTTTTCATTTGATCAACAACATTTTGGAGAGGCAAAAGAATAGCAGTATAGCTGTCGAGATCTTACGCCTGATACGACTCATTCAATAAAAAAATTGCTACTCCATTGTTTAGAAGTCTGAAGTGTGGCAGTCATATTTCAGCAGATGCTTGTGAATTGCCACTCCATGTAACTCTTACTTTAGTTTACAAAAACGTTTTTCGACATGTCATAGAAATCACTGGAAAAGTAATAAAAGTATCATGGATTTTTTTATCGCTTCTCAATTTTCATAAGAGTTTTGCGAAATGACGAGAATACAATACATACTTAGGAAATCTGTCTGTACATAAAATAGATTACGGAGGTAGGAACGGCCAAGGGCGGTGTGAATGGTGGACTAGGCACAATGTATTGCCGGTGGGTATATTTAGATATTTATTACTTGCTAGGATATGAGAGGGAACATGGTTTGGGACATGGTGCAAGTGAAAACAAATTGTACAATTAGTCGAAGGATCTATTCGATACAACAAACAGACATACAACAGATAGTGATAAGACGAAATTCTTCTGACAACCTGAACTCCACCTATCTTCTACTATTTATACTAATATAGATCGTCGGTCGAACTAGCGTAATCTATTGTAGGCTGATAGAGGAAGCAAAGGTTAAAAAATAATTTTTATTGCAAAACCTTATATTACATCTCAATATCTTATTTTAACATCAAATGATTTCCTCCGTTTCATGCAACAATACAAAATTCACCCTTTTCTATTTTCTAGCCTTTGTCAGTGACTTGAACCATTCCAAGATAAACACATTCGTTTTGTGCAACTTGAATCGGAAAAACCACTTTTATGGATTTCGGCATCAGTTTTATTTCTTTGAACATTTCGCAGAATCAGTGAATAAAAAATAAGGAATGCGTTTATGGTCAGCGCTGTAAGTTTAAAATGTTGGCACTACTGTTTAGTGCGACGGAAATGTTGCTCACGATTGTCTAATATTCGAACGCTTGTAGTTCTGAGTACGTGTAAAGGAACTGACGTAAGGCAATTTACAGCGAAACGAGTTAAACCATACTAATATTAATATTCAGCGTGGTACGTACGATTTTATTATGCCGTTTGACTCGTCGTCTTTCAATTTTACCGTTTCTTGATTTTAAAAGGTTTTTGCGGGACATCCATTTACTTTATAACTGAGTAAGTCTGAGATTTACTTAATTATGATTTTGTGTAATTTATATAACACGAATCAGTTAATTTGGTATTGACTATTCATTTTGGTTATTACCAGCATCACTTTATCGTTACGTTTTCATTAAATTATCATAACACAATTAGACATGTAACATGTCATCGAAATAATACATTAAACGTAAGATACAGTATAAATATAGGACAAAATATAAAACATCGTCTCGAAACACTAGATTAATAACCCGAGACAACATAGTTTATTGCGAATATTTTATAAGCAATAAAAAAACAAGAAACGTTGCCACTGGCCACCGCATAAGAAAAGCGGCCGTATCAACATAAAAAAACGACAAAAGTAACCACGCACTTGGAATCGAAATGCAAAAAAATGTCGCGAGAAAGAGAGAGGTACATACACCGTTCCAGATAGAGTGGAATGGCAGAAATTTCGAATTTAGAATGCAGCGCGTGCGTTGGACATCCGTTGCGGGAAAAAAACGAGGCCGCCATCTATCGAACCTCGATGACACCACGGCTCGTTGATTTTTAACCTTACTCGTAAAAGCTTGTTTTTTCTTCATAACGTTCTCTAGAATATTGGTTCAAGATTTCACTGAATAGTTATTTGTAACGAAATAGTTTCAATTTCAAATTTGTTTAAGGCACATAAGAGACTCATAATAATATTTAGTATTGAGCTCTTTCTACCTTATGAGTGGCAATTAGGCACCTAATTTTCAACATAACAGTCGAGAAATCATTATGTTAACCGACTTCTGTCCGTAGAAGATGGAGCACGTGAAGTTCACCTAACTAGTCGTAATAGGTATATTATTAAAATTCAAGTTTGTACACCGAACTTTCTCTTGGAAATTAAGATGGGACACGAAAGTTTCCCTTAATAGCGTAGTTGGCTAAATGTAAAATAAATAGTTTCATTTATATATTTTGAAATATTGAGGTATAATACTTGTTAAATGTAATAAAATATAATTTTTGTTGTGTAGTTTTTTGTTATCTACTTTTGAGAGTTACATAAAAGTTGGAGCAACTGAAGGAACGCGTGACGTCAGACTTTTGTTTGGAGCGTTTTTACGAGACTTACGAAATTTTTGTATTACAAATCGCTGTCTGTACCTTTGAAAATATTGATTTTTGTTCTACTGTTTCTTCAGAGAAGTTACTTATACTTAAGAGTATTCATCAATGGAATAAAAATTTTTTGTCAACTAGCCTCTTAAGATTTTAAAACGGCTCAAGTAGGCCGTTATAGTTACACAGTATAACCCTACTTTGAACTATTTTATGAATGGCGTTGTGGTTGTATAACTGAATACATAATAAGATGGTTATCTAATTAACAGTGAGACCACCGTAACGAATTTGATCGATCGCTGTCATTAACTAAACTACTTACTTCCAGGCCGACGATAGTAATATTAAACCATTTGTTACTCTAACAAAATTCTAATCTTGCCTCAACAGCCCGAAAATTTAAAAAAATTTGGTAACACTTAAAAAATGCGAAACCTACTAATGTTAGGTCAATATTGAAAATGAAGCAAAGCTGTCTGTGTTTTTTTTTGTTCGTAAATAAAGATAGTAACATATTTTTGTTATTGTACCTAATCTAACTTGTAATACAAATATTGCCACCACTGTGAGCTTTGTTCAACGCCATGATTATTTTTTATTCCACATTTTTATGTGCATTTAACTACAATACACAATGTCTTTATTGATCAGTATTGATGCTTGTCCCCGCGTGACGCCGGCTACCACCGGGGGTAAAAAATGACCACAGGGGTAAAAAATGACAGTCCGGGGATTGACACTGTCACGTCAGATGGATTGGCCCCATTACCGCGGGATAACGAGATCCCTTATATAATATAATAGCAGTTTTTGTGTTTCCACGAACGACTCACAGAATATTGAGATTGATGTCAGCCATCAATTTGGATTAAATGTCATAAAAAGACGAGGTCATCACACAGTACATAGTTGTTATATCTATCTGTTATACCTACCTGTGGTATATCTGCCTGTTACACCTACCTGATATGTACCTTTAATATTATGATAAAAAGCTGTAACTGCAACCTCTTTCTGAATGAATGATGTTAATTTGAATGATTTCAATTTAAGTCATATCTGATGAATGCATACCATTATTCCTATTCATATTAGAAGGGATACGGCTATGTTTAGGAAACGATATTTACTAACGGTTAAGTTTATAAACATTTAGGTAGGTACCATATTAAAAATGTTGTTTATAAAACTGATTAAAAAGTCTGTCTCTGTCTCGAGTGCGATATAAAAAGTGGAGAGACCACCGGTAGCGTAATGGTAATATTATACGCGTTATCTGCCAGCTGATAGACGTGCGTAGCGGCGGAAGTCGAGGTTATTAATGCCCCGACACGTGTCCACTGAAGATAGGCTTTATTTTATAGGAAAAATCGTCAATGAAATATTGTGAGAGGAGTTATCGTCATCGGAAAAAGGTTCAGCATACCTGAACATAAAGATGTTTACTTGCGCATGGGGTCTCTGCTTAAGGTTTTTCTTTGAATGTAAATAACTAGCTAAAATACAAGTTTATTGCCAACTATAGCAGTGACCACCGTTTATAATAAATCTTAAACTATTCGATAGATGGCAGCTCTATTAATTATCGATAAAGTTTTACGGACGCGACCACTAATGGGCGAACAGAGCAGAAAGCCACCCGTCATTAGTCTGTTTGACATTAGACATCAGTCAAACGGCTTCATGTTGGGACTTACCTGCTTACGTTTCCCTCATAATTGCTTTAAATATCTAATAGCAAAAAATATGAACGAAAAAAAACTTGACTTTAGAATAAATAATAAAGAAGGCCTAATAATATCTATTTGGTTTTTGTAATTTTTTTTAAATACTGTTATTTAAAAATTCAAGCTCATACGTCATACCTAATACAAATAACAGTTTTTTTTTTTTTTAAATCGGGCATAGTGATTCTTAATATAATTTGATGTCTGATTCAAATAAAATGAGCTTTAAGCTTTTAGGAAATTATATAATGTTAAAAAAATATCGTAAAATATTTGTCTAATAAAATACCATCGATTATATTCGTGTACATCACCCCATCACTAGAGTAAACTGCTCGACGGTAGCAAGTAGTGTCGCATTGATAAATATCCTTGAAGATCGTTCACTTTCGTGATAATTCCTCTGCCAGCCTCATATTTGTTCGGCTATTCTAAAATATATTCTCAGTCGAGGGTATAGAGTCCAACATACAATGCAAATAGATCACAGATCGAACCAGAGGCTTTTATTTATGAGACGCTCGGTAGGTGTTTTATAGTTATTTGATAGAGCGCTATCGTGATTATTTAACTTGAGTTTTTGACAGCTGGTGTCCATTTTGTCAAGAAATGCCTTTAAAATAGCCCCTGGATATATTACGGGCCTCGAAAGACTAATAAAGCTAAAGATATTAATAATGTCACGTCTAATCCAAGAAAGTAATAGTAGACACGAGCTACCGATTGAAAAATGCTTCTTTATTAATATGCTTTTTTATTGTAACTAAATGTAATTTTTATCAGTTGAAGTTTTCAATAAAATATATCGTCGTACGTAATAACATTTCTACTGAAATGCAATTATCATTACGCAAACGTCAGCACGCATCGCTATGAATTGATTAGATAAATTAGTTAAAAATATGGAAGTTAGTATAATTAAAGATATTTTATTCTGTTCCAGGTAAAAAGTGGCGTTCGCTGACACCACAGGACCGGAGACCTTTCGTGGAGGAAGCGGAGCGGCTGCGCGTCATCCACATGACCGAGCATCCCAACTACAAGTACCGGCCGCGCCGGCGGAAACAGAACAAGGCCAGGCCCAACCAGCCCTCGGCCCCGTCTAGCGCCCCGCCCACCGCGTCGGTGGCCCTCGGCTCCCCCTACGCCACCGCCACCGACTCCCCCGATGCGCGGTACTCCCACAACCCCGGCGCGGGCTTCTCCCCCTACCGGACCTCGCCCCTTGCGTCCGATTCCTACCAGTCGACCCAGTTTAACGGCCACGTCCAGACACCCGAGTCCTCGCCAGCCCGGTCCCCCGAGCCTCAGGGCCGGAGGAGCGCCCCCGCCGAGGCCCCGCTCCCTACGCCGGACGCGTCGCCCGTCGAGAATGAAAAGGAAAACTTCCAGTATGAGGAGAGGCGAAGGGCTATAAATGCGTCATCTTTGAACGACTCGTACTCCTACAAGTCCTTCAGAACTACGGGGTCGTTCTCCCCGGCGCCCGTGGCAGCTATGGGAATGGCCAACGGCATGTACGTCATGTGCACCCAGAGGACGCTGACCGAGCAGCCCCCGCTGGTGACCGGGACCTTCTTCCCGCCTGTCGCCACGTCGCAGGATCAGCAGACGCTGGGCAACACCGCCCCGAGAGTGTCGTCGGCTCCCAGCGGGCCTCTGAATACAGAGTACAGCATCCAGTATCATCACTACGAGCAGTACGAGCCGATTTACAAAACGGAGGATAACTACGTCTCCCACTACCCGGAGCAACCGAAAACCGAGTACGACAGCGGCTCGTACTTCTCGGAGGAGCCGTCGGCGCCTCAAGGCCAGGACAACGAGCAGTACATGGGCCCCCGGCCGGAGATCCGGACGGGGTCACCGGAGTCGGACGTGGACGCGCGGGAGTTCGACAAGTATCTGGACTACGGCGCCGACGGGACGATGGAGCAGTACCGGTACGAACAGCAGTACCGGCCGTACTGCGAGGCGGCGCCGGGGCCGGAGTACTGCGAGCGCATGTACCCGGCGCCGTACGCGTCGGTGATCGCGGGCACGCCGGCGCCGGCGCAGTACGCGCCGCCCGCGCCCGGCGCCGACGCGCGCCCGGACGACGAGTTCAGCGTCATCCTCGCCGGCGTGCGGCAGACCTGTTACAGCAACTAGACAGAATGTAGCCCAAAGAGTAACTACATTTATTCTACTATAATAATTTTAAGTAACGTGACTGGTAGACATTTATAATATTTTGTCGAATCGTTGTAAGTATAATCTGATTTCTGAATAAACTGATATTTCAATCCTTGGTCTCACAATAGTGCAATTTTTATTTTACCAAGAAATTAAATAATTTAAATAGGTCGTGCATAATAAACAAAAAAAAACATTCATGCCGTTTTCGTATATTGGCTATTGACTAAAATTATCATAGTGAAATCAAAACATGATGATGAACATCAGACTCTATTTCGTTATTATTTGTATGAAAATTCAATTGATCAAAATAATAGCTCCGCTAAACTTTGAGTATACCTATCGAATAAGCGTTCATACAAATAAGATCTTATAATAGAGGTTTACAGTTATTTGGTCAAGCATTGAAGGTTTTGTTATCGTCTCAAGTATTTTATATAAACACTATATAATAGCTTCCTGCGTCATCAAATAATTTATTCTGCAAAATACTTAAGACTTTATTGGCAAAACACATATCATGAGAATAATATTGTCAACCAAAAACTGGTCTATATTCATATACCTATGACTTGGCTTATTTCGAAATAGATTTGATCCATGTAAAAAAACAGCCAAAAATGTAAATGAAATAAAAAATCAATAATCATTTTTTTTAATCAATCAAAATTGAATTTACTACCAATTCATAACTTTTATCAAATTTCAGATGAAATTTGTATGTATTTTAATAATATAATTATAAATTTTATGAATATTGAGATTAAGCAGTAGCTTCGACTGTATTGACATGCCTATATTGACATGCCTGTATTGACATGCCTGTATTGACATGACAGTATGGACATGCCTGTATTGACATGTCTGTATTGACATGCCTGTATTGACATGACTGTATTGTTAAATGTGGTTATTGAAATAAATTGGTGCTATGTGTAGGGGTTCTAAAGTTTGTTATGTTATAAATAATACCCAAATCTTCGGGAAACATAGCGTTTCTCTCGTGAAAGTTTATTTATTTGTATTCTATTGTATATTTTAAAACAAGCTTATCATAAGTTCTTCCATACGCCTGTAGATATTATGTAAGTCGAGTTTTTTGTTAGCGATAAGCTTACGATATTTGTATAAAATGTACGAATTTGAAAATATCTCATAGCTATAATATAATTTGTATTAATTTTAGTTAAGTTGTTAATTTGGTTCCTTAGGATAATGAAAGACACTCGCACTGCGAACTTTGGTTCTTCCTTGTAAGAAAATTTATAATTAATAAAAATATATTCGTAATATGAGTTCTTTATTTTAATTTATTAATAGATTAAATATTTAATGAACAAACAACATCACACCGACCACACAACGTGGGTAAATAACTATCCCCTAGAAATAATTAAATAAATTAATATCTATAGACACTTCACACCACGTCAATCTAGCCCCGTGCTAGATTGAATCAATTCAATCAATTTTTAAATCAATTCAATCAATCAATCAATTCAATCAATCAATCAATTCAATCAATCAATCAAAATCAATCTATCCAAAGAACTTGTGTTACAGGTACCAGAAAACGGGAAGTATATTTAATACAATACATATATTTAAGATTTTTATATTTTACACATATTTAATACACATCCATAACCCAGGAACACGGAAAAACTTTTTGTTCCTTCGGCGTGATTCGAACCCGCGATCCATCAGCCACAGAGGTCGTCGTCAAAAAATTTTAGGACTAGAATTTTTCTTGTATCAACGGAACATTCCCAGAAGATATTGAAGAGAATATACCAGAACATTGTACTAAAAGTATGTGCTGGAAAAAAAGCAAATTATGTAACCCAGCTCTAAATTGAAAGCCTACTGCTACGAGCCTGCAGAGAGAACCTTAACATATAAAATATCAAACTATAAAATAATATTATTATCAACAAGATAATTTTTTATACAGATTTATGCTAAATCTTACTTAGTGCTGGAAAATATAAACGTTTTGAACGTACAGCGTACTTCCTATTCCTAGCAGGCAAAGGCAACAACATTTAGAACAATAAACAACATTAATACCTTAATTAATTAATTCACATAATGCAAGGCACAAAGACATTTAAATAACCACGAAGCAATAAACGTATTAATCACAACTCTAAGCGCAATACCTCACACTTGGCCAAATAAATCGCTAAACTACGGGTATATTAACGCCCCCTAACAGAAAGAGCATAAGTCCAAATAAAATTAAAATTACTAAATAATTTGCGCACGTATGTGCCCGGCCCGCGGCGTCCCGCGCCTGTAATTATGTCCGCCCGCCGCCCGCCCCGGCCGGTATTGATGTATCGACGTCCCGGGTCAAAACACTGTATGTGTGTTTAATTAATATTCGTGCAATACCAATACTTGAACGTAGCTGGTGAATATAGAGGATAAATTGATCTAACAGAATTCTAGAAGTTCGATGTAAAATTATTATGAAAAAGTGTAAGCTCGTGGAACAAAATGCTGTTACAAGAAGAAGAATTGCTGTAAAACATTAAAATAATGATCACGTTTGTTATGAACGAAAAGTATTAAGATTTTCACAGTTTCAACAGAAATTTATTTTACAAATTAAGCAAATATAAATTGAGATTGAGCGGGTTACATCACTTTGGCCGCGTGGCGTGTGAGGCTGTTATAATAAGTGATAATTAAGTTTATCTCGGTCTTTTATGGTTTAATCCTCGGAGACATTTCGATGTGAATCATATTAGCGTTGTTAATTAAAGTTTTACTTTGTTATTAAGTTGTTACTTTTCTTTTTTATTGCAAATTTAGATTTACGTGCATAATATTGCGATTTGTGAATATTGTAAGAAGTAAACATGTACTAACTACTAGGTTACTGTAGGAGATAACAAAAGCCCGTGGCCTTGTAGATTGCTTATTGGTGGCCCTCGAAAGGAAAACATCGTGGGAAGACCTGCATGTCTGAGTAGACTGACAATCTTCAGAGACCCGTGAAGTTGCCAATCCGTCTGTCTGACTGTTAAGTTGAGGACCTCCTCAACTTAACAGCATCCTCCTCCAGTTCCCAATGATGATGATACAAAATAGATGGGGTTTGTTATTGTCGCAGATTTGTTTACATTAATAAAAAGTAAATAACACGTTATCTAAAATAATTACCTGTCGCCAATTAGTCCTCGAAAACCGGAGGTCGAATCTTGCGTCTTCTTTGTTGAGTTGCCAGTGCCAGAGAGTCCCAGTGAGTCGGAACTGTGCTGCTTGCTGCACTGGCTCCAGTGAGTCGGAGTGCTGCCGTGCGGGGCCGATGCTACGTGCTGACCAGGGAGGTGTGTGCTCTGCTTGCTGACCGATCGTTGTAGTGAGGAGTGCTCATTGAAGCCCGTGCGAGCTCGACCAGGCCGCGGTACGTTGAGGCTGGTGGTCGAGGTACCCGATGAAGCAGAAGCTGGTTGGCGTGATGCGGAGGGGTAGGGAGTGATGATGATGATGTCCAGAAGGAGGCGTGTTCTATCGAGGGTTAAGCAGATTACTTAACCCTCGACAGAACGAGGAGAGTGGATGCCCCAAAGGGAGATTTCCGACCGAGCGAGATGGTATGCTCGGTCAGCCCAAAGCCCACTTGTATGTATTCGGATGTCGTATATATATAGTGCCGATCATAGAAAACTTCGATAGCGCGATTCAGGATTATGGTGTTAACTGGTCCGCCGCACTATCAAGCTGTTACGCTTTTGACGCGTTGAAGCCTTTGATCCGTCAAAATTCTATACCTATCTTGTGAAACTGTTGATAAAATATTTACCCACTTAATCGAACTTAACAGTCTAACACACATTTCAGTTAATGTTATAATGTCGTAAACTGTATCAGAAGTTAAACCGATTAATAAATCAGCGCAATCTGGCGGTATTTTATCAAATAAAAATGCCCTGCGATTTTGAACTCTAAGAGAGAGTAATTAAATCTATTTTAGCGTTTTGAGTAATGTTGACAGAATGACCAAGTGTCTTTGTTTCCACCATTAATATATAACTTGCTGAACTGTTTATAAGCTATTCCAATATCTACATTTACTGCCGCAGCGAGAATTGCTCGAATCAATTTATATTTAGGAAACGGGAGGTCTGTCTGGTTGGGAACTAGACGAGACAGCTGAGACAGATAGATACTTAATTATTTGATATTTATAACCGAGGAAATATGGAGCAGTCCTTACTCAAAGAATAATTATAATTGGAACATCTGTCCAGTTTTGGTTTCCCCTTTTTACCCGACTACGGCGAAGGCAAAAGGAAGGGCAGTCTATGTATGTATGGATGTATGTATGTTTGTTCCATCGTAGCGCCTAAACTACTGGCCCCATTTTAATGATTTAATTTAAATGAGGTGTCAATAATAGCCCGGATAACATAAGCTGTATAATTATTTACGTAATCGGGTTGTAGTTTTTTTTTATTATAGTTATTTAACTACAATTAAGGAAAGAAGAACCACAGAAGAGTTTTCTTTCGTACATATTATGCTACGCTTATTTCCTATAAAAGAAGATACGACATCAGCTGGTCTTCATTTGTGCAATGCCGTTTCCTGACAACGGTAGTTTATTGTACGGTGGCCAGTGATGACGCGACTATCTGACCCGTCACCCGGCGCATTGAAAATCGAATTCCATGGCCATCGGGGTTTGTGGCACCACGTGCAATATCACGAGGTGTCCTTTTTACCCAGTTCCGCGCTAACCAAAACATTTCTATAACGACCCATTGTGCTCTACGTAATACGCGATACCGAACACCGCGACCACAGCAAATAAAAGAGATGTAGATAACGCCCCGATAACGATTCCATACACACCGAATTATCAAAAGTTGTGTTTATAAGGAAATGCACAATTCATTTTAAATTACCTCCGTAGAACAGGGAAGTGAGCCGGTATTTACAATACGGCAACAAATATTAGATTTCAGCACTATTGAGAAACTCACGGACATCGATTCTATTACAATTAAAAAATGTCAATACACTTTTGCATAAGCAGCGCATGTCTCCGAGACGACTATAAAGCACTCCAATAAACAGCGTGTTTTAATTTTTTTGTCCCGCTACCGCGGCTGTTTTCAGTAAATTAACAATTTGATCATTGTGCTCTCATGAATGGGCACCAAATCGCGCTATGCAAAGCATCGGAGTAATGTATCGCCGCTATCTTCAAAGGCGCATCGGTCGCGGCTCCCGCTCGGCACAGAGTACAGACCAATGATATAATATTATGTTTATGGTCCCTGTTTATGTTTATATTGCTTGCATGGCCTGTACTTAAATGAATCTATAGGATTAGGTTAAGGTTTATTGACGGTTTTGTAGAAAATGTAAAGATTCGAGTGCTCTACAATAATCATACTCAAGCAAAGCTGTGGTATTCATTAAGTTTATGTATAATATAAAATTGGCATATTGCAGTTTTTTAATAATAATATTATGTAGCTACGTGCGTCGCTACGCCACTGTAAATAATTACAGATAATTCGTATTTCGTATAAAGAATTCCAATATTTCACGTCCAGCGACGGCGTTAGTTTCATAAATTAAAATCTTTTAACAACCAAGTGATTGATAAGTTTTGGAAACTTAATTTCAAATGACGTTTACAAGATAGGCAACAGATTGTAATTTCAATAACATAAACGTATGTTATAAAAAATGTAAGTTACACAACAAAAGTAATTTCAATCATAGAGGCGAGGCATAAAAAGCGCCAGTCATCTACATCCTGTCCTCGCAGCTCGGACGCGACGCGACGCGACGTGTCGTGTCTCACCCGCCTGTCACTCACGTCACATTATCATAAACTACAACTTAGTCATATTTTTTATCTGTGGTGAAATTACGTTGCACAAGTTTAGGGTAACTATACAAGGTTTTAATCAGTGATGTTCTAAATCTGAGATTAAATTATTTTAGAGTTTGATCGCTATAGACTAGGGCGAAGAAAGAAAAAAAAAGGAATAAATGCATAAGTTGAGCATCTGATTGATTTCCAAATGATTTCATCTTAATCAGCAGGTCAATACTATTTTTGTTTCAAGTTTAATGATAAACCTTGCACAGTGCAGGCACAAACACAAAAACATTTCACAAACACTTGTAGCGTTTGAATATGGAAAAGTGTAAAAACCTTGTTTAAAATTCCGATATCGATATGGCACCCTTCAAACTCATAAATAAATTACAAATTCAAAGGACCACCCTCGCTCGCAATGCATTTGTCAGAATTTTTAATTATTTGAAAGGATTTAAATTTTAAAGGAATTTTCGCTAAAACGAAGTATCGTTTCAAAACGGACATAGAAGAGGTATTCAATTTTGATCTCGACTTTCGTTTAATTCACTTTAATGACTATGTAATGTGTACAGTAAAACCACGTCGCTAATGTCATTGGGGAATCATCGATTTTCATACATCGTCAACATCTTCATTTTCTATGGAAAAAGACATTAACAAGGTGGTCGTACTATAAGTATTACGTGTACAGCAATAGATAACTATGTCATGTGTACCTTCCTAATAGGTAATACTTATGATGTAAAAACTATTGTAAGATTGTATTTACAGGTTTTTAAGAGACATTTGAAAGTTTTTTGTTTTATCTTTATTCAGATTTTAATTACTTTTTTGCCTTCATAATTATATATTTAAAGATATTTAATACAGCTTACATAAATCTCAGTTCTAAAAGTGGATATTACATCATCCCATTATAATATGTTTATTAGGAGTTTTCCCACATTAATTGTAATTATACCATCTAACACATTTAATATAACTACATAGATGTCGCCCTGTTGTTTAAATTTGCCCATACTTAATAATTCACAGAAGTTTGGCTTTTAGATCAACTCAACTCAAACTTAAAGATTTCAAAAAATTTAAATCTTGTGACTAAGAGCACAGAGTAGAAATGTATAAACTTACGTACAGAGAAACGGCTCTCATTTTAGTCTGAGATCCGAAGTAAGATCGTCCTTCACTGTTGTGTCAACCAGATGAAAGTGATATTTTATCTAATGGAATAAGTTACTCAGCATAATTTAATTAGGCAACCCCTTAAAAATGGTCATGATTATAATTAATTAAAATTATAATAAATATTCTTTTTTATAATTTCGCCGGCAGGCCTACCAAACAAAATAAACTCCAATGAAAAGTTTATAATATACACAACGTGCAACACCTTAGTAGATTACGACAGCGAAACAACGAAGGGCCGCTCGAATTGTCGTCTGCCATAGTTTTTCAAACAGGCTTGACTCCTTAGAGCTACGTAGAGATGTAGCATCGCTCTGCATCCTCTATCGGTTATATTACGGGGAGTGCTCCGAGGAATTGTTCGGACTTATACCAGCTGTAACTTTTCGCCTCCGTTCCAAGCGACAAAATATTTATCATCCTCATCACTTTGATTAGTGGCAGTCCTCAACCGTGCGCTTTACCCGAAGCTTTCTGTCGCGCACAGTAAAACTCTGGAGTGAACTGTCGCCAGCGGTATTTTCGGACCATTATGACCTCCACACCTCGAAATCTTCAAGAAGGAAGCGTATTCCCTCCTAAAAGGCCGGCAACGCACTTGCAACTTCTCTGATGTTGCGGGTGTCATGGGCAACGGTTTCCATCAGGTGATTCGTTTGCTCGTTTTCCCCCTGATTTAAAAAAAAAAACTCACGTTTAAGTTGGCTGGTAGGTACCGATTTCAAAATTATGAAAATTGTGTAGAGAAATAGTAACAATTTTAGCTGAATTTAATAGGGGAATTATTTAGAAAATGAGATTTACTTCATACTTTTTAGTGCATTTTTACTTTGGAAGTCGGTTTAATATATTTATAGTAAAGACAAGGATAAACGAATTTTACGTAACGTATTTAAACGTAGAGCTGGCAGCTCCTATAATATATAAAGTATATAATATATTTATAATAAAATATAAAGAATAAATAAAACAATAAATAAATTGAAGAATGAAAATTATATGCAAAAATATTATAATAAAAATTTAATAGAGTGGAGACATTGATGCCTATGCATTGACTACGTTGCTCTTTTTTCGTGCAAACTTGCACGATTTTTCAGTTCAAAAGTCTTTACAACTAATATCTAGGAACAAATTTTCTTATTCCTTAACCTTATACTACGTTATTCGTAATTAAATTAACATTTTACAACTGGTCTCAAAGGGTTGACAGAAGAGCGCAATTACTAATATCAACTTACCTGCGCGGCTGCCGCGGCGCGGCTGGGACCAGAAAAAGGTAATCTACTGAGGTGTTACAATATGTTGTGTGTATTATAAACTTTTCATTGGAGTTTGTTTTGTTTGGTAGGCCCGTCTGCGAAATTATAAAAAATAATATTTATTTATAATTTTAATTAATTATAATCGTGGCCATTTTTTAAGGGGTTGGTTGTATTAAATTATGATAAGAAACTTATTTCATTAGACAAAATCTCACTTTCATCTGGTTGACACAACAGTGAAGGACGATCTTACTTCGGATCCTCTACTATTTGTTTGACCTTCAACAATTTTCCACACAATCGTGGACACATCGTATGCTTTTGGTAGTGTAATCAAATCGAAAGCTGTTTAAGTATACATTTCAATAGAGTCCGGCACTAATATTATGAGAAATTGACAAATGTCAACGTGTAATAAAATTGTATCCTTGGAGGAAATAAAGGAAGAATGGGTGTGATATATAAGTACAATCATAGAGTACTTACTGTACTCTATGATTGTACTCATATATCACACCCATGATAGTGTGTGTTACTAATCTAATGTAGTGTGTTGTTTTTTGTTTGTAAAATTAAAATGTATGTTTTTCTAAGCATTATTTAAAAAATATACTGCATAAACTTTCTACATAAACTTTATATAAATATAATATCGTATTCCTCCGTTCGCAAAATTCTCGTAATACTGTATTAATAATATGATCATGATTGATGATGATTTGACTAGTGGTTTTGACGAAAATTGTCAAAACCACCAGTTAAAAATATACAACCGCCTCCTTTTAAACTGACTACGGCGAAGCCAAAAGGAAGGGTAATGATTTTGGCAGTCTATGTATGTATGTATGTTTGTTCCCTCGTAGCGTCTAAACTACTGGTCCGATTTTAATAAATGAGGTGTCAATAGATTCGTAATGATGCCGCGGGTAACATAGGCTATATTTTTTTTTTTTTCAAAATTTTGTATTTCGAAATTTGTACCTCAAATTCTAACATCAAAAAAATTTAACCGTGATAATCATCACGTGTTTGGTATCGAAAGAAAGGTCTTTACATATTTGTGGCGTACTTTCGCAAATATGTCACATAGCACACGTTTAAAATGCGGTCGCACAAGCCCGGTTGTCCAATTTTCGAACATTACAACGATATAAGACTATAAATATATATTTTTTATATTATGCACACTTTACCTTCATAAAATATATTTTATGTTATAAATATTTTATTATTATTATCGTTCTTAAAATCTTGAAAAAAAATTGTCTCGCTCCGCGCTCGTGAAGATATTATTTTTAATTACAAGTGTTTTGATTAGGTACTTATTAATATGATTCCAAAAACATGTTCGATTGGGACGAAATGACGAAATAAAAAAAAAAAAGTTAAAAACTATAACCCCGACTACGTAATAAAAAAAGGGGTGTAAAAGAGGAAAATAATTCGGATAGAAATCCAGAAATGCGTAGATCCAAAAATTGTCAAGGTAGGGCCGTGGTCGCACCTACTTTATGAGGTTCGGCACAGTCGATGTCAAATCTCAGTCGTCTGTTTCTATCTTGGGGTATAATTCTAGAAACTTCTCTAGGCCTTAGGGTCAGCTCATACCTAGACGCGACGCATCTCGGTGTGAACTGACGCTCAGACGCCATTAGTGGGTGCGACCACGGCTCTACCTTGACCATTTTTGTACCTATGCATTTCTGGATTTCTATCTGAGTTACTTTCTTGTTTCGGCCTTTTTAGACCCCTTTTTTATAACGCAGTCGGGTTATAGTTTTTTTTTTACTTCTTTTTTTAATAATATCATATAATAGACCGTATAAAAAACTTATTTATTGTAAAAAAATCATATGACAATTCGCACAGGCATAGGCTGTAAAAAGTTTTTCTCGTTTTCGGGGAAAAAATTAAAATATAATCATCACCTTTTGATTTTCACCTCCTCAAGTGTTATTATATATAAAGGTTTAATAGTCAGCTATTAGGAAACCTTTATATTTAATAACACTCAGGCTCAGGCCTGATAGTGTTTTCATAAAATATACATAATTTATTATTAATAACTAATAAGACATGGATACTCTCCTCAATTTATTCCATTCTTTAACGTATTATATCTGTTCAAATAACTGAGGGTGAAAAAATTTAAAAGCATTCGCAATACGAAAACTAAGTGATAAAATTTCTAGTTACGCTAAAAGTACTTCCCTTCTAAGACGTTTTTCTGAAATTCCTGAGCAATTAACGTGTAGGCTATCAATAGGCTAATTGCTGGCTTTTAGCGTAGAGGTGCCCCGAGCATCCCTCCTATGTTAATGGTCACCGCAGATTCCGCTGCGTAAAGCCACAGCTAATTTAAACTGGACGCGGCAGCGCACAGGCGCAGGGAGACTTGGATTGGAAAGGGAAAAAATGATTAAAGTCGATGTTTTATGAGTCGGTTTTCGCCGTGCGGCGAACTGTCTGACAAGTCACCTCACCCCGACGAATCGCAAGCCCATTTACATTTATATATACATTTGACACGTGCTTCAGGGTCAACTCACACTGGCGTAGAGTCGAAGCTACGTGACACGTCATGATTTTCTCATAGAGACTATAACGAATGATTTCAAAACTAAGGATGTTCTATGACGTACATTTGACAGAAGAAACTTCATACAAGAAAAACTTACGTCTTCTATCATCTTGATTTCAGAAGATTTTGTTAATTACAATAAGCAGACCGAATATACTGCGGAAAGCAAATGTCAAAATGTCAAACCTCAACTGCCCCAAATAACCCCCAAAAAGGGCCAGTTTAAGTGTGGACACTTTATTTCGACATGCCTCATCTATAGTAATGTAATAAAGAGAAAAGATGCTTTGTTAGTATGTATGTTGGTTTGTATTGAATAAGTTTCGAAATTAGTGTATTGATTTTGATGCAATAGATGGAATAGATCACGGGGCTACTTTTTATCAAGGGAAAATGTACCCCGTGGGATTTCTTTTTCGCGCACGAATGGCAACATCTAGTCTTTAGTATAAAAGTATTCGTATAGGTCTATGCTTAAAGCATATTCATTTCTATTTTTCTATTATTAAGGGACAAATTTGTATTATGATTAGCGCTCGACGTCGCGCGTCAGCGTGCGTATCCGCACACATGCGTTTATGTAGAGTAGTAGTCGTCGCGTCGCCGCGTTTTACCCGGGCGCAGTGACGCGTCAGACTTTGACTATACAGCGTGTTAAATGTTTCGGCAGACTTCATTTTTCAGTAGACGTTTTTGAAAACCTTTAAACACATAAAAAATATCAATTAGTAAATAACCCTATAACATCACCCTATATATATTAAGAAAGCGTAGATAGTTAAACCCGCGAGTACGATCGTGTTACCAAGTCTCAAAACATATTTCCTAAAATTAATAGTATGGTTCCCGTGAGATTTTGCGCCAGTGTGAACTGAACTTTAGTCACCTTTTTTCAAAAATGTCAAATGATAAACTGTAAAAAACTTCTTTGTCGTTTAAATTTGAATTTATTTAATGTCATGCTTAGAACGTCAATATTTGAATGAGTTCCACGTATTTTCGGCTGCATCGTGCTATCACAGCATCCAGGAATATTGTATCTATAATTGCAAAGAATTTATATTATTAACGTATAATTTATAAAGGCAAGGATTAGTTCTAAAGATTTGAATTATAAACAAAATACGTCTACTAGTGTAATTCTGTAGTTTCAATCAATAGATATATTTGGGGACTTTGTTTGGATATTATATGAATTAATGATGATATTATAATAAATAATTTATATAAAACATAATTATTAATTTTAATTTTGCGCCTGCAACTGATCAGTTTGAAAAGAATAAATTAAATCGACCATTCTGCAATTCAGATAATATACGAGTACGACTGCTAAAATCTGCCAAAAACTTTAAATAGCGTTTTTGAGATTTCGACGAGGGCAGAGCATGCCGAATATACAATATGAGGTTTGTTTTAAAAATATATATATTGTCTTCTAAATCTGGAGATTTTATAAGATCACCTAAAAACTGCAAATTTTTCAGATCTGCGATACAATCTACAAAACTCTAAAATTGTATTCTGATTCTTCTACAATCGCAGGATTTTTCTAAACCTGGCCACACTGTCGGGCGTCATGCTGCGAAAGTCGAATAATACCCAACTTTGGGGCTTGCTGCTTTTAGTCACTCGCGGCCTCTTGACATTTACACGGTGAATTTTTACCGTGCTGCGGAAATCGTGCGGCTTTAGGCACCCGTGTAAAACCCCATTACTTTCGTCACTATGACGTTAACTTGGCTTAATTTACCTTCAATACAAAAAATCTATGCATAAGAATGCGTAAATAATATTTCGTAAAAGTATAAAGTAAAGTATTAGAATAAAGTAAAGTTTCTTAATTTAAACAGAGCACTGAAATAAAACATTGCAATTCTTCTTACAATATCGAATATATTGTTGTGAGAAGAAGTTCCCTCATAACAAGGCCTGTCCCAGTAAAGTGTAGATATTTAGTGATTGATTCTGAAAATAACTTTTTTCTGACTGAATAAAAGTCGGAGTAAGGAAATTTTCTTGTATCCACGTCCCCCAGCCGGTGTGCGTGTCATTATTTTATTTATCGGCGCGCGCTATCACCGATATCTGGCGGCCGATAGCGCGGCGCAGGTAAATGAGGCTGCCCCTGATTTATACCTCAGTCTCACAGCCCCACTCATTACACCCACGAGAATTTTTCTAGGATAACATCTGCAAATATCATTTTCTGAGCGTAAATATGATGTTAAATTTTATCTTTTTTACATCGGGTAACAAAATTTTACTACTTTAATTAGTCTTCTACAAAAATTATACAAAAATAAAATTAATTCCGAGCTATTTTTATCGACCCTACAAAAACCTAATAGAAACCACAAGTGAAAAACACAACTATTTGCCTACGTACGTAAATCATAATACTATGAAAAAATGGTGTGATAGAGTTTAGACATTTTTCTAGGCATATCTAACAGCTAGAAGCTCTAACCTAAGTTCTAGTCTAAGGTTTCCCAACCGTTCAAGGCGCCCCCTCTGGGATTACTAATAATTCTTTCACGCCTCTAGACGTTTTTAAAAGCAAAAAATGTATTTTTATCGATTTTCATTTATTTCCATATAATTATTTTTGTATGAAAATAAATAAATATTGTAACTTGCCGAAACATATCTAATAGCGACTGAGCAGGCGTCGATTGATATTTGTGATAAAAAAATACCTATGTTGAATTCGTGGTTTACCCCCCTTGACATCGCGCGCCCCACTGGTTGAGAACTCCTGTTCCAGACATATCTAACAGCTTCAGTCTATACGGTGCGGCTGACCGGAAATAATTATGCAATAAATCGGAGGCTCTAGCGCGACCGGCGACGTGCGACGTGCTACAGGCCTCTACAGGTGACACCGCGGTCCGCGTCACATGCCAGAGTAATCGCCAAATATCTGCAACTCTTTCACGACTTTTTTCTTTGTTTATGATGTTTTAGTAAAGCCTAATAGCTTGGAACGTGAAGGTTTTTTTGGTTTTGTTGAAGTGTAAACCCTTCAATTGTGTAGTGCTTTATTTTGTAAGAACTGTTTCTTTTGAATTAAGAGTAAAATTATGAAACCACTGCTTCGTAACCTCTTGAATGAGCTATCCCTGTTTTTCATCTAATTTCAATATGAATAAAGAAATCATTTCAAGTACATTCCAATCATCAATTCTTCCCGACTATTGGCATGAAACCTCCAACTCTTCCATTACAATTACGTTCTAACTCTCGACATAGAGTTCCAAACCGAGAGGAGTTTAAAGATGATATCATTTCCATTCAAACATCGAGTTTGACATTCGTTATTTAATAACAGAATCGTGAATCCCGGTAAGGAGGTATATAGTGACACACACGCCGTCGCCGCGGGTGCCACAAAGGGACGGGCGACAGGCTACCGCCAGATAGAACACACAGATACGGTGCATGTGATACCTGACTTACCCCATTGTGCACCGCGATTCATATACGTAAAATTAAAACTGCAGAGCTAAGTCTCTACTTGAGGTAGTAAATTGTGTCAAAGTATCATTTATATGAACTTTTCATCCGTGGTTGAAATGTATTATTTATACAGTACTAGCTTTTGCCCGCGACCCTATTCGCGTGAATAAAGTATCCCACGGTAACACTGAACTTTTTGGAGATAAAAAGTAGCCTTTGTTTTAATTCAGAGTTTAAACTACTATCACACCAATTTTCATCAAAAGCAGTAGTTTTTAGGTGAGAGAGTAACAAGCATCCATCCATCCATACATACATCCACAGAAACCATTACATTTATAATTGTAGTAGGATTCTTTAATGTAGTTACTCCTCTAGTAGTCTACTTATTCCCTAGTTTTCAGCTTTACAAAAGTGTTTTCAAGAAAAAGAGGTGCATTTATCATTTCACTTGATGCCAAAATGAAGAAGCCCGTATCTTCTAAACAATTTGCTTCACATTGCCGTACATTTATCGGCGATCGCCAGCTATTGTGCATTTGCCTCAATTAAAGTTTAATTGCGCGCCTCAGAAATGGAGGAGGCTACACGACCGATCGCTCGATAAACAAAACGATCGATTGACCGATTCTGTTTGTCACCGACCGAATCAATCTCCTGTTGGAACATCAAGTGTCTTTATACCCGAAATGTATTAATGCAGTCTTGCCGTAAGTGTAGTATTTATGTATTATCCGTCAGAAACTTGTAAATACTGAATAGGAGCTGCAACACGACGCGGATTCTCAAAGAGGCATTTACTATTTAATTATGTGGAGTCTTTTAATACCAGCTATATTATTATGCCTTGTTTGGCTTTTACTTTTAATCTTGTGAGATGCAAAAATGTTCGTCAATAGGCATTCCTTAACCCATCGTCCTTAAGTCCTGCCTGATATGGCGAAATAGAATTAACGAGACATAAGTAGGTATATCATTATAAAATATGAGCGGGCGGCTATCACTACTATCGGCTAATCAGAGGGCTTTGCGCGTATCTCCCGCAATCTGATACAAGCTCAGATGCGGGATAGCCGTATCTCAGATAAACGATAAACGGCCGCGCAGCCAAAATACGGAATCCAACAAAAAGGTGCCCGCGGAACTGCGGCATGCGAAATGCTGCAAGTTCTAGTCTGGGTTTGGTTATTTCTTCAATTTCAAACACTAAAGTTTGAATCGGGAATCGGTGTCCTCCTGAAGTGAAGAATAAAAGCTAGGTACGTAAATATTTCAGAATAGATGTTATTTTATACTTTCTGCACATGTAAGTTACACAATCGTAATGCGTAGTTCGGTTTGTGTACATTGTGACAGACAAGTGATTGATTCGACATGAAATCGAATAATTGTCCATATTTTTTAAGTTTTCATTTAAAGTATCATACTCTATTAAACTACCTTATAAGCTTTTTAGGAATCTAGTGTCAAAAGAAGTGCAACTAAATTCCCATTTCAAAAATTTGCTTATATTTAAATTGTGCAGTTAGCATGTCGCGGTCCCGGCGGTGCAGGCAAAGGCTAGTGTGACACTCTTATTTAGTATCGACGAGCGGCGACGGCCGGTAGCACACGCCTGTCGCAGCGCGGGGGGGTACAGGCTTAGCACTATAGGCTATACTGGATATACTCTAGGGCTATAATACAGACTATATTGTAGTGGCTACAGCCCGACTTTGAGACCCAGGGTCACACGACAGTGCACCTTTGCTGACACATACAACTTTATGCTTTTCAGGAAAGATATAAATGCAAGCTAAAAAGTTCCTAATTGCTTTTCGGAATAAATTTCAAGTGATTCTTTCTCTGAATGGGTCTCGTTGTTTACTGGAAAAATAAATTTCAGTTATCCATCCGTAACTCACAGATCCCTGACCATCGTAAATATCCGTTAGTCCAAATTGTTTTTTTAGAAATCCGTGTATTATACTGCAGTGTCGCAGGTGCCTCCGAGGCCCCTTTTTTCTTTAATATGTAAAAAAAACAAAGCTTCAAAGATTACTATTAGTTTTATCGGGGTATTATTTAGTTCTGGTCGGGTCCATAGGAACTAATTACGAATGAGTATCGGATCGGGCGGATCGTCCTTCCCGATCGTCGCGCTGTTCGCAGCCCAACGGTAACGACACGCGCTGGCTGAAGTGGATAAGTCAGCAATTAATTAATAATACAATCATCTATCTTAAATTAGGAAGTATTGCTTCCAAAAATAGCATTAGTTACGTTTTATGCTTCTGATTAATATCAGAAGCATAAAACGTAACTAATGCTATTATGCTAATCTACTATATTATGCTAATCTTTATTTATATGTATGGACTCTTTCTTACCATTTATATCTGGTTCCATGGTACCCGAACAATGTGTGCTATAGACCTTTTGCCATTTGCCAAATTGCCTCTTTGCCTTTACGTTTGTCTATTTTCATTTTTCAGGTAGCAAGTTTTGCTGAAGTTCTACTTCTCTATATAACAATAGACTAGATGTTGCCCGCAACTTCGCACGCTCAAAAAGAAATTTACATACAACAACCGTAAATTTCGCTGCGATAAAAAGAAACCTATATGTTAATCCGGATCTTTTAACGAAAATATAAAATACTATCATAACAAATTTCGTCAAAGTCCGTTCGGTAGTTATTGCGTGAAAGAGTAACAAACATCCACCCATCCATCCTCACAAATATTTACATTTATAATATTAGTAGGATAACATTGCCTAAAGTAGGAGAGTACATTTATAAGCGATTAACCCGAACAAATGGCAAGCGGTCTTATCCTCAATATTACTTCCATAAATATTTACGTTGAACCTTAACAATCCTTAATTTACAAGCTTATCAATCCAAATCTACTTCATTACTAATTTGTTTTTAAATGTAAAATGAGATACTTTTGTTTTATGTTTAAATACGTTATAGTAGGTTTTTGGATGTTTAATAATAGGTACTAATGTATTTTTTCCTAAAATAAAATGAAAATGAAAAACATCTTAATGTAAATTGAAAATAATGTGCGAAATAAAGTTTATTACAATTCAGATTCAATTATGTTCCTCATACCAAATGCGTAAAAGCGTGCCTCATACCAAATGCAGTCATTTCAAAGGTCACGGGGGACATACACACATATAAATCAAACAGTTCGCCGCGCGCCGGGAGAGGTCGCCCGCGGCGTCGTGACCACGTAAATAATTAAACGCTCCTAATTAAACAAAACTACCGATGAGCCGGCTCTGTCTTGAGCGGTTAAGTTAAACGGTGGTTAAAATATTCCTGTAAAAGTGAAGGTTTTTTTTTTCTTCCAAATTGTTTTAGACAGTTTCTATAAAAAAATATTAATAAAGAATGAAAAAAATAATAATGTCCAAAATAATAAGAAGATAACAATATTCTGAAAAATAAAGATCCAATATTAACAAAATCAATAAGGCTTGTGATGTAGAATGTGTGCAAAAGCTTTGTTTACATATTGTATACCGAACTACAAATATATTTGAAATATCATTATTCGTAACGTTTAATTCTAGAGACCAATAAGACCGTCGGATTACTTTGATCTAGAACCTATCTAGACTAAAATATACTGCAAATCCTTATCGTCGAAAACGGATACTTAAGATGTATTATAACGATTATTAAATATTTAAATTCGAAATGTGATATGACCGGGCTTAGAGTGGTATGGTTGTTTGCGGCTAATTCCGTCGATAGCACCTGAGCGGTGCCGACTGCCGGCAAAGCCTGTAATAGCAGATACGCCGATATACACAGATACGTTTTCTTAGGCCCAACAGATAAGCTTATTGCCAAATAAATTTTAGTAACACTGTAAATGCGTTTGTGGATGATTTTACCCCCGACCAAAACAGAGTGGTTGTTGTTATAAGTTTGACGTGTCTGTCTGTCTGTGTCAGCAGTACGTGGCATAGTAGCTCCCAAATGGATGAACCGATTTTGATCTGGTTTTTTTGTTTTAAAGCTGATATGATCGAGAGTGTTCTTAGCTATAATTCATCATCTTCAGCTTGCTCATAAATGCTTAGTAGCTCAATTCTATTTTTAATTTTCCTGATTAAACTTTAATATAGTTAGACGTAAGTTGGATCGTATGGTGGTGAATGGTGGTGGTAAAGATGTCTAACGCCATAAGAAAGGATGATCCTCAAGAGGACAAGGGATTGCTCTTTTTCTAGGTCAAGTCCCTTCAAATCTAATCTTGCATCAACTTACTAAATGAAATATAACAGAGAGACTTAGTCTTTATTCTATCTATGCTCTATTGTCTATGTTATTCCATACTCTGTGATTCTCATAGCTCAGACACAAAGTATATTATGATTGATTTATTAATTATATAAAATAAAAAAACGCTGCTTGATAAGTTTTACTCTACCTTCAAGCCTAATGCAGCGTAGAGTTAGAGTAGCTGACACACTGCTGTAGTATGTGTATTTATCTTTAAAAAATCTACAACTTCTTTTAACACAAAAGTTAACATAAAACGTGATATTAATTTGCCTATCTTGGTTTATTGATAAAGTTTACTTAATACCTAATATAAATCTTTGAACAGTAGCCAAATAGAAAGTTTCCTTATTTCTAACACTAAATCGTATATAGAGGCAGATTAGTTTCAGTATCATATCGGTATACTCGATGATATGGTCCTTTATAGCTCCTTGACCATTGCACACCCATATAAGGACCCACCTACGGCTTTGTATCTAATCCTTTACTCCATTAGCATATCAAGCTAATTTGAATTCTAATACCGAATATTTGAAGTTAATTTAGATTAAACTATACTGAATGAGTACGAAACAACATTGTCAAGTCCTAAACAATCTTATATTTAGGATTGAAAGTTCATTTTCCATTGACCAAATGTTTTGAATATTCGCAATCGACAAGTGTAGACCAAAACACATTTGTTTAACTCACTTTTAGAGAAGATTCGAATTATTTAGATAAGTAGGTAAAATTGGAAGCATAGGAAGTTATTATATTTGTGTATTTTAGTCATATTTTCAGTAAAGCTCATTTTACTTGAAATAAATAATTATCACTTGTCATGACACTCGCTTCGCCTAATTGAGTTGAATAAAGAAACTACTATATTATTTATCTAAGGCCTGTAGGTCGATTCTGTAAATTATATCCAATAATTCAGTTTCGATGCAGTCTCGATTAGAACAGCAAAATGGTATTTTCATAAACGTCAGACCAACGTCAAAAGCATTTAATTGGTCCAAGCTCCAAAAATAAGTTTATGATATCAAGACGATTCATTTATAATTCATTGAAAGTGAATTGAAAGCCTAAGTCAATTACGAGAATTGGGCTTCTGTAGAAATTAGTACTACAAAAAATTAAATGAGAAATACAAACATATCTAAATGTCTTGTACCTACCTGATTAAAAAAAATGTGTATTATATATAACTCATATACACATAAGACAAAAAAATAAATAGCTCTGTATTCAAATTCCTGGCGATTAGCATCCCGGCCGCGCCCGACGCGATGTGATGAACAGTGATACAGATTTCAATTTCCTGTGGACTTATCACATTCCTGTCATCTCTGGACAAATAACTTGTGACGAACCAACCGAAGAATATAATTTATTCCCTTTATAGATCATATCCACGTAGTTTACATTTTGATTAAAACTATACCTATATAACGCGCTTTCCATTAACGAAGCTTTCCAGTTATTTGAGACTAACTTTTGCCCGCGAATCTGCTCGCGTAAATAATAATATATAAAGTAGCCTATATTATAAGCCAATATAAATATAAATGGCTCTGCCTAAATGGTAGTAACCGTGTCATAATTCATCAAAATCTGTTCAGTAGTGTTTGCGTAAAAGAGTAACAAACATCCATCCAACCTCACAGATTTTCACATTTATGATAGAGTAGTATTTGCCCGCGGCTCCGCCCGCGTAAATAAAGTATCCCACGGGAACACTGTACTCCTTCGGGATAATAGGTAGCGTGTTGATCCAGAGCTTAAAATACTTTCATACCAAATTTCCTCAAAATTCGTTATGTGGTTTTTGCTTAAAAGAATCACAAATATCCATCCATACATCCTAGTCGAAGGAAGTAGGATTTATAATATTAGTGGGATGGTCCGGTTCTAGTGGATCATATTTAATTGAACCTACCTACACATGTTTATGTAAAATTGTTTTTAAACCAAAAAATTAAAACCGACTTCCAAAGTAAAAATGCACAAAAAAGTAAGGAATAAAACTTTTTTTTTATAAATAATTCCCCTTTTAAATTCGGCTAAAATTTTAACAATTTCTCTACTCAATCTTGCTAATTTTGAAGTCGGTACCAGCCCAAACAATAGGTATCCTATAATATTTTATAGAACAATTAATTTCAAATTTGCTGGTACCGACTTCAAAATTAGGAAGATTGAGTAGAGAAATAGTTAAATTTTTTGCCGAATTTAAAAGGGGAATTATTTAGAAAATAAATTTTATTCCATACTGTATTGCGCATTTTTACTTTAGATGTCAGTTTTAATTTTTTGTTTAAATATAAGTTTTTTTCTCTTTTTAGTTAAATGTATTATCTATATTATTATGAACACATTGATATCGGTGCACAAAACTCTGATGAATAGTAAGTACTTATGTTATCATAATAATAATATGTTGGTGTTTCTTGTGAACATGGTGGTGATGATGATGATAATTACTGTAAGTGGTATGATGGCATATGCTTGCAGTTTTTTAAACAACACCGGAATCTCCAAACATGTATCTATAAGGACTTAGGAGTTCTATTCAGTACTTTTGGGTCTAGGGTATATCTTAGAACAAAAGCTTACTTTTCGGTAACAAACGCTTAGACTACTTCAGAAAAAGTCGAAATTATTATATAAGTTCATATACATTTCGAATAGTTCCCTCGATTCCACCACTTTGGTGAAAACGGGACCAATTTGGGATTATACCCTTTACACCGAAAAAAGAATTTTGAAAATCGGTCCACAGACAAAGGAATTATCGTTGAAAATATAAAATATATATATATATATATATATATATATATATATATATATATATATATATATATATATATATATATATATATATATATATATATATATATATATATATATATATATATATATATATATATATATATATATATATATATAGATATTCTTCGAAGTATACCTACATGCCATAACCATAACCGCCATAACCAACCATAATAGCTTGACGCTGCTACTTTAAAGCAAAATAATTCATATTCGGATTCAGCGGCCAAAGATACGTAATATATCTTTGGCCGCTATATATATATAGATATATAGTACATTAGCCACTCAGCTCACCGTGGTCGGTCCGGTCGACCTTATTTTTTGGCTCATTTCCTACTCGCCTATAACTCAACAAGCCCTTCATGAGCTTTAACACTAGTCAAAAGTTTAGGCTTGTCCATTTCCTTACTTCAAGTACAACTAATAGAACATAACATACAAGATAACAGTAATCATTCCTAAAGCCTTACAACTTAATTGACTAAGGTGTAAGTAAATTTGTGAAGTTATAAAATTTACTCTATATGGTAATTTTTTTAATGTGTGATGAACATTGATCATGTAATAGACATTTTGCTGCAATAAAAAGTAGCCTATGTCCCATCCCGTGGTATGCTCTATATTTGTGCCAAATTTCATCAAAATCGGTTCGGTAGCTTACTACCGGACCGATTTTGATGAAATTTGCATTAAATAGGCTCCTTACTACAAATAGTAAGGAGCCTATTTAATGCAAACAAAAAAACATACAAACAAACAAATCTTTTCCTTTTATTATATTAGTATTGATAGAGACTACTTGTGTATTTTACTCAATTTGACAAAAGACTACGATCATGATATTATTTTGATCGTAGTTTTTTACTTTTCAGCGTAGTTTTTTACCTTACATCTATTTAAGATTTTTATTATATTATACACATATTTAATACACATCCACGGCCCAGGAACACAGAAAAACTTTTTGATCCTTCGGCGGGATACGAACCGCGCTCAATCACTGAGCTGCAGAGGTCGTATGTATATTAAATATGTGTATAATATAATAAAAATCTTAAATAGATGTATAATAACACAAGTACTTAGCACGGGGCCAGATTGGCGTGGTGTGAAGCGTAAATAGATATTATTATTATATTATTCCGTGTCTCTATGATAGTACACGGAATATCCATTGACATAGAGGATAAAATTTTTGTAAAGTATGTCGGGCGGCGGAACACAGAGGCGGCGCGGGCGCTTTAAATACAGAAATAATTGCGATGCTAACATAACATCATTTGTTTATTTACCGGCCGCGGTGTGTTAGCATAGCCGACGGGTAGGTACTTAGGTAGCTACTTCAAACCAACTATAGTAGGAGGTAAGTACTAGGTACCGTCAGCCTACGGTTTAGAGTGGCTAAATGATTATTATTATTATAGTTAAATTAATAGCATAAAGAGTTAAATGATAAACGATACTTATTTATAATTTACGTAGGTACTTTTATGCATTAAAACTGCTGGAATCTTTATAAGTTTTTCCTTATTTGTACACACAATAATATTAATTATTCGCAACCGTATTTTTCACGAAATGCAAAAATGAGTTACTTAAGATATTTGGCTTCCGGCGGTAAGTTACGATCTGCGGCAGATAGTATCAGTCTCTCCGGTCCGGACTGCGGCCGGCGGCCGGCGCGGGTGGACGAACAATAGACAGTAAATCTCATTTCACATCACATTAAACCACATTCGTACAAAAAAGATTACATTTCGCGTACTAAAATTATGAATATGGAATAATATCCCATACAAGATCGTTGAAATTTCGGATTATTTCGAATCATTTACATACATTAACTTACTGTGATATCTTTGCACGCACGTATTTTTCGCACGAAAACTTACAAGGTGTTTTTTAAACCAATTAACTTAACTTTTAAACCAACTATCTGAAAAGATTCAAACGGCTTTTTACCGCATCTAATATTCACCAAGGTTTTCGACTGTAGAAGGTTTTTCTTAAAAGCTTTTTTTACCAATTAACTGATACAATTTTAAGCAATTCTAGATAGCCGTGCTTAAGCTAATTTCAGAGGCACGATTTCGCCAGCAATCAATGAATTGATCTACAAACGAAGAACATTTTAAATCGCTCTTAGTAGAAGGTAAAGCGTCCTTGCTCTCAATATGCATTTAAATAAGATATATTATTATTATTATATTGAAAAAATTTTTATTCTAATCAGAAATATTTCATCCAGGAGGCGCCTTTGAAAATCTAAGGTAAAATAATGCAATTAATACATCCACGTATGTTAAACGTGCATGAAACCAAAACAATAATAAACAAGATACAATTAATAAATATTGTTTATATAAAATATTTTTGTAAAATAAACACAGAGTTCGTCGCCCGCTGCCAGCGCACTGTGCGGCATCGTCGAGCGCCATCTCTCGGCGGGCGGGGCGAATCACGAGCTACGTCATAACGCCACTGATTGAGAGATGAACTTTGCCGATCACGCCGCGTTATTACAGGGATTATCCATTGACTGCATATAGAGGCTGATGTGATTCATGCTTCAATATTGTCGTGGTAAGTAGATGGGTTGCATGGTGGTAAGCAATGACCGCCGCTCATGGACATCCACAATACCAGAGGAGTGCAAATTCTTAATACTCATAGATTTCAAAACTAAAAATAGTCTATGACGTACAATTGACAGATCAAATCTTCATACAAGAAAAAGTTACGCCACCTTGTCTTCCTCATACCTCAAATGTCAGCCATCTTGATTTCACCATGCCTCAAATGTCAAAATGGCCCCAAAAACTCCAAAAGTGGTTCCATTCAAGTGCGGACAGTTTTTGACTCAACATGCCTCGTCTATAATATATACGTCTATGATAATACTTACATACAGCGCCGAATCTACCATATTAGGCTTTTTGGGCTTTAGCCCAGGGCCCTGTCTATTCAAGGGGTCCCATCCGAGCTAAGTCAAGTCAAAGTCAAAAATAGATAATATACGAAAAAATCCATAATTTTATTAAATTAAAGAGATCGTTAATATTTGACTATGTTATTTTTTTCCTATACTTTGAGTAATTAGATAGTATTAGCCCAGTGCTCCCTAAACTTACGGGCCGTCCCTGACCACATAATATAATTTATATTATTATTATGTTTCCGGACGAGGCGACCCATTCATTATTCATACTGAAGCATAATAGTTGCTGTTCTTCAACAACTATCATGCTTCGGTAGAGTAAGAAGTAGAGCATAAGTTAGGGTCAGTTCACACCGCCACAATACGCGGCGCTGCATATTTAAGATAGCTATTCAATATATTGTATCTATTTTTATCATTAGTTTTACAAGACCTTTCGTATAGTTAAATTTTTGTATTTTTCTAGATGGAAAGCACCTTGGTATTTTGACTCTGTCACCACCCTATGGTTGACTGGTAGAAAATGCCCTATGACATTAAGTCCGCCATTGTACACTGTGCAGAAAGTGTATAAATAAATAAATAAATTAAAATTGAACTTTATTCACTACACGAAAAGCTACAACGTTTCATTTAACATCAGTCATACACTGTACATATTATGCTGTGCAGCGCGGTGCAACCTGACATTCGAACTCTAACAATAAAACATGTATTTTCTTGTGTCATGAATAAAGTTCAATTTTGAATAGCTATCGCAAAAATGCAGCACTATATCGCGTATCTTTTCGTTTTGGTGTAAATTGATCCTAAGGAAGCCAGATAAAAAGATTAACGGCCAAATACTGAAACGCTAATCAAAATTAAGAGCCCTCGTATTCACAGGCTGTCGCTGTCTCTGCTGCCGAAACGACAAGGACGGCATGTGACTTGAGCGCCACTTAATTTAACTATCGTGCTAGTATTCGGCCGTAAGTACCATTGAAGTGGTGTTTTACACATTATACCTCGTTGTTTTGTTGACTTAGGTATATTTTAAACGAGACAATCTTGTATAATCTATACATATAATAAAATCGCACCTGGTCGCTGTCTGTACATGGAAGATATATAAGAAAAACTGTTACACACGACTTTATGAACGACATAGAGCAAAAAACGTTTTTTTTAGAATTTTTGTCTGTTTGTCTGTTTATCTGGTTGTCTGTACGTTTGTACGCGCTAATATTAGAATGTAGTAGTTAGATGTAGTTAGACTCTGGATTAACACATAGGCTACTTTTATTGCGGAAAAATGTACGGTTCTTGCGATATTCGCTTTTGCACGTACGAAATCAACGGCTTAACCGATTTGAATGCGGTTTTCACTAATGCATTTTGGTTACTCCTCGCCACTTAATATTTAATTAACCGACTTCTATTAAAGGAGGCGGTTATACATTCAGCTGTTTATAATTTTTTTCTTGTATGTTCAACGATTACTCCGCCGCCTGTGGACCTATTTTCAAAAATATTTTTTTGCTGTAAAGGGTATGATCCCCAATTTGTCTTTTTGTCTCTCAAATTTATATGGACAACTCCTCAAAGTTATATGGACACGATATATAGTGATTTCGACTTTTTCTTTTCCAGGCATATTATGCTACCAAAAATAAAGATTTGCGCCAATGTATACCTGGATCCAAAAGTACTGAACAAAACTTCCGAGTTAGATATATGTTTGGGGATTTCGTTGTTTAAAGAAATGAAAGCATATGCCACTTTGTTAATCAAAGTAATCATCATCATCACCGCCTTCATCGCATGGACACCGTCACATTATGATGATAATATGTACTTCTATGAGTCTTTTACACCGACACGTATATCTTTGAACATTACTCTGCCGTTAGTCGAAGCATTTTCAAAATAATTTTGTTGTTGTAAAGAATATAATTCGAAATTGGTTCCTTTGTCACCAAGGTGGAGGTCTGATGATCCATTGGAAATCGAGATTGCTCCACAAAGTTATAAGGACATTTATAGTCATTTCGACTTTTATAGTAAGTAATATTTTGTGCCAAGGTGTACCCTAGATCAAAAAGCACTGAACTGAACTCCTCAGATTTAAGATCCTCCCTTTAAAGATACACGTTTAGAAATTTCGGTAACAGATCGGTAATGCTTATTTGGGGAAATACCACTGCCTCTCGCTTGAGTTTGCTTTTCCGAGAGAGTGAGAAAAACTGAAGCTTTTTTGTATTGATAACTTTCTTAAAATGTGTTTATAATAATAAATATAACTAAAAACGGAAAGATTATTGTTTTTAAACAAAAAATTAAAATACTAAAAGACTTCCAAAGTAAACATGCACAAAAAAGTATGAAATAAAAATTTATTTTCAAATAATTCCCCTTTTAAATACGGCAAAAATTTTAACTATTTCTCTACTCAATCTTTCTAATTTTGAAGTCGGTACCAGCCCAAGCAATATCCTATTATATTTTATAGAACAACTAATTTCAAATTTGCTGGTACAGACTTCAAAATTAGGAAGATTGAGTAGAGAAATAGTTAAATTTTTTGCCGAATTTAAAAGAGGAATTATTTAGAAAATAAGTTTTATTCCATACTGTTTTGCGCATTTTTACTTTAGATGTCAGTTTTAATTTTTTGTTTAAATATAAGTTTTTTTCTCTTTTTAGTTAAATGTATTATCTATTTTATTATGAACACATTGATATCGGTGCACAAAACTGATGAATAGTAAGTACCTATGTCCTCATAATAATATGTTGGTGTTTCTTGTGAAGATGGTGGTGAAGATGATGATAATTACTGAAAGTGGTATGATGGCATATGGAATATTTCTCTACTCAATCTTCATATTGTTGAAGTCGATACCATGGTATCTTCTATAGTATATTTAGCGGAACACAAAAAAGGTCCATAATTAAAAAAATATAGTTTTATTTTAAAATCTACCTACTACAAATCTTTTGTTATTTAAAGTTTCATTTGTTTTACTTAAAATGAGATCACTTTAAGAACAGATTTTGCGAGTAAAGGCTATTTGTGAAAAATTGTACATTTTTGAACTTTTCATGTAACCGGGAAAAGTGAAAATTAATATTAATATAACAATTAATTAAATTAGAAAAATGGTGATTAATATCGCGTATTTCCTCCACGTGCTCTCATTAAAATTTCTACCCGTCTATGCATACTGAGAATAGTGTTATCGATGGTCTCCTGGGATAGTCTCCGCCATTCCTCAACTACGGCGATTCGCAGTTCACCCACGTTGGCAGGTGCTGGAATTCTGGATTCTTTTCTTTTCAGCAAGTCCCAAACGTGCTCTATTGGGTTCATATCCGGTGATCTCGCCGGCCACTCCATAACAGTGATATTCATATCATTAAGATAAGCTTGAGTTACCCGAGCGGTATGCGGCCGAGCATTATCCTGCATAAAAACAAAATCGTCACCGATGTATGGGGCAAACGGTACGACATTTTCTTCTAAAACTTCTCTGATATAGCGGTCTGTAGTCAGACTCCCTCTGTCAATCACTACCAAGTCTGTGCGAGCTCCCAAACAAATGCCCGCCCAAACCATTATTGATCCACCACTGTATGTAACTGTAGTTTCAAAATTTGTCTGAATGTATCATTCTCCTTTACGTCTGTATATTCTTTGCCTGCCGTCAATATGATTTAAGAGAATTCTGCACTCATCACTAAACAATACCTTACTCCATTCGTCCTTGTTCCAAAGTCGATGTTCCTGAGCAAAAGTTAACCTGTTTCTACGATGATTTACCTCGAGCCTTGGAGCCTTGGCGGTCACAAATGAACCCAAACCAGCTTCTTCGAACCTTCTTCGTACCGTACGCTCACTTACGGTTACACCCCGCTGCTTCTAACTCATGTCGGGCATGGACGGCCGTCAAACGGCCTACGTACACGAAGCCGAATGAAACGATCATCCCTACTCGAAGTGCGTCTTTTTCTGCCTTGTCCTGCTCTTCTCACATAAGTACCGGTCTCCCTGAACCGTTGGATACTGCGATGGATCGTTGAAACTGGTCGACGAAGATCTCTGGATATCACTCTGTAGGTTTGACCATTTCTTCGCATTTCGAGTGCCCTGGCAATCGCCGTTGGGGCTAAGTCAGGCATAATTCAGTCCTCAACTCCAAAAAGATACTCGATTAAAAAAAACTAACAAAAAACAGTATTTCAATGAAATTTTAAATCAAACTGAGAAGGAAGAAATACTCGAAGTTCGCTCCAGATAAGGTGTATTTGAATAAAATTAAAACAATTGCATAAAATGTGATGTTCAGTTGTTATCTTAATTTGATATTATTTCTTTTTAAATTATATGACGTATAAACCAGCCAGCAATCTTATATGATACTGATATCAAACCTTTATTTTATGTTCCGCTAAATATGCCGGTGTGTGTATGTCTATCTTTTAAGGATATGTCACTATACCCATTCTAAGTTTAAAAAAACGATCATAAATAATGTGGTATTTTCAGAAGCTATTTAGACGGATACAACATTATCTAATCCTTATTTAGGAGATATATTAAAATCAAAAAGTACGTGTGAAAATTGATTATAAGTATATATTTTTACTCTGTGCTATTACTACATTGCAGTAGGTAGCTTGTTAGCCATTGGCAGCTTGGTATGCGTCGTATGTGTAATTTTTGCGTTGTTCGGAAATTCGAACTTCGAACCACGGTAAAATGTTTTTGTGATTCTTTTTATTTTTTTTAATCCGAGCTCCGAGCAAAGCTCGGTTACCCAGGTACTAAATATTATACTAACTACCAAGATCTAACTCATAACTCATTCTACTTGATTATACCTATCTAAAATGGAGGTAGTTTAAAAAACTATAAATATTTCTTTGTTTTTAGTAACAACCTGTATAAGCAATGGACTACACGCTCTTATTAATAATATGAAGAAAGCACAAAATCTGATCAAAAACTAACACAGGGGGAGTGCTCCGAGCTTGTACACTCAGCAGCATCATAATATTATTTAAAAAGCGATATTCACTAACTCATTTGCTTACCTGCAAATAATAATAGGCCAAAAGGCCGGCAACGCACCTGCAGCTCTTCTGATGTTGCGAGTGTCCATGGGCGACGGTAGTTGCTTACCATCAGGTGACCCGTTTGCTCGTTTGCCCCCTTATTTAATAAAAAAATAATAATAATAATATTTTAATGTTACCAATACCCACTGCTATGCCAACTGTAATAAAAAAGTGACGCGGCCCTGGTCCAGTGGTGGAGCTTGACTCTCAACTCCGGAGGTCGTGGGTTCGATCCCCGCGTTGGAACAACAAAAAAAGTCTGGTTATGACAATGCAGATCACCTGACTGTCTGACAAGAAAGATGACCCATGCGTCGGACGGACGGACACAGGACATGTAAAAAGACGGTTCCGCGCCTGATTTCACTCCAGTCGTGTCGGTCATCCGTCCCACTGGGTTACGAGAGTAAAAGGAAGAAAGAGTGTTCTTGTGTGTCACGCACACACTTGGGCACTATAAAAATTACTCAAATTACTTAATTACTCAAAAAAATTACTTTTGCGAAGCTGGTCTAGTTTCATGAAACCGGCTGTCGTCACCGAAATCGGTGTGGGGAAATAAAAATGTAATAAGATTATTACATTTTTTTTATATATGTATAATTAACTGCTTTAGGTGACAGTTAATTATTTTCTGAGATAAACCATTTTCGAACACAACAGCCGTACTGCTTACAGAACATAATAAATTGGTAATTAATTACTTAATGTCTAAACTCAACCATTTAACCAGTAACGAAAAAAAATATTATTTTGATCTAAGGTCTAGAAATGGGCATGTCATTGCTAAACGGGCACAGCTGAATAATATGATTAATGGGTTTCTATTTTCCAATAAATTACTCAGTATATGCAGCCGAGTGTACTTTGTAAAACAAACACGCCACTCCTTCAGCTATCTCGCAACTGCCATCTAAAGTATTAAGTCTTAATAAAAATATTATGTTACCTCCAATACTGTAATATTGAATAATCCACCTACAAGATTCGGCGAGATATCATTAATAATAAGTACCTATAAATAATTGGCAAATACATTCGTTAGTCATAGGTATTTGTTGGTAGTTATTCCATAATAAGATTATCATTTTCTAAGGCTTTGGATATACTTTTGTCGACATAACGTGTGGGAATATATCTAATATGCGTACCTATTAATTAACATTTCATGTACGGGTTGCCTTACTGTAATCAGTATATTTAGCGACCTCAAAAAATATCGACACTAACGAAACAAAATTACACAGACATGTAGCTCACAGCTAGACTCCAACAGACCCCTTTCCTAAGATGTAATAGCTGGGACTATATTGTGATTCGGAATCCGCAAAGCCGGGGAAAATTCAGAGCAATGAAACTAAAACTTCATTGCTCTAACTTTTCCCTACCCTAAGATCTTAGCCCTGTGCCTTTTATTTTGTGAATTATTATCAAAAAAACTAAGACAGTGTTCTTGATTCAGGTTTTTTAGGTTTTTATCGTTACGCCGCTGGGGGTACCCACATCATGTGATAAAATAAAAATATAATAATATAAATAACGTAAATTCTGTATTTTATTATATTATTAACATGTTATACATGATATGGTTACAAATTTAGGAGTTTCTCCCTAAAATTTGGGAAAAAAACCGGTTGAGGAGGAAGGTAAATTTAGGGTTATTTTTAGAGGTTTGTATATTCAAGTTTTTAATTAAATTGAGTTATTGAACTCTTATAATTAGCCACAAGCGATTTGAAAAGTAAACCTGTAGAAAATAAACTTTTGGAAGTAGGTATATTTTAATGTAAAACGTACAAAACATTATTATTTTTTATTATTTATTAATCAGTTTATTTAAGTTTGGGGAGAAATATTTTTGAGAGTTGGAACACTGCATAAAAATCGAAATGCACTGTAAGTAGTCTGTTCTAATACAATAGACCTTAAAATAAAAAACACGAGTGTCGTGCTGTCATAATGGTCCACTCTAGACCAGATTACGTCTACGTGTATTTTTCTTCAATAAAGTAGTTCCTGAAACTGAAATTCATAATGGCTGATCAGCTGAGTAGGTACTAAATAAATTTTATTTTACTTATCTCAAAATACGAGGGGTGATCCAAAATGACAATCAGTTATTTCCAGTCCACAAAAATAAAAATAGGCCGTTTGATTTGATTGAAAGATTCGGACGGAATGATTCCCGGGAGCTACATTCATTTGAATATGAACTGTCGATGGAAAACAGTTTTACCAAGACAACGCACCGGCCCACGTGTGTAAGCAACTTTAAAAAAAAATTAATTATAATGTTTAAATTCTTTTTTCTTCAATAAGTAGTTCCTGAAACTGAAATTTTATTGGCTGCTCAGCTGAATACTTAATAAATTTTATTTTACTTTTCTCAACATACGAGGGGTTAAAGAAGACATTGGATCGACGTCAGCTGAGTTGGTGTACAGAGAAACTTTACGCTTGCCAGGTACATTTTTCCTTAACTCGCCCGAGGAAGTCGTGGACTACTCAGATTTTATTTCACGCCTACGAGCTAACATAAGAAAGATTAAGCCTACACCCGTTTGTCATCATGGTTCTAAACCAGTTTTTATGAACAAGGACTTAAGAACTTCATCACACGTGTTTCTTCATCAGGATGCTGTTCGAAAGTCATTACAGGCAACATACGCTGGGCCATATCACGTAATAGAGCCAGGAGACAAGTTTTTCAAAATAGAAATTAGAGGCAAGCCTATCAACGTGTTAGTTGACAGGTTAAAACCAGCTTATCTGCTAAACCAGGGGTCTCCAAACTTTTCAGCCTTAGGGCCATACTGATTACTCCAGTAAGTTCCGAGGGCCAAAACCATATTATCATTGTTGCCGGTGGTAAAAAGTGAAATAGTCCACTGATGAAAAAAAAAGTCCGAAAAAGTACGCAACGTTTAAAAAGGCTTCAAATCGGACTAAAGTCCGCAAAACGGCAACACTGCATATTATTAATTTTCCTGTCATTATCTGTAATTTCTAGATTAGTCGTAGAGTACGAGCCATGAGGAGTGTGGCGTTAATAGCACGTACAGAATAATCTCGTTGGTTCGAGAAAGTTCCGGTGTCTTCCACTCACTTCTAGATGGCAGTAATTGGAATATATAAGAAGGCTAGTGGCGCAACCACAAGTCAGTTCCTATGACACTGTTGTGAAATAAAATAGTGCGTACCTCCTTAAAACGTGTTTGTGCGTGTTTAAGTTTAAGACATCTTTGTAACAGTATTTTGATTTGAATTGTTGCTTTTGTGTGTGATTTAGTAGTATGGAAAAGAAGCGAAAAATTGATAGTGAATGCAGAAAATTCAAAGATCAGTGGAACATTCAGTATTTCGTAATGGAGTCCAGTAACAAGGCGCTATGTTTGATTTGCAATGAAAGCATAGCCGTTCTCAAGGAATATAACATTAAACGTCATTATGAAACAAAACATTTTCAAAATTACTCAAAATATACAGGAAGTTTGCGGACAGAAAAAATCTAAGCTATGAAGCGCGGATTGAAATCGCAGCAATCTTCATTTACAAAACTCAAAACTGAACAAGAGGCTGCAACTCGTGCCAGCTTTCGTGTGGCTCTTGAAATTGCAAAACGTGGAAAACCATTCACCGATGGAGAAATGATCAAAGAATGCATAATTGCAGTAGCCGAAGAAATGCCCTGAAAAGGTAAATTTATTAAAAACTGTCAGTATGTCAGCAAACACTGTGGCTCGAAGGGTAGAAAACATCGCTGAAAATCAATCAACTGTTCAAATCAACTGTTCGACAAAAATGGACATGTTGAGTGGTTTTCTTTGGCCTTGGATGAGTCAACGGATGTGTCAGATCACGGATAAGATAGATGAGGTTGGATTGGCAATGTGCGCGGGGAAGACGCGCCACAAGTATGATTGGACAATCATACTTCAACCGAACCACGCGTTCATACTTTTTAGTCGCTTGTTGATTGCCTTGCAGTACGGAGCAGCGCTAACATCCTTTGAAAATACCGTGTTGTGCGATTAATTAATTAAAGAGTCAGACATCAAATATGAAACAAGGAGGATTTTCTTTACATCGGTAAGCATGAAAACCTTAGTTTTTTAGTATTTTTCCCAAAAAACTAGTTCGAATTATGATATTCTAAGTAGAAACGACAATTTAGCCAAGAATCACAGTAAATATACATTGCTGGTGAAGACGCAAATATTTCGCGAGAAGACACATCTGACGCGCAATGGGTTGCGAAGCGAGCCAAATTACTGCGCCTTTCGACTCGTTCGAGTCACGTCCGCTTCGGTCGCCTGAATAATGCAGTCAGTGATCGATGATTTATCGACAAATTATTTTTCCGTGTGTTTATATGTCCGAGGAGTAGGTAGATAAAAGCTATGAAGTGCATGAAGAACTTCTTGATATGTATAGTATTCATGGCACAACTACTGGTACAGATATTTTTAAAGGAGTTGAAATGGCTATTAATCAAAAGAACCTTCCATGGGAAAACTTGAAATGTATTACAACTGATGGAGGCAAAAACATGAGTGGGAAAGATAAAGGAGTGGTCGCTCTTGTGTCAAAGGCTGTAGAAAATGACGGTGGTTCAAAACCATTAGTCTTACATTGTATCATTCATCAACAGTCTTTGTGCGGAAAATGTTTGGATATGTCTGAAGTTCTGAAACCAGTCATATCAACTGTTAATTTTATCAGATCTTTTGGGCTGAATCACCGACAATTCCGACAATTTATTGAAGAGATTGGAGAAAATGACTTACCTTATCATACTGCCGTACGTTGGCTTAGTTATGGGAAAGTCCTTCAGCGCTTTTTTGAACTTCGAGCAGTGATCGAAATTTTTTTGAATGAAAAGCATCGTCCTCTTACTGAATTACAAAACAACGCATGGCTGTGGAAGTTAGCATGCTATGTTGATTTGACAAAACATGTGAACGAACTGAATTTGAGATTGCAAGGAGAAAACCAGCATCTTCCTGATTTATACACCTAACATCAAATCATTCCGGAAGAAATTGATACTGTTTCAATCACAACTACGAAGTAAATGTTTTTCACATTTTAAAACATGTGAAATATTCAGCCACACCACTGAGACTGAATTTCCCATCGATTTTGCAATCGAAACTTTGAGTGCTTTGAACATAAATTTTGATACTCGTTTCTCGGACTTTGATGCCATTGCGAATTTTTCAGAATCCTTTTGATACTGACATTGAAGCCCTATCTTCCAAATCTCGCTCTAGTAAATTTACCAATAAAAAAATCAGTTAGCAAAAATTCTGTAAATAAAACAATCACAGTCATATAAGAAAACAGTATTCAGGCAACCTAGAACTCCACCAAAGCCGGTTATTGGGTATGATAAAAATACTCATTTTAATTTAACAAAAGATTATAATCTGCCATCTGGATCTAATGGCTCAGCATTTTCAGTAAATAATGATAACAATGTTTCAGTACAAGAATTAATAACAGCTTTAATTAATTATTTAACACAGTCAAATATTTTATTGGCATCAGTTGCACCGTCCAATGTAGCCTTTATTTCTAGTAACAAACCTCAAACCAACTCTCATTATGGATTATCTGATCCAATGGAACTGTCGCAGTGCAGTGAGCAAAAAAAATAAAATAAATATTTAATAAATAAATATAAACCTCTTGTCTTTGCTCTTCAAGAAACATGGCTTAAGCCAGGTTCTCTTTTTAAGATTCCTGGCTATGCTTGTTTAAGAGAAGATCTTTAAGAGATCGAAGAAGTTTAAGAGATCTGATGGGTATGGCGGCACTGCCTTACTCATCAATCATCATCCATTTGAACATGTTTCACTTCCTTCACATAATTCAAATTTTTCTATAATAGCAGCATCTGTAAATAACATTTGTTTTGTCTCATTGTATATACCTCATCCATCATATTCAATATTTTTGGAAATTAGAAATTTAATTAGCCAGTTACCAAAACTATTTGTAAAGCATGACCGGAAAAATAAAAAATCTCGCCATGTTGCGGGAAATCACGGCACTAAAACGAAATGTCAAATGTTTGAGATCCCTGTCGATATTCATCGATGTTGTATAAACATCGATGTTTTACTGGAAAACATCGATGTTTTAACATCGATGGGTAGACTTCGATATCATAGAAACATCGATGTTATTAGAATAAAAATATCGAAACGTTAATTATTCTTTGGGGCGCCGTCTAGTGTGCATTAGGTGTACTAGCTTCAATTAACAGAGACAAGACCAGTCGAAGAAGAAACTGTAGATATATGGCAAGACCATTATAAACTTGTCGACGAAAAGAACAATATTTTGTCTGGTCAACGAGACACAAGCATGCCTCTGGAGTTGCAAATTTATTTAAAAAGTCCGGTGGCTGACTTAAAACAAGATCCTTTACATTTATGGAAGGCACTAGAATCCACCTGCCCTAATTTAAAGAAAATTGCTCTCAAGTATTTGTGTTGCATAGCAACATCCACAGCTTCGGAAAGGCTTTTTTCCAAAGCTGGTCAGCTTTTGTACCAGCAACGGAACAGACTAAAAGGAAAACACTTATCAAAGTTAATTTTTTACAGAGTGTCCCTAAAAAATACTGGGAATGTTAATTTTTCTTATTATTTTTGTGATTTCTACGTGTCTCAGGAAGAGTGGGCTTTTCAATTTAATGTCATTTTCTAATAATAAAAACTGTAGCGGCGTAATTTACTACTTTTCTAAAGGCGAAATAAAACTCCAATATTCGGTATAGGAATGTGAAGATAGAATAGAATAGAATATTTAATACGACTTGACTTGTTTGAGAAGGAGACTCTTCTCAGCTCGACGCCGGGCCCCTGAAAAGGGCCTTACGGCGGGCTAACCGATACCAGGGGCTAAGCCCCTCTAATTGGGGTGGGAAGACGCGCCCAGTACTAGTACTGGGCGCATGAGTCTCTAAGTTTTGGGGGAAGACCCCCCGCGGCAGAACGCGGGGTAAACCCATGGGGGTGGGCAACCAACAATGACGAGGGAGTGACGATCGACCAATCCAGGCCCAACCAAGACCGGCGGTCGGCTCCAAGCGGCGCGTGGGGGTCCCGACCCGGGGGCCGAGAAAACGTGTGTGGGACCACTCCCTCACACGCCGCGTTTTGCCGGACCGTGGACGCAAGCGACCTGGGGGAAAGGGAAAAGGGTAAAACTTCCGGGCCCCGACTTTTTATGTCGGGGGGGGGAAGGTACGCCCCGGGGACGACGGGGTGGCAATAGGGCTGCCACTCGTCAGGCCCCGGACGCGGTAAGAGAAGGTTCACCGGCATTTGGTTTGCCGGTGAAGGGAAAAAGGTAGGGGGGGGGGGGAATACGATCCCGCGATGGTGATGGCGCGGTGCGCCGGTGCGCATCAGTGCGCTCGGTATGGCGCATCATTGCGCCTGGGCTCCTCCTCTTCGGGGGCGGTGGGGCGGGCTGCGGGCTCCGCTGGGTCCTCCGGGGGGGACGGCATCCCTCGGCAGGCGGTGGTGGTCCGGCGGGCGGGCATGCCACGGCGCCAGGTCGGTCAGCTCAACCAGGCGCGAGGCATCCGCTCGCGCGAACAGCTTCGCGGAGAGCCGGGCCACAAAGGCCTCCACGCTCTCCACCCTGAGGTCTCTAGAGATGGTGGCGTTGCGGACGTACCACGGTGCGCCCGCGATTCTACGCAGCACCCGGATTTGGGCTCTCTGCAGCAACCCTTTCTGGGGTGCAGAGAGCAGGTGGTGCCACGCGGGTGCCGCGTACGTCAGGCGAGACCGTACGTACGTCCGGTAGAGGGCGACGCGCATCCTCAGGGGGATCTGCGGGGACGCGTAGGCCGGTCGCAGCAGTGCTGCCGCTGCGTTCGCCTTCGCCACCGCCGCTGAGCATTGGGCAGCCATGGAGAGTCGGCGGTCCAGGGTGACCCCGAGATACTTTGCTGTCCTCCCCCACGGGATCACAGCATCACCAATCTTCAGAGGCGCCGGAAGGGAGCACCTCGTGCTGACGGCGAGCGCCTGGGACTTGCCTGCATTTACAGAGAGTCGCCAGTTGCTCAGCCAGTCAGGGAGGAGATCCAGCGTCCTCTGAATTTTGATGGCAGCATGCTCGGTGGTCAGGGAGGAGGCGAAGTATGCCGTATCGTCGGCGTATAACGCCATGGTGGTGCCCCGGTCCACGGGCACGTCGCTGGCGTAGAAGTTGTAGAGCCCTGGAGAAAGAACACTACCTTGCGGTACGCCAGCGGTGATGGGATGCTCGCCAGAGAGGACTCCGTCTACGCGCACCCTGAAAGTCCTGCCAGTGAGGAAAGAGGCCAGTAGCCTTACCAGGGGCGAAGGTACGTTGGCCCGGATGAGTTTGCAGAGCAGACCCTCATGCCAGACACTGTCGAACGCCTTCTCCATGTCTAGGAAGACCGCGACCGACGATTCCTTTTTATTTGCCGCAACGGACAGGTGATGTACAACACGTACCAGCTGTAAGGTGGTGCTTAGGTGGGACCTAAAGCCGAACTGTTCCTCACGAGGAGGGAGGTAAGGAGAGAGGTGTTTTAGGAGAAGGATCTCGAAGACTTTCGATAAGGTGGAAAGGAGGGTAATGGGCCGGTAGCCCTCGGCCTTCCTTAAGTTTTTGTGGGGCTTGGGGATGGTGACGACCAGGCCCATGAATATTTAATTTTGTTAGAGAAGGAGACTCTTCTCGGCTCGACGCCGGGCCCCTGAAAAGGGCCTTACGGCGGACTAAACCAATGTCAGGGGTGAAGCCCCTCTAATTGGGGTGGGGAAGACGCGCCCAGTACGAGTACTGGGCGCATGAGTCTGTTAGTCTTAGGGGAAGACACCCCGCGGCAGAACGCGGGGTAAGCCCGTGGGGGGGGGGGCAACCAACAATGCGAGAGAATGTCGATCGACCAATCCAGGCCCGACCAAGACCGGCGGTCGGCTCCAAGCGGCGCGTGGGGGTCCCGACCCGGGGGCCGAGAAAACGTGTATGGGACCACTCCCTCACACGCCGCGCTTTGCCGGACCGTGGACGCAAGCGACCTGGGGAAAGGGGGGGAGGTAAAAAAAGGAAAAACTTCCGAGCCCCGACTTTGTATGTCGGGGGGGAAGGTGCACCAGGGGGGCGACGGGGTGGCAAGAGGGCTGCCACTCCGACAGGCCCCGGGTGTGATTAAAATGGTTGTACCGGTAGGTTTTGTTTCCTACCGGTGCAGGGAGGGGCGGGGGGGGGGCAGCGATCCAGCGGTGAATGGAGCGCTGCCACAGGCGCCTCGGTGGGGCGCACATCAGTGCACCGGGACTCCTCCTCTTCGGGGGCATGGAGGCGCATCACGCGCCTGGGCTCCTCCTCTTCGAAGGCGGGGTGGCGCATCATTGCGCCGGGGCTCCTCCTCTTCGGGGGTGGCGGGGCTCCGCTGGGTCTGCCGGAGGAACTGCGTCCCTCGGCAGAATGTGGCGGTCGGGCGGGCGGGCGTGCCAGGGCGCCAGGTCGGTCAGCTCGACCAGGCGCGAGGCATCCGCTCGCGCGAACAGGTTGGTGGCGAGCCGGGCCACTAAGGCCTCAACGCTCTCCATCCTGAGATCCCTCTCAATGGTGGAGTTGCGGACGTACCAGGGGGCGCCCGCGATGTGGCGCAGCACCCGGTTCTGGGCTCTCTGCAGCGACCTCTTCTGGGGTGCAGAGAGCAGGTGGTGCCACGCAGGTGCTGCGTAGGTGAGGCGGGACCTAATGTATGTTTGGTACAAGGCCGTCCGCATGTTGAGGGGGATCTGAGGAGATGAGAAGGCGGGGCGCAGTTGCGCGGTAGCCGCTTTGGCCTTTGCCACGGCTGTCTGGCGCTGGGCGACCATGGAGAGACGGCCATCTATGATGACACCTAAATATTTCGCCGTCCTCCCCCATGGTATTTCGGCGTCTCCGATCTTCAGAGGAGCTGGGAACCCCCTTCTCGTGGTGACGGCGAGCGCCTGGGACTTACCTGCATTTACAGACAGTCGCCAGTTGCTCAGCCAGTCAGGGAGAAGGTCCAGCGTCCTCTGAAGCTTCAGGGCGGCGTGGTCTGGTGTCAGAGAGCTGGTTATAAACGCCGTGTCGTCGGCGTATAACGCTGCGGTGGTGCCAGGGTCTTTGGGAACGTCACTGGCATAGAAATTATACAGTCCCGGGGAGAGCACGCTGCCCTGAGGGACGCCGGCGGTGATGGGACGCTCTCCGGAGAGGACGCCGTCGACTCTTACCTTAAAGGTGCGGCCGGAGAGAAATGATGCCACAAGCCTTACCAGGGGGGGTGGGGCGTTGGCTCGGATGAGCTTGAAGAGCAGACCTTCATGCCAAACACAGTCGAACGCCTTTTCCATATCAAGGAATACTGCGACCGAAGATTCCTTCTTGTTCGCCGCAACGGACAGGCGATGGATAACTCTTACCAGCTGTAGGGTGGTGCTGAGTTCTGACCTGAATCCAAATTGGTCCTCACGAGGAGGGAGGTGGGGAGCCAGGTGCTTAAGGAGAAGGGTTTCAAATGTTTTGGAGAGGGTTGAGAGGAGGGTTATGGGGCGGTAGCCCTCTGCCCTTCTCAAATTTTTGTGGGGTTTGGGGATAGTGATGATTATCCCCAACTTCCAGGTGGAGGGAAAGTGGCCGGTCCTGACGATTCCGTTGAACAGGCGGGTCAGGGCGGCCACCGTCCTGAAAGGTAAATGACGAAGGGCAGAGTTGGGAATACCATCTGCTCCGGGGGCCTTCTTTGGTTTAAGGCGTGCTAGGGTCTTCTGCACTTCCCTCGGAGAGAAGGAGAAGGAGGGAGGGGGGGAGGGGGAAAGTAGGAACACCTTTACCTCCTCGGAGACCATGCGGGCGTGGTCCGTTGCGGTCGTTGGCAGTGGTGAAAACTGGCGCTCGAGGTGTTCGGCATGAATCTCTGCTCTGTCCTCTGCACGGTACCTTAAGTTCCCGTCGGGGTGGAGCAGGGGGTAAACAGGGGCAGTGGCACTGGTAAGACTGCGGCAAAAGCGGTGTAAAGAGGGCCAGTCCTCACCCGCCTCCTGGATGCGTCGGGTCCAGTTTTCCGCATAGAGGATATCTAGCTGGGATCTTACCTCTGCGATGAGGCGGTTGAGCTGCGTCTTTATCGTTGGGCATCGGGTGAGCTGCCATCGTCGTCGCAGGCGCTTCTTCTCGGCAATCAGGTTCGTTAAGTGGCGAGGTAGGGGGGGCCGCTTATGTTGGCGGCGGGTGGGCGGTTGTGTGGCCGCATCCATTGCAGCTGCAATCGCCCCGGTGAGCTGCGCCGTCATAGATTCGACGGTTTCTGCAGAGTTCACCGGGAAATTTGGCGTGTTTTCGTGCAGCTGCAAGGAGAAAGCGTCCCAGTCGCGGACTGGGTAAGTAGGAGGAGGGGGAACACTTACCGGGGATGCTCGAACAATGGCCAGGACCGGGAGATGGTCTGAGCCATGGGCCATGTCCAGTACCTCCTGGTGGAGGTCGCCTGCGATGCGATGGGTAATAGCGACGTCTAAGACGTCTGGCGAGTGCGAGGATTGCTCCGGGTAGTGGGTTGGGGTGTAAGTGCCCACCACCGTATACCCGGTCTGCACAGAGTCGGCAAGCAGACGTCTGCTGTCCGCATTTGTCGTGCGAGAGCCCCACTCGGGGTGCTTACAATTTAGATCTCCGGCAATCACAGTCGGCTCATCTGATATGAGCCTGTGGATGTCGGAGATATCTAAATGTGACCCCGGGGGCTTGTAGCACGCAAATATGCGGGTGCGGTGGGTGCCGAGTGCTACTTCGATGCCCAACGCATAAAGGGATGACACCGCGGGGGTAGGGAGGAGTTGGTGGAGGAGCCTCCTGCCGACCAAGACAGCGAGGCCTCTGCACACTCGGTCTCCTCCAAGGTAGTCCTGTCTGTATGTTAAGTACCCAGGAACAGCAAATCGGTCCGGGGGGGAGAGGAGGGTTTCGCTTAGGAGGGCGATGTCTATCTCAAACTCCCGAAGGAGGAGACGGATCGAAGCCACTTTCCCGCGAACCCCTCTTACGTTCCAGTGAACGATTTTTAATACGTTTGGGGCGTGGGGAGCCATTTGGAAATGAGCTTTGCGGCGAGGGAGGCCCCTTCAGGGAGGGCCGACAAGAGGGTTTTAAAAATGTCTTCCCCGGCCTGAATTTTGGAGAAGATATCCATGGCCAGGGAGAAGAGAGCGTGGATTAGCTCAGCGGTGGATTCGGGGGCCTCTCTCCTGGAACGACGCTGGAAAAGTGGTGGGGCGATTGCTGGCAGGGTGGCGGCAGCAACTGCTGGGTTGGCGGGTTCGGTAGCAACCTCAGCCACTTCGGTAGTTGTAGTGGCCGCCGGAACCTTGTGCGGCGCACGGGAAGTGCGCGGGGGGCGCGGGGTGCGCTGGGGTAAGGGGGGGGGCGACAGAACGGTGTCGACCTTAGGGAGCGGAAGTGCGAGGGGCTCACATTCGGAGTCCGTTGCTGCCGCAGAGGTGGTAACGGACTTGGGGCCTTTCTTCTTTGTCCTCTTTCTGGTCCTCTGTTTTCGTGCAGAGGGGGCGGGGACTGTAGATGACGAGGGACGGGGGGTGGGAATATTTAATCAGAATAGTGAGCTTATAATATATTATATTAGGGGGTATTGATTCACGCTGGTGTATGTCATATTCTTGTGACCAATGACAAGGTGCGCGCCGATGTAGGAGTGAGATGGACGACACCGCGTCTCTGTTTCTGGTGACGTGGATCGTGCGAGTGAGACGGATAATACTTCTCAGTGCGTCTCACTCTGTAGCGTGGATCGTAAGCGGTGGTATCTGGATACGCATGACCAATAGGCAGCTACAGGACTCCCCTTCAAGTGAAACGTACCGGAGCTCTGATGATTCGCCCGGTTCGCGATTGTTTCACGTCGTCTCGTTGTTGTCCCTCTCTGTCTTCGTTTATGGTGTAGGCAGGCTTGAAGCGGTCAATTGATACGACGGCTTCTCGTCCGGCTCGGAGTATCGTATAGAACTTGCTATTTCGTTTAAGTATACGAAACGGTCCTTCGTACGGCGGCTGAAGCGGTTTTCTCACAGCGTCGATTCGTACGAAAACATGTTCACATTTTTCTAGGTCTGGGTGTAAAAATGTGACGCGGCTGTTGCTGTGGTGCTTTTCTGGCTGTGGCTTGAGGCTGTTGATGGTACGGCGAAGGTTGGAGACGAAGTCGTAGTCCATTGTTGTTTTGGCTGCTGGTTCGATGAAAAAGTCGCTAGGTAGTCGCAGACTTTGGCCATATGTGAGTTCAGCGGCGCTAACTCGCGTGTCCGTGCGGAGTGCGGCACGCAGTCCTAACATGATGGTAGGTAGTTCGTCGATCCAGTTCTTGTTTGGCGTGAGTCGGGCTTTCAGTGCTGTTTTCATACAACGATGCCATCGTTCCACTAGGCCGTTACTCTGAGGGTGGTAGGCTGTAGTTCTTGTTTTTTCAGCGCCCAGTATTTGTGTGAGAGCAACGAAAAGTTGACTTTCAAATTGCCTTCCTTGATCCGAAGTAATCTTGGTTGGGCATCCAAAACGGGATATCCAATTTTCGTAAAGTGTCTTCGCTGTAGTTTCTGCTGATATTTGTTCTACTGGCGTTGCTTCGGGCCATCTGGTAGCTCGGTCTACCATGGTAATGAGATAGCGCTTCCCGTCGGGCGAAGTGGGAAGAGGTCCGACGATATCGATGTGCAAGTGAGAGAAACGATATGTTGAAGGCGGGAAAGTAGATACAGTACTTGAAGTGTGTCGCTGTATCTTCGCTTTTTGACATTCTGTGCATGCTTTCGCCCATTTTCCGACATCTATGTTCATTGCAGGCCAAAAGAAACGGTCTTGTATTAATTTGCGTGTCGTTCGTATACCAGGATGACTGAGTTCGTGGACGGCGTTGAATGCTTTTCTACGAAGTTCTTCTGGTACGTATGGACGAATGCGTGAAGTCGAACATTCGCAGTATATTTGCCTCTGCGATGTCGGCAGGCTAATTTTCTTTATGTGGAGATGTTGTTGTTTCATCAGGTCTTGTATAGCGCTGTCCTTTTCTTGCGCGGTGGCGAGTTCATCGTAGTCGACCGAAGTGGGAAATGATATCGCATCGACTCGTGATAGTGCGTCGACTACGATGTTGTCGGCTCCACTGATGTGTCGAATGTCCGTCGTGAATTCGGCGATGAATAATATTTGTCGCGTTCGTCGCGCTACTTCGTTGTTGCTATTGATCTTCGTGAAGGCGTATGTGAGAGGTTTGTGGTCCGTATATATGATGAGATGTCTTCCTTCGAATATTTTCCGGAACTGTTTCACAGCCATGTAGATTGCGGTGAGCTCGCGGTCAAATGCGCTGTACTTGGTTTGAGCGTCGGAAAATTTCTTCGAAAAATATCCAAGTGCTTGCCATTGATTGTTTATGTGTTGTTGTTTTTTTTATTTGTTTGAGAAGGAGACTCTTCTCGGCTCGACGCCGGGCCCCTGAAAAGGGCCTTACGGCGGGCTAACCAATACCAGGGGCATATGCCCCTCTAATTGGGGTGGGAGGACGCGCCCAGCACTAGTGCTGGGCGCATGAGTCTCTGTGTCTTTAGGGAAGACACCCCGCGGCAGAACGCGGGGTAAGCCCGTGGGGGTGGGCAACCGACAATGTACAAGAGAGCGGCGATTGACCAATCCAGGCCCGACCAAGACCGGCGGTCGGCTCCAAGCGGCGCGTGGGGGTCCCGACCCGGGGGCCGAGAAAACGTGTATGGGACCACTCCCTCACACGCCGCGTTTTGCCGGACCGCGGACACAAGCGACCTGGGGTAGGAAGGGGGGAAAGGTGTTCCCGGGCCCCTGACTTTTGATGTCGGGGGGGAAAAGGCAACCACGGGGCTGACGTGTGGGGCAATAGGGCTGCCCCACGTCATACTCCGGGCGCACAAAAAGGTGATTGCGCCGGTTTTTGTGACCGACGCGGGGGGTAGGGGGGGGGCAACGATCAACGGTGCAGGGCGGGGGGCGCACCGCGCTAGGGGGCGTCTCGATAGCGTAGCTCCGGGATGCTCCCTGCGTCTGGTGTCAGCAGGGTGGGTGCCGTTTGGCAAGCGGGCATGCCATGGCAGCGGGTCGATAAAGGCCGGGTGCGTGGCTTCCGCTCGCTCGGAGGTTCGGTGGTCCTGCAACTAGAGCGGAAAATTATTGCGTTCAAGGAGCGCGGGGGGGCGGTAAAAAGAAACACGCGAAAGTGTCCCGGGTCCGGAAACGCGCAGCGCAGATCTCCGGCAGTCGACAGTCGGCTCCTCTGTAGGAGCTTCTGGATGCCGGAGATATCTGGGCGCAGGTCCGGGTTAGGGCCGGGGGAGCCATATGTGTGCAAGGGCGGCTGCAAGGGGGGTGCCATCTACGAGGGCCTTTAGGATGGTCGGAAGGACTTCCTCCCCGGCCATAAGCTTCTGGACGCAGTTCACGGCCAGGGAGAGGAGGGACCGCAGAAGCTCTGCAGTCGATGCGGGGGCCTTGCTTTCCGCCGGCTCTTGGGGCGGCGGAGTAGGCGCCGGAGGCTGTGGGTGCGGGGCGTCCGCACGATTTGCAGGCTCCGGGGCGAATTCTGTTTCCGCGGCAACCGCGGGGGGGTCCGCAGGTCTGCGCGGGGGGCGCTGTGGGCGCCGAGTGGCCTGCGTGAGGTCCGACTGCGGAGGGGCGAGCGCGAGCGGCTCAGGCTCCAGCTGGGAGTTGGCTGGATTTGCGGCGGCATCACAGGAGGGGGCCGCGGGGGACGTGGCATCCTTCCTCCTGGAGCTCGGCTGCTTTTTCCTCCTGGGGATTTGCACAGGGGAAAGAGGGGCCGAGGGGGGGATATACCTGGGCGTATGGTCGTTGGCCTCCGCCATCAGTGAGGTAGAGGTCGGCGGAGGAGGGGGAGCTTCTTGCTCCAGAGGAGGCGAATTGGCAGGTGCGCAGGGGGGTGAGGCGCGGGCATTATCGGCACGCGGTTTCCGCGCCGCCCTGCGGTACACTGGGCACTTGCTGCTGTTGGCAGGATGGGCCCCCCTGCAGTTAACGCAGGTGGGCGTCTCAGAGGGGGAGCGGGGGCAGTCCCGCACAGAGTGTTCCTCGGCACACCGGACACAGGCCACCCTCCGGTGGCAGTTGTGGCTGGAGTGCCGGAACTGGTAGCATCGGCGGCATTGGGCCGGGCCGCCACGGCCCCGCCAGGCTTCGATGGTGACTCCCGGCATATTCAGGAGCTCCCGTACCTCGTATATGCCGGGTACAACGTCCGGGGCCCTTGTGATAAGGGCGAGGAATAAGCAGGCGCCGGGATCAGACCTCGCCTGGATCAGGGAGACGTGCTCCGCCACGTATCCCAGTTCGGCGAGGCCGGCCCTGATCACTCCGGTGTCTGTGAAGGAAGGTAGGCCCCTAATACCTACCTTGATGGTCCGGTCCTGTGGCAGCGAGTAGGAGAACCAGGAGGCTTGTCCTTGTTTCTCCAGGTCCGTCAGGTAGCGCGTCACGACCGTGTGTTCATGTTCGCTTTGGGGCGAAAAGCGAAACACCTGGCCGTTACATTTGGCATTTGGTGGGTGCCCCAGTTTGTCTCGTAGACGGCTAAAATGGTGCACCCAGTCGTCGATACGCTCGGCGATCAGGGGCGGGTAGCGGGTAGTAGATGGCGGCGGCGGGGTTTTTCTCTCCGACTGCGTCGGTGTGGGGGGTCTACGAATGCCTACTTGTGGGCTGATCGCACTCACCTCGGCATAAGACAGCTGACGGTCAGTGTACCTGGCCGTCGGTGGTGTCGACGGATCGATGAGCGGCGGTGGAAAAGTAAGCGCGCGGTGGCGATACCCGTGCGGCGCGCTTGAGCGGGTATCTGTGGCCGCACCAGGTGCGGCTCGGCGGTTGTCGCGCGGCTGTGGGGCCGGCGAGACATCTGGTGAGCGCGGAGAGCTCGGGGTACGGGGTGTGTCCCCTTGCTGGACGTTGTGGCGTCCAGGGTGAGCGGCAGGCTGGCGGGGATCGCCAGGGTGCGCAGTACGGCGCGAGACGCGCACATGGTTAGCCGAACCCTGGTCGGCTGTGCGGGGCGGGTGCCCAAACTCGTCGCAGGCCGCCGTCGGAGGGCATTGGGGCGGGGGCGTACCAGTACACCCCCGCGAGAATGCCGAAGGCGACCCGGGGCGGGCGGTGTCCTGCCCACGCAAGCTAGGCTCGGAGAGCAAGCGGTGGTGTGTGCGGTCCTGCGTCGGACGTGAGCTAGACCTCGATGAGGCCGGGCTGTACGACAGCACGGAGTCCGCACATGAGAAGTCCAGGTAGTCGCGGTGTAACCGCGGGTCATGGTCCGACATTGTTACGACATAACAATAAAACACACAAGTCACACAGAAACAGTCAACACTGAACGGTAACGAGTGTACGTATCACAAACACAAGGGTATTCACACGTTACGTGGACGAAACGATACACTAAGTGTACATACACGAAGACGGTACACACACTTAGGGGGGCTGTCTCCTCGTGACCCAACGTTGAGTCGGAACTCAACGGGAGGCCAGGAGCAGGGCAACTCCCCAGCAAGGCGCAAATCCACAGCTTATTCTAATGAATAAGGTGTGGATTTACGATCGCTATTGGGAAACACTGGGCACTGCTCTAATGAAAGGGGTCGGCACGATCGCGGAGTGAGCGAGACACTCGACGCGTTTGGAGCGAGACGGCAACTGACGCGGAGTGAGCGAGTCACTACTACGCAGTCAGAGCGAGACGGCACGAAACGCGGAGTGAGACACTGACACACGCGAACTAGGAGACAGGACGACGACGACGAGGAAGTGTGTCGCTGTATCTTCGCTTTTTGACATTCTGTGCATGCTTTCGCCCATTTTCCGACATCTATGTTCATTGCAGGCTAAAAGAAACGGTCTTGTATTAATTTGCGTGTCGTTCGTATACCAGGATGACTACTCAGTCAACGCCGTCCACGAACTCTCGTGGACGGCGTTGAATGCTTTTCTACGAAGTTCTTCTGCTACGTATGGACGAATGCGTGAAGTCGAACATTCGCAGTATATTTGCCTCTGCGATGTCGGCAGGCTAATTTTCTTTATGTGGAGATGTTGTTGTTTCATCAGGTCTTGTATAGCGCTGTCCTTTTCTTGCGCGGTGGCGAGTTCATCGTAGTCGACCGAAGTGGGAAATGATATCGCATCGACTCGTGATAGTGCGTCGGCTACGATGTTGTCGGCTCCACTGATGTGTCGAATGTCCGTCGTGAATTCGGCGATGAATAATATTTGTCGCGTTCGTCACGCTACTTCGTTGTTACTATTGATCTTCGTGAAGGCGTATGTGAGAGGTTTGTGGTCCGTATATATGATGAGATGTCTTCCTTCGAATATTTTCCGGAACTGTTTCACAGCCATGTAGATTGCGGTGAGCTCGCGGTCAAATGCGCTGTACTTGGTTTGAGCGTCGGAAAATTTCTTCGAAAAATATCCAAGTGCTTGCCATTGATTGTTTATGTGTTGTTGTAGGACAGCTCCTGCGCATGTATCATGTCGTGGGTGCGCGAGTATGGCGGCTTCTTGAATGCTTTGTTTGCATTTCATGAAAGCTGATTGTTGATTTGCCTCTTCGGTCCACTGAATTATTGTCTTGTCCTTTTTCTTGCAGTTGTGCAGAAATGAGTTGAGCGGGGCTTGAATGGCTGCAGCTTTTGGTATGTTTTCTCGATAATAATTGAGCATACCGAGAAAACGTCGGAGTTCTTCTATGGTGGAAGGTTTTGGGTAGTCGGTTATGGCTTGAATTTTGTCTTCCGGTGGCTTGATACCTTCTTGGGAAACTGTATATCCAAGAAACTTGACTTGTGGCTGACCAAAAACACATTTAGACGGGTTTATGGTAATGCCGTATTCTTCGAATCGCTGTAGTACTTCGCGTAGCTGTTGGCGATGTTGATGTTCGTTTTCGGAGGCTAATATGACGTCATCGATGAATGGAAATGCGTAGTCGAGTCCTCGGAGTACTTCATGAATAAACCTTTGAAAGGTTTGACCGGCGTTTCTGAGTCCGGGACACATTCGAGGAAATTCGAAGAGTCCGAACGGCGTTGTGATGGCTGTTTTCTCGATGTCCTTTTCTGAGATGGGTATTTGCCGGTATGCGCGGTTGAGGTCAATTGTAGAGAAAATGACCTTTGAAGACAGCTGGTTGGTGAAGTCACGTAGTCGTGGAATGGGGTATCGGTCGGCTATAGTGACTGAATTTAGTCGACGGTAGTCGCCACAGATGCGAAGATCGCCATTTTTCTTTGGTACGACGTGCAGTGGGCTGGCCCAAGGACTTTTGCTTGGCTGGCATAATCCTTGTTGCATCATGTTGATGAATTCGTTTCTCACGTCGTTGTATCTGTGTGGCGGTAGTGGTCTTGTACGGCAATATATAGGTTGTCCAGTCGTTTCTATGACATGTTCTACATTGTGCTTGTTGTTGAGCTTCATGGCAGACAGACGAGTTATACCAGGGTAGTCGGCCAGGATGTCGTGGTAAGACTGATGCTGGTCGATGCTTCTTATGGTAGGTATCTTCGAGTTTGTCGCTGGAGCTGGCACGGTGAGGTTAGTGATGTTGTCTATCAGTCGACGGTTTTTTAAATCGACTATTAGATTGTGAAAATTGAGAAAATCTGCGCCAAGGATTGGTTTTGTGACGTCTGCTACGACGAATTTCCACTTGTACGGTCTTCGTAAGTTGAGGTCGAGTTCGAGCGTTTTTTCTCCGTATGTTGCTATTGTTGTGTTGTTAGCGGCGTATAGCTTGAATGGCAGAGATTGCACTGTAGATCCTTTTGTTCTCGGTATGACACTAATATTAGCGCCAGTGTCAACCAAAAATTGAAGCCTTGTTCTCTTGTCAGTGATAAAAAGGCGGTAGGATTTGCTTGATACGTTAGGTTCCGCCGCTGCTAACGTTCTCTTTAGTTTTCCGACTTGTTTTCTTCATTAAATGTGCACGGAGTTGTACATTTTCTTGCGTTGATTCCGAAGCGACGATGATAGTAGCAGTACGGCGACGGAGTGCTAAACCGTTCGCGAGAGCGAGAGGGCAGACGTTGTGGTTTGCCGTCTCTACCGCGTGAGTCCAGGCGATAAGAACGGCTCGATCTGTACGGCGAGCGCCCCCTGTAGTGATTGTGCGATGACTTGAGCTCGGCGATTTCATTTGTTAATTGTTTTATGACTTCTAGAAGTTCTGGATCTCGGCGCGTAGGTGCGGATGACGATGAACACGGTGTTGACGCGACGGCGGAGATTTCTTGATTTTGTTCAAGCATTTTGTCAGCGAGAAGTGCTAGTTCGTCGAGTGCGGCGGTCTTGCTGATAGTGTCGCTTACTACAAGTACGGAGCGGACGTGTGCGGGGAGATGATTCATCCACATGAGGCGTAATGTTGAGTCGGGAACTTTGTCTCGCGCGAGATTTCGCATGCGACGAAGTAAATGAGTGGGCCTTTGGTCTCCTAGTTCCATTTCTTGTAATAGTTTTTGAAACTGACGTCCTTCGCTTTCTTCGTAGACGGAGATTAGGCGTTCTTTGAGGATTTTGTACTGGTTCTGGGCTGGTGGACTGTAGAGAAGGTCGGCTATCTGTTCGACGTCTTGTTTGTCAAGCTGGGCGATTACCATCTGGGAAAGTTGGGCTTGGCTCTTCTTCAGGTCGTGTGTTGCGGCTTCGAAGCTGATGAACCATAATCTGGGACGATCGCGCCAGAATGGTGGTACACGCAGGCTTAGGGCGATGGAACCGAGTTCGTGGGTTTCTTGCGGAGGATCGGTGCAGCCGGGGGTAATCTTCTCGTGGGCTTGAGTGGTTTCGCTTCCCTCTGACATGGTTCTTGCTTCTTGATTCCTATGTTTCTTGCTCGGGGTCACCAATGTAGCGGCGTAATTTACTACTTTTCTAAAGGCGAAATAAAACTCCAATATTCGGTATAGGAATGTGAAGATAGAATAGAATAGAATATTTAATTGTTATAGAAGGAGACTCTTCTCGGCTCGACGCCGGGCCCCTGAAAAGGGCCTTACTGCGGACCTAACCAAATACCAGGGGCTAAGCCCCTCTAATTGGGGTGGGAGGACGCGCCCAGTACTAGTACTGGGCGCATGAGTCTCTGAGTTTTGAGGGAAGACCCCCCGCGGCAGAACGCGGGATAAACCCATGGGGGTGGGCAACCAACAATAACGAGGGAGTGACGATCGACCAATCCAGGCCCAACCAAGACCGGCGGTCGGCTCCAAGCGGCGCGTGGGGGTCCCGACCCGGGGGCCGAGAAAACGTGTGTGGGACCACTCCCTCACACGCCGCGTTTTGCCGGACCGTGGACGCAAGCGACCTGGGGGAAAGGGAAAAGGGTAAAACTTCCGGGCCCCGACTTTTTATGTCGGGGGGGGGAAGGTACGACCCGGGGACGACGGGGTGGCAATAGGGCTGCCACTCGTCAGGCCCCGGACGCGGTAAGAGAAGGTTCACCGGCATTTGGTTTGCTGGTGAAGGGAAAAGGTAGGGGGGGGATACGATCCCGCGATGGTGATGGCGCGGTGCGCCGGTGCGCATCAGTGCGCTAGGTATGGCGCATCATTGCGCCTGGGCTCCTCCTCTTCGGGGGCGGGCTGCGGGCTCCGCTGGGTCCTCCGGGTAGGACGGCATCCCTGGGCAGGCGGTGGCGGTCGGGCGGGCGGGCGTGCCACGGCGCCAGGTCGGTTAGTTCGACCAGGCGCGAGGCATCCGCACGCGCGAATAATTTGGAGGAGAGCTGAGCCGCAAAAGCCTCGACGCTCTCCACCCTCAGGGCTCTTGATATGGTGTCGTTCCTCACGTACCAGGGGGCACCTGCGACTCGGCGCAGCACACGGTTCTGGGCTCTCTGTAGCAACGCTCTCTGGGGCGCAGAGAGCAGGTGGTGCCACGCTGGTGCCGCGTACGTGAGGCGGGATCTGATGTAGGTCTTAAACAGAGCTAAACGCATATTAAGAGGGATCTGTGGGGACGCGTAGGCTGGTCTCAGCTGGGCTATGGCTGCTCCAGTCTTGGCCATCGCAGACTGGCATTGGGTGCGCATGGAGAGTCGGCGGTCTATAGTTACCCCGAGGTATTTCGCCGTTCGTCCCCATGGGATCACGGCGTCTCCAATCTTCAGGGGCGCTGGAAAACTTGCTCTCGTGGTGACGGCGAGCGCCTGAGACTTACCTGCGTTAACAGAGAGTCTCCATTTGCTCAGCCAGTCAGGGAGGAGGTCCAGCGTCCTCTGGAGCTTGATGGCGGCATGGTCTGGGTTTAACGAGCTGGCGATAAACGCTGTATCGTCCGCATACAGCGCTGCGATGGTGCCAGGGTCCTTGGGCACGTCACTGGCGAAGAAGCTGTACAGCCCCAGGGAGAGCACGCTGCCTTGAGGGACTCCCGCTGCGATGGGGTACTCACCTGACAGGGTCCCGTCGACGCGGACCTGGAAGGTCCGACCGGTGAGGAATGAGGCCATGAGCCTTATCAGGGAGGGGGGAACGTCGGCACGGATGAGCTTATAGAGGAGACCTTCGTGCCAAACACTATCGAACGCCTTCTCCATGTCTAAAAAGACCGCGACTGACGAGTTCTTTTTGTTGGCCGCAACGGAAAGGTGGTGAATCACGCGTACCAGCTGGAGGGTGGTACTCAGCTGGGACTGAAAACCGAACTGCTCCTCACGAGGAGGGAGGTACGGGGAGAGGTATTTAAGGAGAAGGATTTCGAAGGACTTTGAGAGGGTTGAGAGCAGTGTTATGGGCCGGTAGCCCTCGGCCTGTCTCAAATTTTTATGGGGCTTTGGGATATTGATAATTAATCCTCGCTTCCAGGGGGGAGGGAAGTGGCCGGTCCTCACTATGCCATTAAACAGGCGGGTGAGGGCGGCCACCATTCTAAAGGGAAGGCGGCGGAGGGCAGCGTTGGGAATACCGTCCGCGCCGGGGGCCTTTTTGGGTTTGAGGCGAGAGAGGGTCTTTTGGACCTCTCTCGGGGAAAAGAAGAAGGTAGGGGGGGAGGGGGGGAAAGGAGAAAGACCTTTACCTCCTCGGAGACCATGTGGGCGTGATCCGTTGCGGTCGTGGGCAGCGGTTGGAATTGGCGTTCCAAGTGCTTGGCATGAATCTCTGCTCTATCCTCAGCTCGGTAGCGCAAGTTGCCGTCTGGGTGGAGTAGAGGGCTAGCGGGAGCAGCTGTGTCGGTTAACCTGCGGCAGAACCGGTGGAGGGAGGGCCAGTCCTCACCCGCCTCCTGGATGCGCAAAGTCCAGTCTGCAGCGTTTTGTTCTTCTAGGAGAGACTTTACCTTTGCAGTGAGGCGGTTGAGCTGGCTCTTCATCGCTGGGCAGCGGGTGCGCTGCCATTGGCGGCGCAGTTTCTTCTTTTTCGCCACGAAGTCGGCGATGTGGCGGGGTAGCGGCGGCCTAGTTTGCTGCCGTTGGGTTGGCGGTAGGGTGGCCGCTTCCATCGCAGCGGAAATTGCCTCGGTGATTTGCAGAGTCATCAATTCGACGGCCTCTGCAGAATCGACCGGGAAATTGGGCGTGCTCTCGTGCAGCTTCTCAGCAAAGATATCCCAATCGCGGACCGGGTGGGGGGAGGGGGGGGGGACACTCACGGGTGTTGCGCGGATACAGGCCAGGACAGGGAGGTGGTCCGAGCCGTGGGCCTCGTCAAGGGCCTCTTGGTCGAACGCTCCTGGTAGCCGGAAGGTGATGGCCACGTCCAGGACGTCTGGCGAGAACCGGGGGCATTCGGGGTAGTGAGTGGGGGTATAAGTACCCACCACCGAGTACCCGGTCTGTATGGAGTCCGAGTGCAGGCGTCGACCATCCGCGTTGGTCGTGCGGGAACCCCACCCGGGATGCTTGCAATTTAGATCTCCGGCAATCACCGTCGGCTCATCTGATATGAGCCTGTGGATGTCGGAGATATCTAAATGCGATCCCGGGTGTTTATAGCACGCGTATATGCGGGTGCGATGAGAGCCGAGTGCCAGCTCAACGCCCAGTGCATGTAGGGAGGTAACCGGGGGGGCTGGGAGGAGTTGATGGAGTAGCCTGCAGCCGACCAGGACGGCGAGGCCTCTACTCGCATGATCACCCCCCAGATAGTCCTGGCGATACGTCATGAAGCCGGGGATGCGAAGGCGGTCCTGCGGAGACAAGAGGGTCTCGCTTAACAGTGCGACGTCCACTTGGTGTTCCCGAAGGAGGCGTAGGGAGGCCACCTTACCGCGAACCCCCCGTATGTTCCAATGAACAACTTTTATTGAGGTTGGGGCGTTGGGAGCCATTTGGAAATCAGTTGGGAGATGAGGGTGGCACCTTCTGGGAGGGCCGAGAGGAGGGTCTTAAGGATATCTTCGCCGGCCTGAATTCTAAGGAACGTTGCCATGCCAAGGGAGAAGAGAGCTTGGAGGAGCTCGGCAGTCGATTTCGGGGATTCCCTCCTGGATCGACGGTGGGGGGGCGGGAGGGGCAATAGCGGGCAGGGTGGTGGCCACTGCTGCTGGGTTTGCGGGTGTGGTGGAAACCTCGGCCACTTCGGGAGCAGTGGTCGGGGGGGCCGTGCGCGGGGCGCGGGGCACGCGCGGGGGGCGCTGAGGAAGGGGAGGGGGCATCGAAGCGGTTTCTGTGGAGGGAAGGGGGAGTGCGAGAGGTTCGTACTCCGAGTCGGTGGTGGCTGTGGAGGTGGCACCTGATTTGGACCTCTTTTTAGTCCTCCTCCTCCTGTGCTTCCTGGCTGGAGTGGGGGCGGTTGAGGGGGTAGGACGGGGGATGGGGTCGTTCGCCTCTGCCATTAGGGAAGTGGCAATCGGCGGGGGTGGGGGGACCTCTTTCTCCGAGATGGGGGGGTCGCGGCTTACTCGGGGGGCTCGGGTGGTGCGGGCGACGGGGCCCGCCTGACGATTTCGGGCCTCCCTGCGGAAGACCGGGCAGTTTCTGCTGTTTGCAGGGTGGGCCCCCTTACAGTTTACACAGGTGGGCTCTTCGGTTTTGGGGCGGGGGCAATCACTGGCAGCGTGTTCATCGCCACACCGCACGCAAGCAATTTTGCGGTGGCAGTTCTTGCTTGAGTGCCTGAACTGCTGGCATCTATGGCACTGGGCGGGGCCACTCTTACCACGCCAGGCCTCGATCTTGATGCCCGGCATGTTGAGCAGCTCGGTGATCTGGTAGATCCCGGGTACCAGATCAGGTGTGCGTTTGAGCAGCACGAAGTAGCTGCAACCTGGGCGGTCTTTCCTGGCTGTAATCCGGGATACGTGTTCAACTTCGTATCCCAGATGGTTTAGGTCGGCGGCAATTTCGTCAATGGGGGTGTTCATCGGGAGGCCGTGAATACCGACCTTCAGTCCCCGTTCCTGTGGGAGGGCATATGAATACCAGCTGATGGACGTCGACTGGCTCAGGTCTACCAGGTAGCGCTGGACAACCCGGTATTCCTTTTCGCCCTGCGGGTTAAACTTTACGCCCTGGGCGTAGGGCTTTGCGTGTGGGGCGTGGCCTAGGAGATCCTTTAGGTTCCGGAAGTGGCTAGTCCAGTTGTCCAGTCTCTCGACTATGAGAGGTGGACAACGGGGGGGGGCGGGGGCGGCGGCGAGGTTGTTTTCGTCGCCGACGCAGAAGTAGTCGCCGTGGTTTGGTCCATCGGCGACGGGGCCCTCGATGTTGAGGCCAGTGGTTATCCGGCCCTGGTCGGGGCGGCCGAGGTCGCTGCGGCGTACGATGCCGGGCGGTCGGCGCGTTTGGCAGGTGGGGAAATATCAGAGGTTACCTGTTGGCGTTGACGCTTGGTAACCTGCACAGTGGGGGCAGGGGGCGGAGGCATGATGCTCGACGCAGGGGCCGGTACAGGGGCCCTAGGGGTGGGTGCACTTACCGCACTACGCTCCTCTTGCGGCGGTGAGGCCGGCGAGGCGGTGAAGGTGAGTTTCGTACTCACCGAGGCGGCTGTTGGAGGGTGGCGGGAGGTGCACACCTCCGTCATAGGGCGCGCGAGGCGCGGCGGTGAGGCCAAGTCCTTTTTGGCTGGGCGGGGCGGGGGCCCTGACTCGCGGCGGGGCGCCGTCGGAGGGCATTGGGGCGGGGGGGTGTCAGTACACCCCCGCGAGAATGCCGAAGGCGGCCCGGGGCGAGCGGTATCCGTTCCGCTCAAGCTGGGCTCGGAGGCGGAATGATATGCGCGCTCGGACGTGCGCGAGCTGGACCGTGATGAGGCTCCGCTGCGCGACACGACTGAGCTGGCGCGGGAATGGCTGGGGCGGTCGCGGCTAGGTGGCCGCGAACCACGGTCGGCCATGGTGGAAGTACAGAATACCTACTGTACTATAGATACACGAACATGACGCACAAACAGTCACATATTTATACACGCACAACAAACAATGTACATGTACAAGAAAAGTTAATAAGACGGAAAGTACTCACACAACACAGGTACACTAAACACAGAACACGTATTTAGTGTCTAAGCAGTCACAAAAGTGTACGTACTTGCACGGTTAAAACACAACACTGTGAGGGCTGACTCCTCGTGACCCCAGCGATGAGTAAATCTCAACGGGAGGTCAAGAGCAGTTCAACTCCCAGCAAGGCGCCAATTTACAACCTATTCTAACGGCGGCGAGGTTGTTTTCGTCGCCGACGCAGAAGTAGTCGCCGTGGTTTGGTCCATCGGCGACGGGGCCCTCGATGTTGAGGCCAGTGGTTATCCGGCCCTGGTCGGGGCGGCCGAGGTCGCTGCGGCGTACGATGCCGGGCGGTCGGCGCGTTTGGCAGGTGGGGAAATATCAGAGGTTACCTGTTGGCGTTGACGCTTGGTAACCTGCACAGTGGGGGCAGGGGGCGGAGGCATGATGCTCGACGCAGGGGCCGGTACAGGGGCCCTAGGGGTGGGTGCACTTACCGCACTACGCTCCTCTTGCGGCGGTGAGGCCGGCGAGGCGGTGAAGGTGAGTTTCGTACTCACCGAGGCGGCTGTTGGAGGGTGGCGGGAGGTGCACACCTCCGTCATAGGGCGCGCGAGGCGCGGCGGTGAGGCCAAGTCCTTTTTGGCTGGGCGGGGCGGGGGCCCTGACTCGCGGCGGGGCGCCGTCGGAGGGCATTGGGGCGGGGGGGTGTCAGTACACCCCCGCGAGAATGCCGAAGGCGGCCCGGGGCGAGCGGTATCCGTTCCGCTCAAGCTGGGCTCGGAGGCGGAATGATATGCGCGCTCGGACGTGCGCGAGCTGGACCGTGATGAGGCTCCGCTGCGCGACACGACTGAGCTGGCGCGGGAATGGCTGGGGCGGTCGCGGCTAGGTGGCCGCGAACCACGGTCGGCCATGGTGGAAGTACAGAATACCTACTGTACTATAGATACACGAACATGACGCACAAACAGTCACATATTTATACACGCACAACAAACAATGTACATGTACAAGAAAAGTTAATAAGACGGAAAGTACTCACACAACACAGGTACACTAAACACAGAACACGTATTTAGTGTCTAAGCAGTCACAAAAGTGTACGTACTTGCACGGTTAAAACACAACACTGTGAGGGCTGACTCCTCGTGACCCCAGCGATGAGTAAATCTCAACGGGAGGTCAAGAGCAGTTCAACTCCCAGCAAGGCGCCAATTTACAACCTATTCTAACGAAGTAGGGTGTAAATTGACGATCGCTATTAGAGTTTCACTAAAACTGCACTAGAGGGCGGGGTCGGCACGAGCGTGGAGTGCGCGCGCGACACTCGACACGTTAAGAGCGGGACGGCACTAGCGCGGAGTGAGCGAGTCACTACGACGCGGATAGAACGGGACGGCACGAAACGCGGAGTGAACGGGAATGCACTAGCACACACTGGAGACAGGACGAAATGTGTCCATTTATGGATATGGGATATCCAATTTTCGTAAAGTGTCTTCGCTGTAGTTTCTGCTGATATTTCTTCTCCTGGCGTTGCTTCGGGCCATCTAGTAGCTCGGTCTACCATGGTAATGAGATAGCGCTTCCCGTCGGGTGAAGTGGGAAGAGGTCCGACGATATCGATGTGCAAGTGAGAGAAACGATCTGTTGAAGGCGGGAAAGTAGATACAGTACTTGAAGTGTGTCGCTGTATCTTCGCTTTTTGACATTCTGTGCATGCTTTCGCCCATTTTCCGACATCTATGTTCATTGCAGGCTAAAAGAAACGGTCTTGTATTAATTTGCGTGTCGTTCGTATACCAGGATGACTACTCAGTCAACGCCGTCCACGAACTCTCGTGGACGGCGTTGAATGCTTTTCTACGAAGTTCTTCTGCTACGTATGGACGAATGCGTGAAGTCGAACATTCGCAGTATATTTGCCTCTGCGATGTCGGCAGGCTAATTTTCTTTATGTGGAGATGTTGTTGTTTCATCAGGTCTTGTATAGCGCTGTCCTTTTCTTGCGCGGTGGCGAGTTCATCGTAGTCGACCGAAGTGGGAAATGATATCGCATCGACTCGTGATAGTGCGTCGGCTACGATGTTGTCGGCTCCACTGATGTGTCGAATGTCCGTCGTGAATTCGGCGATGAATAATATTTGTCGCGTTCGTCACGCTACTTCGTTGTTACTATTGATCTTCGTGAAGGCGTATGTGAGAGGTTTGTGGTCCGTATATATGATGAGATGTCTTCCTTCGAATATTTTCCGGAACTGTTTCACAGCCATGTAGATTGCGGTGAGCTCGCGGTCAAATGCGCTGTACTTGGTTTGAGCGTCGGAAAATTTCTTCGAAAAATATCCAAGTGCTTGCCATTGATTGTTTATGTGTTGTTGTAGGACAGCTCCTGCGCATGTATCATGTCGTGGGTGCGCGAGTATGGCGGCTTCTTGAATGCTTTGTTTGCATTTCATGAAAGCTGATTGTTGATTTGCCTCTTCGGTCCACTGAATTATTGTCTTGTCCTTTTTCTTGCAGTTGTGCAGAAATGAGTTGAGCGGGGCTTGAATGGCTGCAGCTTTTGGTATGTTTTCTCGATAATAATTGAGCATACCGAGAAAACGTCGGAGTTCTTCTATGGTGGAAGGTTTTGGGTAGTCGGTTATGGCTTGAATTTTGTCTTCCGGTGGCTTGATACCTTCTTGGGAAACTGTATATCCAAGAAACTTGACTTGTGGCTGACCAAAAACACATTTAGACGGGTTTATGGTAATGCCGTATTCTTCGAATCGCTGTAGTACTTCGCGTAGCTGTTGGCGATGTTGATGTTCGTTTTCGGAGGCTAATATGACGTCATCGATGAATGGAAATGCGTAGTCGAGTCCTCGGAGTACTTCATGAATAAACCTTTGAAAGGTTTGACCGGCGTTTCTGAGTCCGGGACACATTCGAGGAAATTCGAAGAGTCCGAACGGCGTTGTGATGGCTGTTTTCTCGATGTCCTTTTCTGAGATGGGTATTTGCTGGTATGCGCGGTTGAGGTCAATTGTAGAGAAAATGACCTTTGAAGACAGCTGGTTGGTGAAGTCACGTAGTCGTGGAATGGGGTATCGGTCGGCTATAGTGACTGAATTTAGTCGACGGTAGTCGCCACAGATGCGAAGATCGCCATTTTTCTTTGGTACGACGTGCAGTGGGCTGGCCCAAGGACTTTTGCTTGGCTGGCATAATCCTTGTTGCATCATGTTGATGAATTCGTTTCTCACGTCGTTGTATCTGTGTGGCGGTAGTGGTCTTGTACGGCAATATATAGGTTGTCCAGTCGTTTCTATGACATGTTCTACATTGTGCTTGTTGTTGAGCTTCATGGCAGACAGACGAGTTATACCAGGGTAGTCGGCCAGGATGTCGTGGTAAGACTGATGCTGGTCGATGCTTCTTATGGTAGGTATCTTCGAGTTTGTCGCTGGAGCTGGCACGGTGAGGTTAGTGATGTTGTCTATCAGTCGACGGTTTTTTAAATCGACTATTAGATTGTGAAAATTGAGAAAATCTGCGCCAAGGATTGGTTTTGTGACGTCTGCTACGACGAATTTCCACTTGTACGGTCTTCGTAAGTTGAGGTCGAGTTCGAGCGTTTTTTCTCCGTATGTTGCTATTGTTGTGTTGTTAGCGGCGTATAGCTTGAATGGCAGAGATTGCACTGTAGATCCTTTTGTTCTCGGTATGACACTAATATTAGCGCCAGTGTCAACCAAAAATTGAAGCCTTGTTCTCTTGTCAGTGATAAAAAGGCGGTAGGATTTGCTTGATACGTTAGGTTCCGCCGCTGCTAACGTTCTCTTTAGTTTTCCGACTTGTTTTCTTCATTAAATGTGCACGGAGTTGTACATTTTCTTGCGTTGATTCCGAAGCGACGATGATAGTAGCAGTACGGCGACGGAGTGCTAAACCGTTCGCGAGAGCGAGAGGGCAGACGTTGTGGTTTGCCGTCTCTACCGCGTGAGTCCAGGCGATAAGAACGGCTCGATCTGTACGGCGAGCGCCCCCTGTAGTGATTGTGCGATGACTTGAGCTCGGCGATTTCATTTGTTAATTGTTTTATGACTTCTAGAAGTTCTGGATCTCGGCGCGTAGGTGCGGATGACGATGAACACGGTGTTGACGCGACGGCGGAGATTTCTTGATTTTGTTCAAGCATTTTGTCAGCGAGAAGTGCTAGTTCGTCGAGTGCGGCGGTCTTGCTGATAGTGTCGCTTACTACAAGTACGGAGCGGACGTGTGCGGGGAGATGATTCATCCACATGAGGCGTAATGTTGAGTCGGGAACTTTGTCTCGCGCGAGATTTCGCATGCGACGAAGTAAATGAGTGGGCCTTTGGTCTCCTAGTTCCATTTCTTGTAATAGTTTTTGAAACTGACGTCCTTCGCTTTCTTCGTAGACGGAGATTAGGCGTTCTTTGAGGATTTTGTACTGGTTCTGGGCTGGCGGACTGTAGAGAAGGTCGGCTATCTGTTCGACGTCTTGTTTGTCAAGCTGGGCGATTACCATCTGGGAAAGTTGGGCTTGGCTCTTCTTCAGGTCGTGTGTTGCGGCTTCGAAGCTGATGAACCATAATCTGGGACGATCGCGCCAGAATGGTGGTACACGCAGGCTTAGGGCGATGGAACCGAGTTCGTGGGTTTCTTGCGGAGGATCGGTGCAGCCGGGGGTAATCTTCTCGTGGGCTTGAGTGGTTTCGCTTCCCTCTGACATGGTTCTTGCTTCTTGATTCCTATGTTTCTTGCTCGGGGTCACCAATGTAGCGGCGTAATTTACTACTTTTCTAAAGGCGAAATAAAACTCCAATATTCGGTATAGCAATGTGAAGATAGAATAGAATAGAATATTTAATAATTAATTATTAAGTTATTCCCATTTTAAAACCTGATAAACCCCAATCTTCCACTTCCTCATATCGCCCAATAGTATTATCGTCAGTTTTATTAAAAATTGCAGAACATCTAGTAAAAAATCGTTTAGAGTGGTATATTCAAAATATACTAACTTTTTATTAATATATTATTATTATTTAAAATATAATAACCTCTTATCAAAAAGTCAATATGGATTCCGTAAAGGTAAGGGCACCATAGACAATATTGCGGTATTTACTACAGATGTTCGTATCGCCTTTTCGGAAAACAAATCTGTTCTTGCGGCCTTTTTAGATACAAATGCGGCCTACGATAACGTTAGGGTAGATATACTCGAAACAAAGCTTCATTTATTATGTGTTCCGGTAATATTATGTAATTTCATTATAAATATATTACTGGAAAGATTTATTGCTCTGCCCTTGCAAAATACAACGGAATTGCGGGTTGTAGATAAAGGGTTACCTCAAGTCTCAGTGATGAGTCCAACTTTGTATAATATTTATACATCAGATTTGGAATCACATATCCTATCTGTAGATAGTGAAATAATTTTATTGCAATATTTTTTTAAATTGCTGACGATTTGGTGTTTTATATAGTAGATCAATCTATCAATACAGCTGCCTCTCGATTAACACGCTCCTTAGCGCGTTTAAAGGATTGGTTAGATGCAAACGGATTAGATCTTGCAGTTAGTAAAAGTACCACAGGCTTATTTACTCGTATGCGCTTGCCTCCCGTACTAGTTGAATATGATGGATTGCCGATTCCAGTTAATAGTCAGGCAAAATATTGAATTATATTATATTCTGCTCATAATGAATATATAGTATCGAAATGTGAACGTACTTTAAATATAATAAGATGTTTATCGGGAGTATGGTGGAGTTCTCATCCATTTAACTTAAAATTGGTGTATAATGCATTGATAAGAAGTGTTATGGATTATGGATAATTCCTTCTGGAACCTTGTAGTGTGTCTGGTTTTAAACAATTAGACAAGATACAGGCAAAAACAATGAGAATAATTTGTGCAGCCATGGGATCATCGCCAATAAATGCCTTACAGGTAGAATGTGGTGAACCGACGCTCTACCTAAGGCGCCAATATCTAGCCGATAAATTTTTTATTCGTTGTCTGCAATTTTTTAACCATCCCCTAATTCCTAAGTTAAAAACTCTCCTAGATTTAGTAAACAATAACAAGTTTTGGTTACACAAATCTCGTCCTTGTTTAGTTAATAGTTATATTCGATATTTATCCCTTGATGCCCCTACGTATAGATTACCTGTGTATCCCTGTATATTTAACTCTTCCTTTGAATCCCTTATTTTAGCCCCGGATATTCGATATGACATAGGTATTAGAAAATCGGACAAGTATTATGCAAAACCATTTTTTTAACTATTTAACAAATAATAATTGGAAAGGTTGGCATCATATATACACAGATGCCTCATAAATGTCGATAGGTAATAATTGTGTATCAGTTGGTATTTTCCATCTCCAATACAAAATTGTTCAGAAAGTAAAATTTCCTCCACAAACCTCCGTATTCACAGGGGAATGTTATGGTCTATATAAAGCAATTGACTACATTATGCTAGCGAAACTCAAGAGGACTGTAATTTTTACTGACTCTTTGAGCGTCCTTCAATCATTAAACAGCAAACATTTGCAAAAATGCAATGACAATAACTTTTTTGTTACATTTGTTTGGATTCCAAGTCATTACGGAATTATAGGAAACGAACAAGCGGATATACTGTCTAAAGATGCAGTTTCTAGTGGGGATGTCTTTCCATATATTAATTACTGCCATGACTTACCTTCCCTTGCTAAAATCTTTCTCCAATGGGATTGCAGTAAGGACTAGGCAGTGACAAGTCAAAGGTAAGGGATTCAGTATAAATATATACAATTTGAAATTTAGTTTAAGCCTTGGTTTTTCAAAATTAATTTATCCAAAAGTGCAACTTCGTCTATAGTCAGAATGAGATTGGGACACCTCTGTATACCTTCTCATTTAAAAAAAAATTAATATCCGCAACGATGATGCTTGCGATTGCGGTTTGGAAATTGGTGATTTAAATCACATTGTTCTTGCCGGTCCTCTTTATGATCATTCCCATCTTTATTATAGCCTCTCCTCCATTTCTATTCCATTTCCTACTTCTATTCAAATATTATTATATTCGTGTAATAAATTAGTTTATTCATTTTTATCTCAATATTTGAGTAAAAATTCAATTACTATATTATAATGTAAAATAATATATATCGTAGTAAAACTTCCTAACTTGACCCGAAATCCAAAATTCCGAAATACATATACTTCTCAACCGCCTTGTCTATGGCAAAGTACATAAATCCCACGCCAGTGCCAAGAATTTAGAGAAAAAAAAAACTGACTGACAGCATGTGACAGAAGACAACAGACGATTAGAGAAGAAGAAGATGCTACTAATTGTTTTATTTTCGAAAATGAGCAATAAATAAATTAATAAGGATTACAAAACATTATTATGAGAAAGAAACTAGTAAATATTTTTTTATAAAGTGTTATGTTTCCTCGAGCACTATGTATGTGAGCTTAACCTAATATTTTTATAAGTATTTGTTATTAATAAACACTAACCATGTCTGATGCTTGGGAAGAAATTCAAGCTGTAAAAAGCAAAAGAAATAGCCTTAGAGAAAAATTAGAGAAAAGAAAAAAGGAAAGACAGAATATTCTTGGGACGACCTTACCTGCTAGTGATAAAGTTGAAGGATCTTCATCAAGTAAAGAAAAAGCTACTGGGAGTCCTGTAGCCGCGAAAAATGATGGTAACGTACACCATAGAGTGTAAATTATAACTATTTTCGTGGCTAAGTCACATTACAACAATAAATACAGCAGTTTTAATAATACTCAATTATTTGAATCCAGACATTGTAAAGTTTTAACTAAGTAATCTACATTGTAATTGATTTTCAGTGCCACCTACAGCAGAGAAAGCTAAGCCGGTTCAATCTGCGTCGTTGGAAGTGAGACTTCTGCAAGTGCTCTCCGACATGCAGCTACAACTGCCAGCCACAGCCAGTGCTCTGATGCCTGGCCTAGGGGATGTTGATGCAGGCATTGTGGCTAGTTTGTTACAGAAATTTGCCACTCAGAAACTTATTAAGTGAGTGTTCACATATTGTAATTAAACATTTTATAATTTAAAAATTAAATAGACAAATAGAACAACTCATCCTTTATGTTCAATATTTTAATTTTGAGGTACTGAACGCTAGGAACTCACGGAGTGGTTATTTCCGGTGCCCGCCGCGGTCGTAGAACTGCAGTTTTAATTCAAAACTCACGAGACTGCTGTTGTGCGCGGTCACGTAGCCGCCGCGGCTGAGATTATCGCCCGCAAACGTGGCGGGCGAGGATCGCAGGACTCGCGGTTGCAAAAAGGCAAATACATATTCACAATAAAATTTCTGAATTTTGCCTAACTGAACGCAGAGCGTGCGGGCGCAACCCGCTGAGGGTGAGAGTGACCACGGCCCGCGCGATTATACTAGTTGCCCACCGGTACAGCTGGACCCCGAACAACCGCGCGCACCGCGGGCGTAAAACGCGCCGTGAGTTGTGCTTTAATTTTTTACATACATATCTGCATTCTACAGAAATTGCGGGCCTGCGACCGCAGGTAAAAACGCTCTGTGAGTTCTTAGCCTAAGGGGTTTTTGTACTAATTTTGTACTTTCAGCATAAAAGAGCGTACTGAGAACACAACAGATGCCAGTATAGAGGTAGTCAGTGCTGAGTCCGTGAGGTTGGCTGCAGTGCTGGCAGCTATCATGGAAGAGCAAACTAGCTCAAATAGTTGTAAGAGAAAAGGTAAGGAAAAGTAAGTAATAGATTTGCAGAGGAAAGCTTTTCAGCTATAATATCTTGTCTGTAATCTTTTATGTTGTTGAAGGTGAAAATGTGACAGAGGAAGGATTTAATCCTAAAGTATCAAAATCCAATACAGAAGATAAGAAGGCTGGAAAAAGTGATACTGACATTATGGTAATTTAAAATTCTATAAACTTACAATATATCTAATAGCTTTTGCCTGCAGCTTCGCCCGCGTGGGAGAGTGTTCGTGGCAAAAAATTTCTTTAGCAAATATACCTGCAATATATTAGGTCCTTACATATGAAATTGGTGTTTTGTCGTACTGGTCACTTTGATCTCAAATATATCTTCTTTGGTTAGGAATTCCAATTTCAAATTTATAATGCTATTCACTCATGCATTTGTGTTTCGCTTTCGAAAACTGTAATTCATTTGTTTTTTCCTCTTTTGGTTTTTTCTTTGCGTCACTCTGTTTACAAAATGGAAAACTTGAAATATCGTATTATTTTCGAGAATGAGTTCGACCGTGGCACCAGTGCTGCAGAAACGGCTAGAAGGATTAATGATGTGTATACCGGCGGTGTCGCAACAGAAAAAGCAGTGCGTTTTTGGTTCCACCGTTTTCGTTTTGGAAATTTCGACCTGCAGAACAAGCCTCATGGACGGCCGGAGACCAAAGTAGATAATGAAGAATTAAAGACTATTGTGGAAGCGGATCCATCGCAAACCACGTCCGAGCTAGCTGCAGGCTGCGGTGTTAGTGATTAAACTGTTTTAACCAATTGAAGCAAATTGGGAAAGTGAAAAAGCTTGAAAGGTGGGTACCTCATGAATTGATTGCAGCCAACCGACAAACGCGCGTCGACTGCTGCGTTACATTACTCAACCCGTACAATAATGAAGGGATTTTAAATCGAATTATTACCTATTATGAAAAGTGGATCCTGTACGATAATCGAAAACGCTCATTGCAAGGGCTGAACTCTGGCGAACGAGCCAAAGCCTGCTCCAAGCGAAAATTTACTCAAAAAAAGTTGCTTGTGGGCGTTTGGTGGACTAGTGCCGGCGTCGTTCACTACAGCTTTCTGAAATATGGCCAGACGATTACGGCAGATGTCTATTGCCAGCAACTGCAAATCATGATGGAGAAACTAGCTGCTAAACAACCGAGGTTGGTCATTAGCTCTAGGCCACTGCTGCTTCAGGACAACGCTAGACCACACACTGCACAATAGACGGCTACCAAATTAGAGGAGCTTCAATTGGAATGTCTAAGACATCCACCGTACTCCTGGACCTTGCGCCAACAGATTACCATTTTTTTCGAAATTTGGATAACTTCTTGCAACGAAAAGAATTCAACTCCGATGGGGCAGTCCACAGCGCCTTCAACGCTATTATTGATTCCTGTCCGAATGGTTTTTTTAGTAAAGGAATCAATAAACAAATAATAAGAATCAATAAGAAAAGTGCATAGATACCAAAGGTAGATAATAATAGGTTTTTACCTATGCAATTGCCGTTCTGCAGAACTGGCCATTTCAAATCAAAATAATTTTTGTTTGGCTAAGAATTCTAATTTCAAATAGATATTAAAATAAGAATTTTATTTTAAAAACATGGAATTCTTTTTCCAAAAGTAGTCATTTGTTTATTGATTAGTGTTACATTTTCATGGCATTTCAATCTTTTTCGTCATCATGGATACGTTAAAAATTCGAGTAATTATGGAATATGAGTACCGTTGTGGCAGCAACGCGTCACAAGCGCACGCAACATCAACGACGTTTACGGAGCTAACACTACAAACCAACGCACCACCTGTTATTGGTTTGCTCGCTTCCGTTCTAAAAATTTCGACCTGAAAAATTAACCTCGCGGTCGTCCGAAGACTGGTCGACAATGACGAATTAAAGGCGATTGTGGAAGCCGATGATACACAATCTACGGCTGAATTAGCAGCAGCTTTCGACGTTAGCGTCAAAACAATATTGGTCCATTTGCGTCAAATTGGCAAGGTAAGAAAGCTTGACAAATGGGTGCCCCACGAACTCAATGATCGCCAGCGCGAAGTACGCCTCGAGACGTGCCTTGCACTGCTCAACAAATACAAATGAAGGAATTTTGAACCGCATTGTTACCTGCGATGAAAAATGGATTCTGTTTGATAACCGCAAGCGCTCAGCAAGTTGGTTGGATCATGGTTCAGCACCTAAACAATGCCCTAAACGAAAACTTACCCTTAGAAAAGTGATGGTCACTGTTTGGTGGTCTAGCGCCGGTGTGATTCATCACAGATTCTTACTAAACGGGGTGAGCATTACTGCAGATGTGTACTGTGAATAACTGAACACAATGATGGAGAAGCTGGCACATTTCCAACCAGCATTGGTCAATCGCTCGTCTCCGCTGCTCCTGCACGACAACACGCGACCTCATACTGCACAGCAGACGGTCTCCAAGTTGCAAGAACTGGGGTTGGAAGCTCTCCGTCATCCGCCCTACTCACCAGACCTTGCACCTACAGACTACTACTTTTTCCAGAATTTGGATAACTTCTTGGCGGGAAAAAAATTCAATACTCCCGTCCAGCTGATTTCTTTAAGAAGGGCATCAATAAACTGCCTCTGCGTTGGCAAAGATGCATGGGTGATTACTTCGATTAATACAAATAACAAATACATTAAAAAAATCTTTTAATTTTTTTCTTACAAAACGGCAATTTCATAGGTACTTTACCTTATATATACTTTGATTAAATAAATATATTATGTTTAAAAATAATCGACTTTATGTTCCTCCTTTACAAAACGCCAATTTCATATGTAATGACCTAATAGTAATAGCACAGAGTAAAAATATATACTTTATAATAAATTTTCACACATACTTTTAAATTTTAAGATATCTCCTGGATATAATCTCCTATAGCTTCTGAAAATACCACATTATTTCTGATAATTTTTAGAAACTTAGAATGGGTATAGTAACCTATCCTTAAAAGATAGACATATCTATGTCATCGCGGACTAATTTGTAGACCTATAAAAGAGAAACAATCCTGTCATAAATTGTTTTGTTATTTATCTCCAATGGGTTAGGTTAGGTTAGGCAGCGTTTTTGACAAACGTTCCAAGACGGCTTGATTTTTTCCGACACCTTCAACAATTATCGTCATAAATCAAACAATTTCCACGAAACATTAACAAATTATTATCGACTTAAACCTTCCCAAGGAACCACTCTGCCGGTCAATGTAAACGGCATGAAAATCCTTTCAGTAGTTTTTGACATTATCGCGAACATACAGACAGACTGACTGACTCTGCGGTGCACTTAAGTACTTATGTAAAATTAAGACAATACGTATAATTCTTATTTCAGTCATTGCTAGCAATGCCCTCAAGTAGAGAAAAAGCTGTAAAGAGGGTTGGAGAAGAAATAATGGATCTACTCAGTAAACCCACTGCAAAAGAAAAGTCCCTCGCAGATAAATTCAAAAGTCAAGGAGGTCTGTAACATAACTGTTGTCTATTATAAACATCTTATATATAATACTTTCTTATTAAGTAGTATATCAGATAAAATGCATACAAAAAACGTATACTTTACTATTGATCCCACAATTATTTCCTCATATCAAAATGCCTTTCCCCATTCCATCCCATTCCTTAAAATCAGCAAGCCTTGTATAGCTTACTTGGTGTAAAACAATTCAAGCATTATGTTTCTTTAAGGCAGTGGCGTCTCCTGTATAGAGTAAACTCATTTATATCTCATAACTTGCCAAAGTCAAATTGCTACTGTCCTGTAGGTGCGCAAGTAATGGAGTTCTGTCCACACGGCACGCGGGCGGAGTGTGTGCGGCTTGGTGGGCGCGACGCGGGCTGCAAGAAACTCCACTTCAAAAAGATCATTCAGTCGCATACGGACGAGTCCCTGGGAGACTGTTCCTTCCTAAATACGTGCTTTCATATGGACACTTGCAAGTCAGTATACACAATCCTGCTCCTATTATAAATGTGAAAGTTTGTGAGGATGAATGGGTGGATCTTTGTTAAGGTACTCTTTCACACAGAAGTTATTGAACGGATTTCGATAAAATTTGGTATGGTAGTAGTTTCGTCTCTGGATTTAATCCAGAGCCTAAACTACTACCATACATAGGATACTTTTTATCCCAAAAATAATATATAAAATGATACTAATAATTAAAATAATCTATATTATATTTACGCCGGCGGAGCCGTGGGAAACAGCTGTTGACTGATTTTTTTAATTGCATAAATTAATAGTACTCTAAAATATGCGTAAGTTCTTTGAAAAACTGTCTATTAAAAATCGATGTTTTCAAAGGTACAGCGATTTGTTCACCAAAAAGGTCGCCGAAGCCATAACGTCATGTGTTCCTAAAGCTGTATGAAATAATATAAGGGTCGCAGGAACATAATTGCTAATATATCTGAAGTTTGTTGAATGTTTTTATGTGTTGTAAGTAAACTAATGATGTAGGTTTTTTAAAACTTTTTGTTAATGCATACTCATTACAAAAGTACCTACACATAAGTAAAATGTTATATTTTTTACAGTTATCAAGTAAAATAACTTAATATTTCTGAATACATAAATAAAACTAAATATTTTACTCCAGTCCACACCCCTACTAATAATGTTATTAAATAAAAACATGTCGAAAAAACGTAGTATACGTGGCAGAAGTGAAACTTCATTAAAAATCCAAAAATACTTTCATCATGTTAGAACATCACTTTTAAAAAGTATAGAAAAATTAAATTTGTACACCTAGCGCCATACTCTAAAAAGTTAAGTCGTTGTTTAAGAAGTATAAGTAGCCTCCGGCAGATGGCGTTATATCGATGGAACGATATTATATCCAAAGTTGTGACATGACGCAACCTTTTAGTTTCACTTTCAATGCCGCTACAAGAAGAAAGAAGTTAAATCAAAATCATTTTTATTCCATGTAAATCTTCAGAGATATAATGGAAGGTCAAAGATACCAGATGTAAAATTCTTACCACCGGTTCGCTGACCTCACCCACCAGAAGTACCGGCCTAATGAAACTCGGCAGTGCCACCTTTTATCAAAAAGGATGGAAATTGTTATATTCACCTGTTACATATTAAATATATGGATAATTAATTGGATATGTTAAATACATATGCAATTTAAGCTATATTATATTAATATATCATATAGCAATGTAACGTCTTTGCAGGTATGTTCATTATGAAGTGGACAATGCAGATCCAAATGTAACAGCACATAAAACAACAACTGAAATCTCTGCAAAATCAGGTCAAAACGGTAAGAACATCAAGTATTAAATGAAACCTTTTCACTAACATAGGTACTTTACTTAACACTTAACACTATAGTTTCAAGACTCTTTGTCTTTAAAAGGTGCAAATCCAGTGGCGAAACCGGATGGAGTTTTAACGCTCACTCCGCCCCAGTGGATACAGTGCGACTTAAGATATTTAGACATGACATTTTTAGGTAAGTCCATAAAACACCAACATGAAATATCTATTTATTGTATGTCAATGTATTTTATATTTTAGAAAATATGTTATGCTCTATGGCAGTGGTTCCCAGACTCTTTTGTTTCATAGACCACTTTCAAAATTTTGCTGGATCCGGTGCTTCTACATTACTACCAATTTCTAAATCTCGAAAAAAAAAAGTGAAGATTAGATCTATCTATCTATGGAAACTTGCGTTGTGGCCGAGTTTCAACGACGAATTAACAGTTTTCGAAAAAAAGGTTAGAATTGATTGCTTGATAGGGTTAATTATTTGTGTCAGCTGCCTCCCCCCCCCTATAAGATAAAATAAATGTCAATTTTCCTGTTGTTCTTTGTTTCAATATACCAGACCGACCATCTTCTCGAAACAGGTATGAGCTGCCCCTCCCTAGCTGAAATCCTGGGTACGCCCTTGCCCCTGGGGGTCAACCTGGACCACTGGATATTACTGCTCTATGGTCTTACTAAAATAAGGATATGCCATTATCACAATTCGCTGCAATAAGCGCGCGAGACACCGTCGCGTCGGTGTCAAAGCGCGACACAGTCCTTGAGGTGATGACAAATGTGTCGTTCTTTGTTTTCACACGCTTATAGCGGCGAATTTTGCTAGGATTTAGTACAGTAAATAATAGTTCAGTATCGCTGCTATATTATCAGGTAAGTTCGCGGTAATAATGGCGGATCCGCCCTGGGATATCCACATGGAGCTGCCGTACGGCACGATGTCGGACGACGAGATGCGGTGCCTGGGCGTGCCGCAGCTGCAGGACAGCGGCCTCATATTCCTCTGGGTCACAGGCAGGTAAACCATAGTAAAATTCAAATTAAAACAAATACATAATTGAGTAACAACTTTGTTTTTGGAGTACTTCCTATTAATAGTCAATGCCCGCTTCAGAAGAATATAATACATAATATCTAACTTAATGTGTAGTAGAAGACTTTTAGTAGAACGATAAAATAATTAAAAAGTAATTAAAAAATTGTAATAGAAAAAGAAATAAAAATAATCTCAAAGACCGTGATTCTAACCCGTGACACTAAATTGCCAACAACGCAAAAAGTCCGATCTATCCAAGCCGCCAAGCGGATATGACATATAGATTGAAATCACTAATATCTTTTTACGCGACTAAAGAAAAAACTAAATGCGCAGTTTCCCGGGGATCGATCTAACTAGATCTTAGACCTAGTTATATCGACTTTTCTCTCCTAAAAGTGTCTTTTAGGAGAGAATAGTCGATGCATACTAATTTTCATAGAAAACTCGCAGTCGTTTCCGAGATTCCTATTATATATATTGTTTAGATATACAAGATTAGCTCGTATTTATAGATTTTCGGTAAAAAAAAAAAATATAGAAATGGAAACTGAGATTAATAATACTGTCATGGAAAAATTGTTCCAATTAGTCCATGTTGCCCGCAACTACAAACTTCACCTTGAACAGGGCGATGGAACTGGGCCGCGAGTGTCTCAAGCTGTGGGGCTACGAGCGAGTGGACGAGCTCATATGGGTCAAGACCAACCAACTGCAGCGGATCATCCGCACCGGCCGCACCGGCCATTGGCTCAACCACGGCAAGGAGCACTGTCTCGTGAGTATCAGGGTACCATGAGTGAAGCACACACGCCAAGAAAAATAATTCCTTACTTTGTTACAATGTATAATGCCGGCATTCAATGCCGCTTTGCGGGCGGGATGGCAAAATTCAATGGGACGTGTGCGATAGACAATGACCAACAATCAATTTTCTACGTGTTTAGAGACTGGCTTTTAGCGTCTCTTTTATTTTTAAACCTACCGAATACACCAACGACCTAAGTATTAGTTACTATCGACAGGTAGGGATGAAAGGCAACCCCGAGAACCTGAACCGCGGCCTGGACTGTGACGTCATCGTGGCCGAGGTGCGCGCCACCAGCCACAAGCCCGACGAGATATACGGCATCATTGGTAAATAATTATATAGTAATAACATAGATAGATATAAGACAAGTACCTAATGATAAAGAAAATAGAAATGCAAACGGAACACACATTAATATTATGTGTATTGTATACTTTATTGAAAAATGTTTCGCCATGTATTTAAATACTTATTAAGCTATAATATTTTACACTAAGGCATAATTTGTGTTCATTAGTAGTTATTAAAATTTGGTTGAGCATATTTTGTAATTGCTGGAACAAACCTATAGCACCAGACATGGTTGTTATGGTTAACTGCCGCATTTTTTCAGAACGACTGAGCCCAGGGACTAGGAAGATAGAATTGTTTGGACGACCACATAATGTTCAACCTAATTGGTAATATTTGATTTTCAATAATAGAAATAAATTATAAAAAATCTTACAGTAATATTTTTCTTATCTGACGAGTCAATTTGTTTTGAAAATCTAATTTTGTAACATCTTCTTATCCAGGATAACTCTTGGCAACCAAGTTGATGGTGTGCGTCTGGTGGATCCAGAGTTGATAGCAGCTTTCAAGAAGAGATATCCAGATGGGAATTGTATGGCGCCGCCGCCTCCTGACCCAGGTTTGGCATAACAATATGCTATTTAAAGATTTTTGAGGCAAAAAAGAGAAGAACATTTCAATATTTGCGTGTAAAAAAAAACATTATGACGTGTTAAAAAAGAAGCAAGCCTAAGTTTTCGAAAAAATATTAAAATATAGATTATGACCTGGTAAGAAAAATAGTAGTAATAATTTTCTACTGAAATATGTATTGATGACATGTATTTTTTTTATGCTGCAAAGTGTTGAGAATAAAAATAATCAATTTTGTTTGAATATATTATATTTTTGCAACATGAAATTTTTATTGAAAAACATAGAACATTGGAGATCAATAAAAAGAGCTGGTCTTCTCATTCTGGGCGAATTTGAACGGCTACAAGGTTTTACAAAGCCTCCCTTTTTTTTTTGCTGCTTTATACGCAATACGCTTTATAAATTGCTGCATACGCGCAGTGGTTTGATCCTCGAACTAAAATTATATTTACTTCGTTAAAATACGTTATAGTTTGTTATATAATTAATTGGCACAATATTTTTAAGCGAAGCCTTTTTTTAGAGTTCCGTAGTTCACGTCTCGGAACCCTTATAGTTTCATTTCCGTCCGTCCGTTTTCGGCTTAACGTCAAAACGGTTAGTGCTAGAAATATGAAAACTTGCTGATGCCACGCCGACAAAGTGCTAAATAATATCATGTATTTTTTTTTTGCGGTACCTACACAAAGTTGGGATGGTTTTTTTTCTCGCGCCTACCATAATAGTGTGGGTGTGTACTGTGTATCATTAGATAGGCCTTTTGAAAACATTGATAGGTTGTTAAGACGATTTTTTTATTTAGGTATCCGTTTGTAAGATATTCAACTTTAAGGTGCATTTATTTGTTTTTTTTTTATTTATTTATTGCATCTAAAATACATTTATATATAAAAGTTAATTAGTTAGCACCGTTAAACCCGAAAAGGTTTGTCCTCATGCCATGTTTATATTAAACCATTTATGTCTCTCACATTATAATAATATTGAAAGGATAACAATTTAATGTAAACTAGGTAAGTAAGTCGAGCGCATACGTATGTGTACTGCAGGTAAGTAACGACTGAATGAGTAGGCTCGATGCACCTTGCGACGCATCGTTCATCAGTCATCACTCACCAACGCCCCAACCCGTTTCGCGATATGCTATTAAACAGAATGCTCCAAAAGGTAAGTCTTTTTATAGGATTCAAAACTGTTATTTTTTCTTTTACGTCCATTGGGATCTGATTTATGAGATGGGGTATTAAATATTGTGACGTTCTCTGGCCATATAGTTAAGATAGAAAATTTTGGTGGTATTAATATTTTTCGTGATTTTTCTTATTATATTATGGGACTCACTATAATGCTGAATGTCGTATTTAAAATATTGTTCTTTTAATATCTGATATTTAAATTTAATGTGTAGGTACTCTGTGCAGGTAGAACATTGCAGTAGGTACCACTGAAAATGAAATAGTTCGAAGACGTTTTTTATTTTTGGTTTAATATGGTATAATATTTTTTAATAATCGTATTTGCAATTTATAAACATTGTTTAAATGTGTTTTAAAAGCCCGACCATAGCTACTTAATCCGTAGGAAATTATACTCTCTGCAAGTGCCAAATACATCGTTCGCCTAACATTAAAAAGAATTCGGTTTCGGATAATATAAAACTTTGCTAAAATGGCGCGTAACTACGTCGTGTTAAAATTAATGATAAATTGATGCTCGACGAAAGAAAAAACATATATACTTACATAGCATAAAAATGGGCAGTTTCTGAGGAATAACACCTAGCTAGATGGATTTGTTTGAATCAAATCAACCATGAAACAAATCCATCTAGCTTTAGCTCTAGCTACTTTATGAGATAATCTTGTATAAATATATACCTCATCGGTTTTTCGAAAACGGCTGCAAGTATTATCATGAAATTTAGTATGTTGGGAGTTTTTTTTTTCTTTTTTTTTTTTTTTTAATAAAGAGAAGAAAAAAAAACTCCCAACATACTAAATTTCATGATAATACACTTGCAGCCGTTTTCGAAAAACCGATGAGGTATATATTTATACAAGATTATCTCATAAAGTATAAGATTATTATTAAAGGCAGCCACAGACGAAAGGCCGATCGTTTCAGTTAGAACTGACGCCTGAACGGATTCGAGCCCATACACGGAAAAAATCGCATCCGACCCAATTGACGTCAGTTCGGCCTGAACGGAATCGAGCACACACACGACACGATTTTGCATCCGTTGAGGCCGAACTGAAGGCAGACCGGACCATGTATGGCCCATACATGGTCCCTTAAGGGATCGAGCTCCTAGAAAAATAAGTGATTTGACAAAATTTTACTACTAAACGAAAATTAATTTAAAGGACAGGCTGAAACGGCACGGCACGCCGCTGAAAATTTAGAGCACTGAAAATCTCTGCACATAAACAATAGAGTTGAAAATGGAAGTTTAGAGTGTTGAAATGACGAATGAATGTTAAGAAAAACATTGACATTTAACTCGACACTAGTGTGTTCGATTTTCAACTCTATAAGAGATAATACAAACCTTTTATCCATGGTTTTCGAATGATGACCAGCCTTGAGAGATTCTTTAAGTGTTCTAGAAAACTAAAACCAGACGTAATAGATAACTAATGAGAAGTTTTCAAGGAAATAAATTGTACAAGCCATAAGAGAAAGTAAAAATATTACATTATGCAGTAGCGTTAAAATGATTTTTAAATAATTTTCAACTCCACTTTGTGACTATCCTAACAGAAATTATTTCATAGTAAATACCTTAATGCTATTAAGCAAATCTCCTTGAGTGGCAATTGTTCTTTCATCAGATCGAACTGAAGATGCTCGGTGTTCCACCGGAGCACTTCTCTGACCGCCTAGAGACACTGCTCCCAAAGAACTTTTTTGATTGTTCGAAACTATAAGTTAAACTTATTTTATTTATGCCCAGTTTCTGATATTTTTGTCAATGTTAGTTTATCTATTTTATAGCACTTTTGATTGGATGACACAAATGCATTAACCAATTAAAAGTGCTATTGATTAGATAAACTACCTACAAAAACTCTTAGAAAACGGCCAATCATTGATCAATATTGACAAGTAAATAATAATGATTTTGGTTCTAAAAGAAAATTAGAGTCAACATAAACCAAATAACTTCTTTACTAACAACTACTTAAATATTACAATACCATTAAAACAAATTACATCACCAAATTATAATGTTACATCATAATATTTAAGGTAAAGAAAATATTATCACAGTTCTATTCTGTACTTTCAATATAAACTGCTTTTCAAGCATTTAGTTTTGAAGTGAGGATGGAAATCATCCTTTATCCAAGTAAAATATCATCATATTATGATGTATAAAAGTAGATTTTCAAATAACATTAAATTGCTATCATTTTCCATGTTTGTTTGTTGTTTGCAACCATTTCTTAATTATTGTAATCTAATGCTGTTTGTTTACCGCCCACAGGACATCAACGAGAATGAGATTATTTCTGGTCGAGATTAGATTGACTGGACGGGCGTGCAGTGGACAGACGGCTATAGTAAATGTATGTATTGCTACTTCGATGCCGTCATGTCTTTCTCGTTGACATCCCATTGGCGTTGGACAAACAGCGTAACACAGAGGTTCTCGTAATTATGCCTTATAATTTGGTGAAAATAATAACAAGATCTATGTTGATGTAGCTTTTGTTGGAGTCTTCTGTTTGTCTTTTGAACTATCTTTATCTTCAAGTTGTTTACTTTTAGTATTATACAATTGATCTCTCATTTTACTTGGCCCAGCAAATTGTGCGGGATGATCTTTAGTCGCAGGTACATATATTTCATATGTTTTAAAATATTTAAGTATAGTTTCAACATCGTCCTCTCGCATTTTGTATTCATATGCAATTTTTGCAGCCGTCACCTCCTCCGGATTCACTTGGTGAGATGAAAGATATTCAATTACTTGTCTCAGTGTAGTACGGCCATGTGGAATCTTGTCTGGTTCTTTTAAACCAAAGTCAAAGTCTTCTATTAACTTACGATCTTGAGGTAGTGGTCGGTCAATACTTTTGTTTTTAATTTCCCGGGTTACGTCGTCTTCAGGACAACCGAATGAAGTTACATAAACATTTTTTAACCGAAGATCGAGGCCAGGGTCCTTATTATCTAGCTTATCATCAATATTCGGCTCTACTTCACGCACTCTCTTTAACTCTTCGATTGTTGATGGGTAACTTGGCGCAGGACTTGGTTTTTCTTTTGATATTAATTTGTGGGCACGGTTTTCAATGTTAAATGTTTTGAAAGGCCTGAGGGCCTTGGTTACTAAAGCACCCATCTTAGGTGGCAATAGAACTCAATAAATAAATGTATTTATGTATTTTCTACATGAATTACCTCTCAGAGGCATAGATAATATGTACTACTACTGAAACTCAGAGGTTATACCTGATTTGACAGCTTCTTAGCAAATTTTGACAGTGACATCATGAAATTATTTTTTTATGAGTAAAGAGGTTAAACAGTAGCAAACTACCTACATACCTTTTGGTTTGGACAACATTTTTTCATTGCTGAATTTAGATTGTCTAGATTGATGTACAACTAAAATGTTTGTTGCACGAGTTTCCTCATTTATCTTGCGTGTTATCGGTGGACTAGGGCTGCGGCCAAGGTGGCGATGAAACTGAGGTTGGAGTGGCTCCTTAGGTTCTATATTATGGATGTTTTTAATGTTATATTATTGAGTAGTGGCTAGTGACCTAAAGCGCCTTATTCACGGTCTAGCCTACATATCCAACACCGGTACTGATAGCTGTCATTAGTGTCAATACTGTCAATCATTTAAAAATATTGCCTACAAGTCCGCTTCAAGGCCGCGGTATTGGATTTGCAGGCTGGGGGTGGTAAGTAAAGCGCTAAGTATATAAAAAATACTTTTGGTCTCTCGCAGTAGAGCCAGAACTAGTCTAGCACTATGTAATGGGTGTGCCGTGTGTGAGGCCCAAGGTTCTGCAGTGGTGCAGTTAGATCTATTATGACATTTACTGAAGGCTTGCATACCAGTTTCAAGTTGCGTATCAGACCTAATCAACTTTTAATTTTCATAAAATATATTAGGTTCACCGTTATCAAATACGATGGACGCTTTTGTAGGTTCGTTTTTGGATTCAGAAAATATATTATATTGAGGCGTCGAAATTTTAATAAACGATTGTAGTTGCTTTTGTTTCTTTCGATTCACGCGACTATGTTGGACCACTTCCTACAAAGAAATAAAAGTTATTTTAATTTAGATTTCGAAAACATTATCATAGTTTTCATTTGGCCAGGGAGAAAAAGGACTCCTGTAACACAGGAGGCCTTTGAGTAAAAAGTAGTTAATGACCCCACAAATCCCCTTTTGACTAAGAAACGTAAATTACGTAAAATTACAATGGATTAACATTACATACATTTGCTTTATCATCGATTCTTACAAATTCTTGTTTTATGTGCTTTAAAAATTTTTTTGCAGGTCTAGACATACGAATCTCACAATCGTCGCCACTTTGAATTTTCCAAAGAAGTTTACTACTTGCGTCATTATAATACGAATGTCTGAAAAAATAATGGTACTAAGAGCTCGCACCCGTGTGTTTTGTGGTCGGGACTCGCGACAGAAAAAACTGCACTGTAAATAGAACTTTGCGCTAATACAAGATTTGACAGCTGTGCACGAATTTCTGCTCTATTGTTTTATTTTTAGTGCGACATAAAAGAGTAGAAAATAAATGAAGCAGCCACCATCGCTTACATAGCAATACTGATTTGACTACACAAAAACTGTTGATACTTTAACTTTAGTATAATTTTATTAACACGGCAAAAAACTTGATAATTAACTTTTCGTGAACCATCCCGTAGCACATTAATCATTATTAGCTGTTTGCTTTTACGAAAGAAGTCCAGAAAAAAGATTTTCGACCACTTTTGAATCCACAACGTATCGAATTCCAAAATTTAGCAGGCTTTTGACAACTTTGATACATAAAAAAATGTTGTCAGATGTAGAAGTTTATTGTTGTTCAGTAATGTTGTCAGAGATTAGTTCCCAAATAATTAATATCTACTCTTTTGTGTCGCACTGTACAGTGCATTTTTTTCTGTCGCGACCACAAAAAAACGCTCGTGGGAACGTAGCCTAAGGTAATAATTATAACATAATTATAATATTATGTATTTATTATTTATTATAATATAATAAGTGATCTTATTAAAAGAGAAGACATATTTAAATAATTTATGAGGTACAAAAAAAACTTACTCTTTATTATTAACGATGGTCGGGTTTTCAGGAAACGACTTTTGGTGCAAGTTGAATTCCTCCCTTTCAATTTTTTTCTTAACATCTGCAACACACGAAAAATATTTTTATTTAAAGATAATGTATATTTGTTTAACATTAATATTACTAATAAACATGAAAGTTTGTAATAATGTGTAAATGTTGTTTTTCTTTCACGTAATAACTACTGAATGGATTTTAATAAAATCTCTCTTGATTTGTTTTTTGAACCTAATTTTCTTTAAACCTAATTTCCTCAATTTCTTTCAAGGAAGACTCCATGAAAAAAAAATAGACGAATATATCTGGAATGTGAAATTTATCTGGCTACAAGAATCTGTGACAACCAACAGAATATCTATTGAATATATACTAATTTACCTACTAAAGATAAGGAAATCGTACCAAGTTCTCTTATATGGGGACACCCATATAAGGGAAACTTGATCCCCTTAGAAATCAATTAAAAAAAACGTTGAAATTTTTAACAAAAGTTGAATTTTTTCATCATTCATAAAATGATGAAAAAACGAAACTCGATGAAAAAACGAAACATGAAAAAAACGTCATTCGTTCGTCACACTGTTATGTCAACTTATTTTAGGTTCGTGAGTTAAGGCGGCTTTAGGCTGGTACTATATGATCCGGAATCCGGAAGGCCGTAGAAAATTCTGAGCGTTGAAAATAGACCTCTGCGATAATACAATAGAGGTGAAAATGGAAGTTACGCTTAAGTCTAGCAAACGAAAGTTGAACCTGGGTTATTTGGAAACTTTTAACTTCGCAACTCTATACGAGGGCAGCACTGAAAATTTCGGGAATCAAGGAAGTGACACAACATTACTATTTAAAAATGTATATATTGCTTTTCGAAGTATTCTTCGCGAAATTTGGCACATTTTTCCATACGATGGAACCAATCATTGAAGCAACCATTCCATTCGGAAGTTGGGGTCTCCAAAATGGCCGTTTTGTAGGCGTCCACAGCTTCTTCAGGTGATAAAAATCTCTGACCACGCAATTTATTCTTTATTTTAGGGAAAGTATAGAAATCATTAGGGATTAGGTCGGGGCTGTACGGCGGATGGTCTAATAATTCTATGATTTCTTGCTCTAAAAACTCTTTTGTTCTGTGCGCGGTGTGAGAACTCGCATTGTCGTGATGGAGGATGATGCGGCGGTTGCAGTTCTCTTTACAGAGTTCAGAAACGACCTGTGGCAAACAAATGTTAGCATACCATTCTGCATTAACCGTTCTTTGTCCCTCAAGAGGAATAGTCGCAACATGGCTGGTTTTGGAGACAAACGTGGCCACCATTTTTTTTGCAACACTCCGTGAACGAACAATTTTTGTTGGCTTTAACTCATTTTCGAACACCCAAACTCGTGACTGGTTTTTTGTTTCGGGTTCGTACGCGTATATCCAGGATTCGTCACCTCATACGATGTTGTATACAGCATTTGAGGATCCTGCGTGGAATCTTTCGAGAGTTCTGACGCACCAAGTAACGCGAGCCGCTTTTTGCTCTTCACAGAGCAAATGCGGTATCCATCGGGAAAACAACTTTTTTACACCTAATTGTTCATGCAAGATTATTTGTATTTGACTCATGCCAATGTCTAAAGTTGCCTGAATATCGCGGTATGTCACATGTCGATCTTCCTCAATCAGCTTACGCACAGCATCAACGTTTTCTTGGGTGACTGCAGTTTTTGGACGACCTTGACGGGGATCATCACTGAGCTTAACACGTCCACGTTGAAATTCAGCAAACCAGCGATAAATTGTGGTTTTGGAGGGGGCTTCATCACCAAATGCAGAAATCATCCGGTCAACACACTGTTTTTGTGTTAAACCACTTCGAAAGTCATAATAAATCATCGTTCTAGAATTTTCTCGAGTCAATTCCATTTTCTCAACGACTAAACAAGTTTGACAAGACCTTGTGACAAGACCGAGAATCTTTTTTTAAATAAATAAACGGTATTCGATTTTTAAAACCAAGGAGTTTTAAATTAAAAAGATTTTAATATGATAGGAACAGTGGAAATATTCCATTCCCGATACTTTTAGTGCAGCCTATGTACGACCTTTAAATCAATTTAACATATATTCTGTAGTTTTTGCTATGGGTTTTGCTTGAATGAGTCAAAAGCATTTATTTAACATTAAATTGACAATGTTAGTACTAATTAATTTATAATCAAGTAACTCATCTGGATAATTGAATGTTTTCGTAAGCTACCCTTATATTTTTTAAATTTGCTGCCATTATTCAGGTTTTGATAATTGATTAAAAAAATGGAAATCGAACAAACGTCAAATTTGATCAAGCAATCACGAACAAACAGCGAACAAGCAATTATGCCCAAAACCATAAACTTCAGGTCAGATTTTTTAAATTACTTTTACATTAAAATTAAAATGGAACAAATGTCAATTCTGATTGAACAGCCACGATCAAACGACGAACAAGCGATTATTCGAAAAGAAGTTGGCTTGCCCGCCAACTTCATTTCAGAGTTTATTTTTTATTTAAAACTAAAATCAAATAAACTTCAAAGTTCGATCATTCTCGAACAAACGATGAACAAGCTATTTATAAAAAAAGTAAATAAAATTGACACGCGCCCGCCAACTTCAGGTCAGAATTTTTAAAATTATTATTAACACCAAATTAGAATTATGTTATTATTAACACCAATTTAAATTAGATCGAACAAACGCCAAATTTGATCGAACAATCACGAACAAACGACGAACAAACGATTTAGCAAGTAAAAAGTATAAAAAAATTTACTTAAGGTCAGAATTTATTTTATCATTTATGAAAAAACTAAAATCGAACCAACGCCAAATTTAATCGAACAATCACATACAAACGATTTAGCTTAGAAATGGCAAAAAAACTTAATTCGCGCCCGCTAACTTATCTTCTCTTCTTCTTCTCTTATTATTGGCAAACCATCGCTTTTTGCAACATTCTGCCAGTGTCAAGTCTGAGAGTAAAAACTTATGGAAGGGACTTTTGCCGGGTTTTCAATGGGTGACGTTGTGGAACATGTAATATTAAATAAATTTGTGTTATATCGGTTCTTAATGTGTAATATTAGTAGAATATTAACCATTAAATATTCGTTAACGTGCACAAGTGTGGGCAAGTGGTAGAACTTCTAAAAGCGTGCTATTTTGTGTTTCCTGCCAAAACTCCCTAGGAACTTTCAGTAAAGCTTCTACCACTTTACTGAATCGACTGACATGACTCTTTTTTTTCTGAAAGGGTCTACGCTAACGGTCGGGTTAAGACCGCTGTAGCTACGTCAGACTATAACTAACCTGGTGGCTAGTTGATTAGGTGAGAGACGAAGGGAGGGTTTGACCCTCCCTAACATCACCCGGGTGATGTTCAGACCGGATATTGGGGACAGCTACGGGTTGTAAGCTATTATTATGACGAGAGAGACGCGGGTCTCTCCTGCTAAGGGGTCCGACCCCTTCCTCACTCTCTGAGGAGTGAGGTTGCGCGCGGTAGCAAAAACTAACGGCGTGCGAGTTATCGCGATAGAGGAGCTCGAGATTTCATTGGTTTAGGTGCTGAGAGGGCAGTCCCTCTCCCCTTCCGCGTACGGTCGGGATGACTCGCGCGCATAAGTCTTAATGTCGATGAGGTTCGCGGTATTGGTAGAGCTCTCTATATCAATATCGCGGTCGCGGTCACTATTATGTAGTGTATCTAGGCTTTTAGGATGTGAACTCGATCTCGGGGTCAGGTTCGTGCCTGTGTTAGGGTCGGTCTGTATGTCTGTACGTGTGATCGTGTCGGAATAGGCGCTGGCGTCGACCCCGGTGCGATACTAACTTCGCGGGTGCGTGTGATTTGTGTTTACGTAACTGTACACAGTACGTTACGTAATTTATAATCGGGTCAATGGGATCGGCTAAGATGTGCTTAGGCCGCTTGTACGGGTGTTGGAAAGTTTTTGCGTCGTGGTTGTAGTCCAGGGCCTTTTGGATAAGTTTGGAGGGTTTGGATGTTTTTTGCCCTTATAAAAGAATCTCTCTACGAGTTCTTTGATACAGGCTTTTATAGTGACAAGTACGCAGTCTCTATGCAAGTCGATGTTACGCATGTAATAGGGGGCTCCTGTTGTCATGCGTAGATTGTCATGACTCATGGACTGTACTGACTATATATTTGGAATTTGACTAGACTTGAACTTGACAATATAGGAATACGGTGTTGAAAATTGAAACGAAAGTTCTATTTCCCGCCTATTAAACTTGACACTGGCAAATTTAAAAGACCTTGTGTTTTATATTCCGTTCATAGTAGTACCTACTTATTATCTATGATTCCGTGGTTGCGACCATTCACAGACAGATGTGACGTAATCGGAACTGTAGGTCCATTTTCGCGCGAAACTTTAAACTGTCAGCTTTAATTTTTTAATATTCTTATGGCTCATTCTACATGAAATTCTATAAAAAGAAAACAAATATAAAAATAATACGTCTTCCCTATTGTCCAAAATATAACATTGTGTCAAGTAAGTAGGAAAAATATCGGTGTTCTGCGAGCTATTAAAAAGCTGGGTATAATAAGATGACATGTAGCTGTTTTCAAAAATAGTAGAGTTAATTATCTACTCAATATTTCAGCAACATTAGAGAAATCTCACCGTTTCTTCGTTTTGAAATTGGGGGTCGTAACGATGATAATTCAGATGGACTTAGTTTTCGACTATGAAGTGGAGTCGGTGACATGCTGTGCATCGGTCTTGAGAGATACGTTGATTCTAAGAAGGAATAAATTCCAAACTTGTGCTTTGGAAATCGATTCACATCTTGAAACATTCGTCTTCTGATATTAAAATAAATATACATTAGGTATTTATTTATTCTTATTCACGTAAAATTTGTTTGTCACAAAACTTTTGAACTTACCGGTAGACGTTTCCTTGTTTTATAAGCCACGTCTCAATTTTCTCTAACCATTCCTGTAATATGTAATATTTTTGGTAAGAAGACTAATAAGGCCACTGCCTCGAATTTCGCATCGGCGCGGCGGCGCGGGCAACATAGACGCAGGTCTAAAATGGCGACATTAAGTGAATCGTACTATAAAACATCAACTATTAAATATTAATTAATATAAATAATTGATGTATCATAGTACGATTCACTTAATGTGGGTAAACGTAAAATATTCACGTAATATAAATAGTCGATGTTTCATAGTACGATTCACTTAATGTGGGTAAACGTAAAATATTCACGTAATATAAATAGTCGATGTTTCATAGTACGATTCACTTAAAACCAGCTGCGAGGTCGTGCGGCCGGCGGCACACACATATGGCAATTATTTATATTAATGATGTACTTAATTCTATAAATTAAACAGCATACAAATTTAAAAACGTTACAAATAAATTTAACAAAACTAACTACGCAGGTGAGGCGGTTACCGCTTGACAGGAGTCAAGTTCGTCGCCCGCCACCGCGGCGCTGTTTTTGAGAAACATATTTTGATTGTATGCAAAAAGTATGCAAATGATCTCGCCGCCGCGGCCGCGAGATATTCGAGGCAACGGCTTTACTAATTTAAGACCTTAGACAATTTTATTTTAAAGTTGTAACTACCTGTTGATGGCCAATAACAGACCCAGGCCTACAAATCCTAATCCAGGCAATAGCCTGATGAGCCGTCATTCGGTAATGCTTTATTAGATAAGATCCGATCAGAGTACCTGTGCGCCCCAAACCAGCCTAAACAAACATCATTAGTCAGTAAGTAGTAACCTACTTCCAAAAAAAAGAGGCGGTTATATGAATTCCAATATCAGTACTATTTTACAAGTGTTAGCTACCACAAACCTTGCAATGCACCGCTATTGCACCCGTAGTCTCTTCACTGATTTCCAAAAACTTCATTACGATGTGTTTTTGTGGACAAGAACCGTCGGGAAAAAATAAATCGTAGTGTAAAATTCCGTTCTTTGTAAATCTATGATGACATTTCGATTAAAAGGTATATTAGGATTATCGATTACGATGATTCAATGGTATAGATAATGGTAGGTCGTTATGAAAAAAATCTACTTAGGTAACTCTCTACAGCAGGGATTTCCAAAGTGGATTCCGCGGAATCTAGGTGTTGCGTAAATAGTCCATATAATAGGGTTCCATCAAAATTATTTATTATTATTCCGGACACCCGGATGGAACGAAGTTATAATATATATAAACACACCGGCATATTTAGCGGAACACAAAAAAAGGTCAATAATTCAAAAATATGGTTTTATTTTAAAATCTAGTTACTACACTTCTTTTGTTATTTAAAGTTTCATTTGTTTTACTTAAAATGAACATTAAGAACAGATTTTGCGAGTAAAGGCTAAAAATGGTACATTTTTGAACTTTTCATGTAACCGGGAAAAGTGAAAATTAATATTAAAATAACAATTAATGAAATTAGAAAAATGGTGATTAATATCGTGTATTTCCTCCACGTGCTCTTATTAAAGTTTCTACCCGTCTAGGCATACTGAGAATGATGTTATCGATGGTCTCCTGGGATAGTCTCCGCCATTCCTCAACTACGGCGAATCGCAGTTCATCCACGTTGGCAGGAGCTGGAATTCTGGACTTAACTTTTCTTTTCAGCAAGTCCCAAACGTGCTCTATTGGGTTCATATCCGGTGATCTCGCCGGCCACTCCATAACAGTGATATTCATATCATTAAGATAAGCTTGAGTTACCTACCCGAGCGGTATGCGGCCGAGCATTATCCTGCATAAAAACAAAATCGTCACCGATATATGGGGCAAACGGTACGACATTTTCTTCTAAAAGTTCTCTGATATAGCGGCCTGCAGTCAGACTCCCTCTGTCAATCACTACCAAATCTGTGCGAGCTCCCAAACAAATGCCTGCCCAAACCATTATTGATCCACCATCGTATGCAACTGTAGTTTCAAAATTTGTTTGAATGTATCGTTCTCCTTTGCGTCTGTATATTCTTTGCCTGCCGTCAATTTGATTTAAGAGAATTCTGCACTCATCACTAAACAATACCTTACTCCATTCGTCCTTGTTCCAAAGTCGATGTTCCTGAGCAAAAGTTAACCTGTTTCTACGATGATTTACCTCGAGCCTTGGAGCCTTGGCGGGCACAAATGAACCCAAACCAGCTTCTTCGAACCTTCTTTGTACCGTACGCTCACTTAAGGTTACACTCCGCACTGCTTCTAACTCATGTCGGTCTTGGACGGCCATCAAACGGGGGTTCCTACGTTCACGAAGCCGAATGAAACGATCATCCCTACTCGAAGTGCGTCTTTTTCTTCCTTCTCCTGCTCTTCTCACATAAGTACCGGTCTCCCTGAACCGTTGGATACTGCGATGGATCGTTGAAACTGGTCGACGAAGATCTCTGGATATCACTCTGTAGGTTTGACCATTTCTTCGCATTTCGAGTGCCCTGGCAATCTCCGTTGGTGCTAAGTCAGGCATAATTCAGTCCTCAACTCCAAAAAGATACGCGATTATTAAAAAAAACTAACAAAAAACAGTATTTCAATGAAATTTTAAATCAAACTGAGAAGGAAGAAATACTCGAAGTTCGTTCGAAGCCTATTTTGGAAGAATTATCCTTATATTATATTATATATTAAGACATGTCCATGTCTTATATATATATAATATGTGTATATATATATATATATATATATATATATATATATATATATATATATATATATATATATATATATATATATATATATATATATATATATATATAGACGGACAGTTCTGCATTGCACAGATGCATTAAATGAACATAAAAGCTGTGAATTTGAAATTACACACTTCAATTTTGTTTATATATAATATATTATATTATGCAAAACAAATAGTTGAACTAAGTATATATAGTGCGCGCGGAACTAGTTGGCCGCGCCTTAGGTAGGGTCAGGGGTGAGGGGGCGGGTTGCTTGCTGCTCGCAGTGTTGCCGCCGCGAAGTCCGGCTCCGTACTGAGTAATAACATCAAGCGCTCTTTTGTCGCACCGCTCGCATACCTAAGGCCCGGCTTGCTAGTCACAATAATATGTAACAGTCATAACAGTCACAATGTGTAATTGCAAAATTCTACATTATTGTCAAGGTGATAAGGTCGTTTTTTGTATCATTCTTAATAGTCGTTAGTCGTTGTGATTTCAAGTGGCAAAAAGTGTCGTGCCTAATAATCCGTCTAGCCTCCATACAATTCGCAACGCGATATAAGGAAATACGTTCCAAAAACACATTTCTCTAAACAATTGTTCTTACACAAAAATTCAACGTTGCTAATGTCTTTCAAGAATCATCGTTTTTCATACATCGTCTGTCACTTCCATAGCAAAACAAAGATTTTCCTAGAGACTTGAAGAAGGTGGTCGTACTGTAATCATTTGATATGTGGTTCCATAAAATAAAAGCCAAGTATTTGTTTAGTGTTTCGTTATCTTTAGTTTTGGAACCCCTGCTCTACAGTCCACAGTCTCTCTACTCTAAGATATATTTGGTACTTAGTACTTACGTATTGTTATCGTAAAGGTTCTTGTTGAGCCTTATAACAACTTTAACGTTGTTCTGAGTGAAGTAACCAACGTACATCTCAGGAGAGTGATACACCGAGTAGGTAGTATCGACAGGTCCAATGAAAGCCAAAAATTTGCCTACAATAGGTAAGTTTTGATTAATGCTATCCATATACGTGACGGTATATCTGACAGGTTTGCCTGCGCAGGTACACCTAAGCGTCTATACCGTTACGTGTATGGCTAGCTAAACATACGTCTCAGGTCTCATAAGCAAGACACTACTTTCGGGGCTTTGGGACTACTGGATATGTATTACAGGCATGGTAAGTATAGCATGCAGGTGCTTCGCAGATTTTCTTATTTAGGTAAGTATTAACATACCAGGAACTATCCAGTTTAGATCACCGCCTTGCAATTTATCTAATTTGATAAATTCGGCGACGTTAAAGTCTTGGAAATTGAAAAAGTTGAAATCGCGAGCTTTGACCAGTGCTTCCAAACAGTCCAAAATGGTTATAGTGTATGGTGATTTTTGTGGACATGCGTCTTGAAATGGCCTTTGAAAAAATCAGAAATATGAACAGATGCAACGATGAACACAAAACAATTAACTTTTGTACTAAAATATAACAAGCAATAACAAAATAATTATTATAAAGTGCTTACATAAATTGCCCATGAAGTAAAGGCTTAAAAGCTTGATCAGCTGACATAGATAAATATAAAACCCCAAAACAGCCCAATAAAAAAGCAGCATTAGCCTTTTTTCTTGGGTCATTAGTTGTATAATGTACTAGAACTTGTTTGTGTGAGTGCAAGTTTATTTTATTGTTTAATAGCTTACAGTACTTGTAAACGCTGCTTATATTTAAAGGTCCAAAGTCTAAATAGTAATTTTTATAAATTAAGTCATCATCGATGCTAAAATAATGAGTATTGCAACAGTTAACTGGAACTCGCTTTGATTTGAAAACTGCGAAATACAATACATTTTTGATGTAGTCTGTAATAAAAATTATGTCAGGATTTCGACTCATGGTTTTCAATTTTGATACAATTTCATAAATAAAAACCCATTTCCATAAATAAAGAAGATATCTTGGAGAAAGTAAATATAGCTGAAGTATTTGAATTTTGAAGATTATTGAAATAACTTCTTTTTTAGGATCGAAAAATAAAATGCACTATCAGCCTTTTCAGGAATTATATTTTTTCTTCTTCTTTTGGCATAGCCTCCCCTGTAATAGAAGTTGCCAACGTCAGAGTGATGGAGCAGATGTTCAGTGAAAAGCTGATGGCGTACAGTACAGGGAATGACTATGCAATGACTTAATGGGTACCTCATGCAGATACAAGTTGTAATTACTAGTATCTAAGCAGAATAATATACAAAGCCAATGTTTCTTAGCCTTTTTTTAATAAGCCCTACATAATATACAGTACATATTTATATAAAATAAAAATTAATGAAAATTAGTTATACTTTAATTAAATATACCAAATCAGTTTTATGTGATTTGAAGCTATAAATGAACATAGAGTGTCTACAAATGGAGTAAAGACGTAGGATAAAATAGTCTTAAGATTAATGGGTCGAGGAATGTGTGTAGGAAGGAAGTAGTATAAAGAAAGATTTATAGGACAGTTAAAGATGATTTACCTATGCTATTTATGATATAGGAATGATATTTGTTGATAATTTGTAGTCACATAAATTTCTCTATGACATTATAGTTTGACGTTGACATTTGACTAGATAATTGAGAAGTAGGAGTTTTGCCGGGAATTCAATTAGTGACGTTGTGGTTTTTGTATTTTAATCTTAAACTTGTGTTATTTCGGTTCTTACTGTGTAATATTGGTAGAATATTAACCATTAAATATTCGTTAACGTGCACAAGTGTGGGCAAGTGGGCAACTTCAAAAAACGTGCTATTTTGTGTTCACTAGGAACTTTCAGTATAAAGCTTCTACCACTTTACAACTACAACTGACTTGACTCATTGACTGCACTTACTATTTATTTAGACTTTGACTAGACTTTAGATTTGACGATTTAGCAATACGGTGTAGAAAATTCTCTTTCAGCCTATTTACCTTGACACTGGCAAATGGTTTTAAGCAGACGCCATATAAATAAAAAAAGATTTTATAAAAAAAAAAAGAAATACTACTAGATTCTAAAAACACGGGTTGAAAAGTACATACCTATTAATTTATTATTTATTTTGTGATTTTTTACTTTATTATTGTTGGTTACTTCTTAGACATGAGTGAAAATGTGGAAGGTGGTATAAAGGCACCTATGACTGACGAAGAAAGGCTAGCATTATGTCAAAAATTAGACCAAGAGTTAGATGATTTTATTAATAGCTTAGAAAGAAAAAGATACACAGAAGGATGGCCAGAAGATCGATGGGAGGTTGGTTTTAATAAATTAAATATTCAAAGTCTAAAAACTTGTAAAAAGTATAAAGGCAGTTCTATAGTTTTATTCAACAATTTTATAGGTTAGATTATAAGGTGATTAAATGTATTTACTATAAGGCAGATGGTAGGTGAGAAATTGCATTGAAGGTATAATATATTATTGTTTTATTCATATAGGAAGAAATGGACAAGCATCCATTCTTCATGAAGTCAGCACCGGAAAACGGAGAATTGTCACCTCTGGCAGAAGGTTTGGCTAAACTGAAATACGACCCTGATGAGAATACACCTTTAGAATTAGCCACGAGCTACAAAGAAGATGGAAATTTTAATTTTAAACACAAAAATTACAGACTAGCAATATTAGGGTAAGAATCATTGAATTAATATTTAAATCAATTTCCAAATGTATCATACATTTGACATTCTAATTAAGTCACAAAACTAATTTTGACATACGTTATTGCAGGTACACCGAAGGCATTAAAGTAAGATGTGTTGATCCTGAAATAAATTCGAGTCTGTACAACAATAGAGCAGCCGCACATTGGTTCTTGAAAAATTACAGGTCAGCCTTATTTGATAGTGAGAGAGCTTTGTCATTTAAACCTGATCATATAAAAGCTAGAGTGAGAGCTGCGAAAGCTGCTGTGGAGTGTGCCAAGTACAACACATGTATTGAATACTGTCAAAAACTTTTGGAAAATGATAACAGAGAGAAGGAAATATTAGATCTACTAAACGTGGCTAAGAAGAAAATGGCCTTTCAGGAAAGAGATGAAAGAAAAAGTAAAAAAGAAGCCACAAAAAAGAAGGAGCAAAGGGATATAATTGTAAAGGCAATTGTAGAAAGAGGTATTAAAATTTCAAATTGTGAGGATGAAGATGATATAGATTTGTCAAATCTAGAACCCAGTTTACCAGGAGCACAGGATTCAATTGTGCATATTGAAGATAATGTTTTGAAATGGCCGCTTCTACTACTTTACCCTGAGTATCAGATGACAGATTTTATTAAATCGTGTCCGGAGAATGTGCCACTGCTGAATCAGTTGGAGCAACTATTTCCAACCCCATGGGATGAGCAAGAGAAGTACAGTGTAGGAACAGTAAATGTATATTTTGAAGGCTATGACAAAATGCCTCATGTCGTTGACCCAAGCATAAATTTAGGAGATTTACTACTGTCAAAATACTTTGAACTCAAAGCTGGAACCCCTGCATTCTTTATATTGCCTCGAAAAAGTCAAATTGAAGTAAGGTTTCTAGAAAGCTACCTGTAAGGTAGGTGTTAAATTTATTTATAATATAACTATGAATTTCTAATGCAGATATGTTACCATCAAGTTTCCCTTCAAAATTTCATAAGAACACAAATAGTTTCTGTGTACACAACATTATAATTTATTTATACAATACTTTTTTTACAGTACATTTATATAAAAAATATTATTAGTTGTAAAATATGTAATAAAAAATAAAATATGTAAAATAAAACAACATCAACTATATTATATTCATTTTAATCCATATCAATGTCATCGAAGTCATCTTTCTCAGCGGTGTAAACTCCCCCTGGTGGTACCTCATAAGTGCCTAATGGTGGATCGAAAGGAATCTTCTCCTCTATATATACCTCGGGAGGTGTTGGGCCCAACCATTGGGGATACCAATAAAGACCCTGAAACATTTTTACATTTAAGCCCCCAAAGATGTTATGTGTGAATGTTAGAACACATTTTATATGCTTGTCATCAAAGGGCTTTTTACTTATTTGGCTTAGCTCTGAAAACTTCAGGCTATAAAGATTCTCTGAACTTTACATTACATATATTTTATGAAGCCCCATAAGCACTATTTCCAAATGGCATTCAAACATTTAGCCAATATAATATATTGTTGCATTCTATACCACACACTCACTTGCTTGATGTCACCAGTGTTACATCTGAATCTGTTGTCATGCAACCTGATTTTATCCAAATAACTCTTCCCATCTATTGAACCGTAGTTTGGCGGGTACACGTACAAACACCCTTCCAGTTCATCTGAAAAATAACAGAATAGCAGATGGAATTAAATTGATTTGACTGACTTATTTTTTCTTCTGACCAATTAATGTACTTAAGTCCATTTTTGTGGCCAACACCTTTCAAAGAAGATCACTCAAAGGTTCTAAAGAGTATTGGTTAATGCAGTATTAGTTGATCTGATACTTAGGAAAAAAAATAATGAGGAAAATGCTTAATTTTTTATGTACAGTCGATTGTGGTGTTGTCTTCTTCTATGGAAGGTTTCATTGTCGTCTCCACGAAAGGCGGTACTGGCGGAATTTTTTCTATCGACTCTCCTGGCAAACTAAATGGTCCTGCAATAAACAGTACTGTTAATTTTAAACCCAAAGTGGGATTTGTACCTTGCTTAATAACTATAGTTATTAATCTTGTATCGCCAGCCCTCATTTTATTGATTTATTCTATTAGGTTTAATCAATTGTTACTATCAGCTATTAAAATATTGAATAAATTGTGTACCTCCATAGTGGTTAGTGTAGTTCCACTCACAAATATGATGATCACATAACAGTGGGGAGCCTTTCTCTTTTGTGTAGTATGTGTTCCCGTTCGGGATAAACTGAAAATCTCAATATCTTTTTTATAATTTCGAAGAGTTTTAAAACAATATTTGAGTATCAGTGAGTTGTTATTTGCTAATTACAATCTTTGGTACTTGATATATTTGGTATATAAAATTTATAAATTATTTTTCACATAAAGCACTTAAAAATACCTATTTCATTATTCATTATATATTCTCTATTAACCAATAAATAATCGTGGTGTCGGTACCGCAGTCCCTGTATGTTGAAATCCAAGATAAAAGAACCAGACGTTATAACACAGGTGGCCGCCGAAAGTGGGGGTAGTTTGTACGTGACCAAACCGCATTTGACGATAGCCTTCGGTAGGGTGATGACGTCTCTATCTCGCTGCAATAGTTTTTTGAATGGGAACCTAAAATATGTTTGCTTTTATTAGAAATTATTGTCAACCAGTGTTGAATGCTTTATAAATCATCGATGGGTAAAATAGCTAAATATTCGATTTATAAAGCATTATCAGTCATTAATATTAAAAAATATTTACCGAAATATGCATACGCCATTGCTACACTCGAGACCATGCAAGTAATTGTCAGTGGGAAAGGCAATGCTGGGATCTTCTAGAAGATAGTATTTGCTGTCGTCATGGCGATGAAAGAAGCCCATGAAGTAAAAAGTACTATCCTTGCAATATGGTGCTACACCGCGACCCATGTTGTAGAGGTCACTGTACGCTTCCGAAAGAAATAGATAAATATTCTTTCCACAGTAAAAATCTGAAAAACGGAATTGGATATCGCATCGTAACTTGAAGATTCAATTGAAAGAAGAGTCAGAAGGATACATAATATGTACTTAAAATATAAGCAAGATAGCAGAAAATATTATTTGTCTTCTCCATTATTTAACAAGTTTATTGCTTTATCAATTATTTATATTATTGTGGCTATACCTGAGCTTATATAAAATTCCATTGGCACCGGGCCATTGGAAGACGCTTTTCTTACAGCTGCTATAGAGTTGTGGTTCTCGTACATGGTCAGCATATTGTCTATCACGTCATCCAGTGCAATAAGGAGGACCTAAGTGAAAAAGGTCCCTTTGAGATTATCGATTGTCATATCGTAATTCATGATTGAGTTTATTTTCATATAATGTAGAGTTTTTATATTATAGTTGATTATTGATACTTCTACGGGTAGGTACTCAAACACTACAGCTACCTTTAGTTCTTTAACATGAAGTCTGATAAACCTCGAAAGGTGATCGGTGGCTATGTGCACTCGCTCGTTGATTATGTACTGCAACAAAATATAACAATTGGGTATTTGCATACATGTAACAAATGTTTTTTTTAACATTCATTAATAAGACAAGTTTTGTAATTATGTAGGTACATTTTAAATGTCACAGTTACGAAAAAGTTGGATTATTTTTTTAGAACATTAGTGTACCTACATAATTAGTTTACTTACATCAAATGCAAAAAGATTTACTAAAGTAAGTATGAACATAAACGCACAAACTTTGGAGAAATCAGAAATGTTGTGCATGTGATTATACATTTCGCAACAACTAGCTCGCGCGTGACGTCTTGATCTATTGATTTATTGATTGAAAATATTGATGTTTTCAGCGCACCATTCATTTATGTAATAAAAATATTACCCTTTTGTTAAGGTCCAAGAATATATACAAAATGACGATAGGTTGCGCCCCTTTTCACCTTTCTTTCCACATCATGTTCCTATCAAATTAGATATACGTAGTTACCTGATCTTCGGCGGTCTTAATCCTCATCATTTCGTTCTGATACAGCCACAGGTTGTCTATCTTATCGATAGGATCGTGGCCGTATATCTCAAAGGCATCTATCAACATGGCCAAAGAGACATTCTCCTGGCTCGGCTCTGAGCAGCACGGGTGATTGTAGTAGATGTAAGAGCGCTGCGAGGGTCAAGAAGTGATTTGGGTTTTGGATCTACTCCAGCGCGCGTAGCATGACCGCCGTAGACAAGCGGTTTGTCTCCATAAGAATAGACATACTGACAGATTGTATTCTTGCGTAGAATCAAATGGTTTCTTTTCACGGAAGAATAGACAGAATGGCAGATTGATGAAAATCTGTCATTTAGTCTACACACTCAGTCAGCATGTCTATTCTTGTGTAGACAAAACGCATTTCTACGGTGGTCATACTACGCGTGCTGTAGATAGTTGTAGTATAGTATTAATAGTAGTTTGTTGTCTAATTGTAGTAGTATGTAGTTAATCCCACTCTCACGTATACTGGAACGCTTATCAAAATTAAGAGCCCTCCTATTCACAGGCTGTCGCTGTCTCTGCCAGCCGAAAGACAAGGACAACATGTGACTTGAGCGGTACCTAATTTAACTATCGTTCCAGTATTCGGCCGTCAGCTACTCACTGTGAGTGCTGTTTTTTCTTATTTTTTTCCGACTTCCAAACGAAGGAAGCGGTTAGGTATACGTTCGGCTGTATGTATTTTTTTTTTATGTTCAACGATAACTCCGCCGTCTGTTGACCGATTTTCAAAATTCTTTTTTTGATGTAAACGTTATACTTTGAAGTTGGTCCCGTTTTCACAAAAGTGGTGACCTGATGATGGGATCCATGAGGAATCGAGGGAACTCCTTAAAAATTTATATGGACACATATTATAGTGATTTCGACTTTCTTCTGAAGTAACCTAAGCATATGCTACCAAAAAGTAAGATTTTCCACCAAGGTATACCCTGGATCCAAAAGTACTGAACAGAACTCCTGACTCCTATCTAAAGATACATGTTTGGGGATTTCGGCGTTGCTTAAAGAACTGCAAGCATAAAACACTATGTCAATTAAAGTAATCATCATCATCACCACCATCATCACACTATAAATCGTGACATAATGATGAAATAATAGGTACTACTCATAATATTTTACACCGACACGGATATCTTTGAACATTACTCTGCCGTTTATGGACCGATTATCAAATATTTATTTTTTTTATGTATTGGGTATAATCCAAAATTGGTCTCGTTGTCACCAAAGCGGTGACCTGATGATGGCATCCATTAGGAATCGATGGAACTCCTCGAAATTTGTATGGACATAATATATAGTGATTATTACTTTTTCAGAAGTAACCTAAGCATATGCTACCAAAAAGTAAGCTTCTGCACCAAGGTATACCCTGGATCCAAAAGCACTGAACAGTACTCCTCAGTCTTTGAAGATACGCGTTTGGAAATTTCGACATTGTTTAAAGAACTGCAAGCATATTATGCCATTATGTAACTTACAGTAATCATTGGCGCGTATTAAATTATACATTCGATCGTTTATTTAACAAATATATCACTAAAAAGGGAAAAAATAATTTTTTTTTAACAAAAAATTAAACCGACTTCCAAAGTAAAAATGCACAAAAAAGTATGAAACAAAACTTATTCTCTAAATATTTTCCCTTTTTGAATTTGGCTGAAATTCTATATTTTTCTCTTCTCATTTTTTGAAGACCATCCAAATTTTTTTTCAAATTTTAATTATTGTTTTATTAGGATGTTGTTCGGGCTGGTACTGCTACTTCAAAATTATGAAGATTGAGTAGAGAAATAGTTAGAATTTCAGCTAAATTTAAAAGGGGAATTATTTAGAAAATAAGTTTTATTTCATACTTTTTTGTGCATTTTTACTTTGGAAGTCGGTTTGATTTTTTGTTTAAATATAATAATTTTGAGTTTTTAAAATTCCATTTTGGCTTTGAGGCACTTCTGGACAGTGAGACAAAGCATTCTCTACTACGTAGTGAACAATTACATACTTACACAAACATGTATGAAAATTAAACATATCGTTGCTATGATTTGCGCGCGGAAAAAGACGTCCATGTTTCCAACATGGCGGCTATCGTTACGGTCGTAACCAAATTAACTAATTACAATTAGGCAACAGCGAAAAGCAATAACGGGCTATGTAAAAAATAGGGTACCTACTAACATTTTTGTTTACTTAGACCACATTTTACTTCTCTACGAGTTTTCTCAAATAATATTGTGTTTATTCATCACAATATACTCTACCTATTGATGACCATATTGATTTCAATTTTAATTTTTGTAATAAAACCTTCATAAATAGTCTCCTATGATCTCACTTCTACCACAGAGTTAAAATATACGCCCTACAGGTCACGCCGTAGGCAAACCGTAGGGCCGGAGCCCGCAGCAGTACCTACTCTAAGCAACAATATTTTTTTTATGCTAAACTCCATTAAAATATTTTCGAAATTTATTCCATTATCCAGTTTGTCTTAGGTGGGCATATGTGGTAAATAAAACAAAATAATGGAATAACATTTTATATTATTTAAAATACACACCTAATATTTATAATAACGCAATACGTTTGTATTGTAGGTAAAATTATTGCACTCCATTATATCTAATCAATTTTGTATTAAGCGGAAGACAAAGTGATACAACTCATGCATAACAATAAAAATTTTATCAATATTTGCTAATAGGTGGGAATTTATTTATATATTTTTAATTCTATGTAATTTTATAATGTATAAATATTTTATATTAAAATCATGTAATGATTTTCGTTAGAGTTCCTAATTAGTGCAGTTTTAAATATTAGTATCAACATTTTTCAAATTTGCCATATTATCTTTCATATATTTTAATAGTCATATAAATTATGACACATTGTTATTATTTCTGATTTTCATAGATATATGATTAAATAGGTAATTTGTGTATTTAACAATCATCAGGTATTTTTTAAGTTTTCTATTTAACATAATATGTGTATAATCTCAACAATAAAGTAAGTGCTATCCATTAGAGCAAATTCGGGGGTAGCTGTAAAAACTAAACCAAACCATCTAGCTTACTAAAGTTAACGTCAGCTTGTCAGTTCTTTGGCCAAAATTAGCCCGGCCCTATACGAAGTCTGGCACAGTCAAAATATTTTATAAGAGACAAGTAGGCTAATCTCTCGAAGGCTTCTGATACGAATATGCACTAAACGACTATTTGTAATATTGTATATAATATACTCCATATGAGGAAATTGATTATTGAACATTTACAACATTAAGTATAACATTCTTAGACATATTTTTGTCGTGGAACATACAACATCTATATTATAAGCCGATATAAACTTTGAATTAATTACTGGAAGACTTCGTTGTCGAAGAATTGAATCTTGGAAGACGTGGATTTTATCTTATAATCTATATTTATACATACATAAATCTATATTTGGAAGACATAATATATATCGCAACAGTAAATATTATTGTCTTTATATATCCTAAGTGATCTAAGTTTACAAATTCACATCAGACTAAATAATTGGCGTTCCAAAAATGTGATCAACCAGACGCGACATTTATGAAATATATGCATAAATCTAAAAATAGTTCAACAATTATCTAGAGACGCTAACATTAAAACGGCAACCCTATTTTAAATGCTTTGATCAAGGCAGAACCGGAATCATACATGCCAATAACGCCGAAGAGTACACCCAGGCCGATGATAAAGTAGTCGTATGCGATCGTCTTACTTTCCAGTTGGTTGCCTTTGAGTTTGATATGAAAATACGCCGGCCATATGAAACTTAACATAGTTCCCGTAAAACTCCCAATAAAGCCCATTAAAATAGTGAAATGCGGAATAAATATTGCCATCAAAATGGTAAACATTATAACTCCTAACCTCCAAGCCAGACCCCATACTTTCAGTTCACCGTCTAAAGCGTATATCGGTGGGAAGAGTGTTTTTGGTTTTCCTCTAAATAGCACTTTCTCTAGTAGATCACAAGCTGCGTAATACGGAAGAGGGTAGCTCAGAATCGCTTTCATCACTAGGAAGAAATTGACTAGCCCTTTAAATCCAGCCGATCGAAGATTATTTGTGATCACTTGCTGGGTGTCATTTTGGAAAGTTAAAAAGCATATGTATCCAAATATGGCTTTAAAAGCGGCTGCGGCTATATGCGACCAGTTTAACATCCATTCGAAGCGAGATCGATCTTCCATGTTACCTTCTAAGGTGGGGAGGAAAATTTGGGAAGTATAGGAGAATACAATCACACCCAAACTGATCGGGAAATTTTCGAAATCCAAAGTCCATTTCACTTTTGACCAACCCCAATCTCCGATGTACAAGATGCAGTAACCGATCACGATAGCGTTGATGATGAGATGGCTCATAGTGCACCAAAATGACAACATGCTCACACTTTTCAATGATTTCAAGAAGGCCAATGGGAGCAAAAATATTCCAATAAGCATCATCCAAGATCGAGTATCTATAGAGCCGTCCGGAAATGTTCCGATCATCAAGTCGCCGCATACAACAACATACAATATACACGTCATAAGAAGCTCAATAATTTGAGCAATATTCACGATTTTAGCTCCATACTTTTTACCAAAACATTCTTTGGCGATGCTAACGTAGGAGTCGCGGACTCGAACCTTTTGTCCCGAAACAGGGTCGTCCTCGTACAAGCATTCCACGAGGATCTTCCCAGTATAGCAGCAGATGTGGGCGATGCCTATCATGGCAGCTATGGCCCAGTAGCCCCCTTGTAGCACAGCAAACGGTAGCGATACCACGAACATGCCCTGTAGGCCAAAGAGGAGGAAAACTATAAATAACCATAAAATGCTTTAAGGACCTAAAAGTAAGTCAGGTTTTATCTATTTTAATTTTGTTACCTGTATAGCGTTAGTGACGTTCCAGGCCGCTTGGAATTCATTAATTTTGGCGCCTGGACCCGGCCCTCCACCTTCCTCAAACCCTCCTTCTTCTGATGAAGCGTAAAAGTCTACGCTTTGCATGCTCTGAGTCCTGAAGTTAATAAAGAAAGTTTTTCAGTTCTCTTCAAATTTTTGATATTAAAGTTTATTTTTGTGGTCGGTGAAAATATTTTCCTTATTTTATTAATTAGATCTATTCACGTAATGTAATATGTTAAATGCCATGCCTTAAAATATGTGGTCTAAAATATATACCTTGGTGCTCCATCCTGTTGCGGGAAGGTGTTTTGGTAGCTGGTGAAGGACTCCTCAGCCTGTAGGTTTCCGCTGAGGAAGGGGTTGGTGGGGTTCGTGGACTGGTACGTCGGAGACGTCGTCTCGTGCATGGTGGACAGCTCACAGGTCTCGTCCATATCTGTTTATTCAATAAAAGTTTCAATTTAGCTCACTCACATGAGTATTAGATGGTATTAGTAAGTATGGAAACAAGTCGAAAAAATCTTTGCCTACATATTTTGCGACGAAAATTTTAGCAACATTAACAGTTTTATAAAAAAATTCATAAAAGTATCGACAAAAGTGGACAACATAATATTGATTTTGTGTTTTTTTATGCTGTGTTACTAAATATTTTCTAGTCAGTTTAAATTGAGGTTTTTAATTGTATTATTTGGAAATATTTGTTATTAAAATTATTTTCTGTACAAAACAATCTACGATCAGAAATATAATGTCAACTGCTTATTAATTCAAATAAATATCTGTTGTTTAAAATTAAATTTATTCACAAAGGAGTCCACCATTCTCCAGTTACGTTCGGATTTAAATGTGCATCGTTTACAACGAAAAACTATCTTACCCATGTTAGCGAACCGGACATTTTGTGGAGGACGCGTGGACATCCCAGGTTTGTCCGGCACCTGCTGCCTCACGGTCTGCATCGCCACATCCAGGACATTCTTCAGAGGCGGCAGCTTGATGCGCCCGAAATTCATCTTCAACTATTTTCACTTCTCACCTCGGTATAATAAGTTACATGTAATATAAATAATCTAAAAACTTTATCTAATTTGGAAGACTTCTTTACTAAACTAGAATTTTACATTATCTTAACTAAAATCAGGCAGCCATTGCCCAATATTTATTGCTTTCTTTCAAACCATTTTTGCGGAAATAAATCTGGAGCTTTTAACACTTTATATATGTAGCACTGTTTTAGGGCTTTAATTATGTATTATGCGTAATGCCATATGGTTTTATTCATTTTTGGGGGTGTTTTTGGCTTGACAATGGCTGCTGATGCTGTACTGAGCACGGCGGTGGCGGACGCGGAGTTGCGCGCCAAAACGATCAATATCCCGTACGGAGAGCAAATCTGTGTCTTGGCAGTTGGCACCCCAATCATGTTGCAATTTAAGATGATGATATTTGAAATATTTTTATACTGCAATATATACTTATTTCTAAGCCTAAACTAAAAGATTAATTAATTTTATCATTTCTTTAGCCAAGGCTGGGTATAATATTATTGAACGACATTATGGCAATGCTGACTAAAATACTATTTATAATATTAGGTATTTACCTATGAAATTGGCGTTTTGTAAAGGAGGAACATAAAGTCGATAACAACGAAACATAATAAGTATATTTATTTATTAAGAAAGTATATACCATTGCTATCTATGCACTTTTGCCATCTCATAGGTAGATCATTGATTCCTTTACTAAAAAAACCATTCGGACAGGAATCAATAAAATATTTGAAGGCGCTTTGGACTGCCCCATCGGAGTTGAATTTTTCCCGTGCAAGAAGTTATCCAAATTTCGAAAAAAATGGTAATCTGTGTCGGAGCAAGGTCCGGGGAGTACGGTGGATGTCTTAGACATTCCAATTGAAGCTCCTCTAATTTGGTAGCCGTCTCTTGTGCAGTGTGTGGTCTATCGTTGTCCTGAAGCAGCAGATGCCTAGAGCGAATGACCAACCTCGGTTGTTTAGCAGCTAGCCTTTCCATCATGATTTGCAGTTGCTGGCAACAGACATCTGCCGTAATCGTTTGGCCAGATTTAAGAAAGCTGTAGTGAACGACACCGGCACTAGTCCACCAAACGCTCACAAGTATTTTTTTGAGTCAATTTTCACTTGGAGCAGGTTTTGGCTGGTTCGCCAGGGTTCAGCCATTGCAATGAGCATTTCCGATTATCGTACATGATCCACTTTTCATCACAGGTAATAATTCGATTTAAAATCCCTTCATTATTGTGCCGATTGAGTAATGTAAAGCGCGTTTGTCGGTTTGCTGCACTCAATTCATGTGGTACCCACCTTTCAAGCTTTTTCACCTTCCCAATTTGCTTCAAGTGGATTAAAACAGTTTTATCACTAACACCGCAGCCTGCAGCTAACTCGAACGTGGTTTGCGATGGACCCGCTTCCACAATAGCCTTTCTTAATTAAATTCTTCATTATCAACTTTGTTCGCCGGCCGTCGACAGGGCCTGTTCTGCTGGTCGAAATTTTAAGATCGAAAACGTTGGGGTGTTTTCTTTTGCGACACCGCCGCCATACACATCATAATCCTTCGAGCCGTTTATGCAGCACTGGTGCCATGGTGGAACTCGTATTCGAAAATAATACGATATTTCAAGTTTTCCATTTTGTAAACAGAGTGGACCAAAGAAAAAACCAAAAGAGGAAAAAACAAATGAATTACGGTTTTCGAAACACAAATGCATGAATAAATAGCGGTATAAATTTGAAATTGGATTTCCTAACCAAAGATGATATATATTTGAGATCAACGTGATCTCAGTATACGACAAAACGCCAATTTCATATGTAAGGACCTAATAATATTACTATTGTTAGGCATACCTACAAAAAGTAGATCTGCAAACATTTAGGTCAAACAATTTATATTGTTTCGTTCTATTGCATTCTTAATTTCTCTTCTCATTGCTATTCGAGAAAAAGAGTAATCTTTTACAAAGCGATTTAAGATGTATCTAGGTATCGCAAGCTAATGTTAGTAGGTATTCTGAGAAATGTAAAAACTTAATAAAATAAAAAATCATGATATTTTAAATAAATTATTTATACTCATTAATTAACATTTTCTTTGAGCAGAATCGAATTTTTTACCAGTAAGTAAACCACGTTGCTGTAAAATTAGAAATAATGTATTTTTAAAATTGAAAGTAATTGGTCAATTAATTTAGAACTTTTTATAGGCCGGCTAGTTGTTACTCGAAAATGGATTTACGCACGTGCGGGTTTGCCGTTTTTGTCTCGTTATGTTTGTTCAGTTTAGCAGTAAGTATTTATATAAAACAAATATCAAAATTGATTCATAGATGCTAAGAGATTACAAAGGAATAGTAGGTACGGTCAAGGACATTTAATATTTAGCAAATTAAAATACTTCTCAAATTGGTCATGTTAGGTACTGTTGTTTGACAGTAAGGGTCAAATCACACCGAGACGCATTTTAATTTTTTTTAATGAAGCGCCGCGTCACGTCTCGTCTCGGCGTGAACTGACGCTACTTCACTAATTTCGATACCCCTTCATAATATCACAAATAAAGATACAATAAGATACATCAATGATGAAATTAAGATGTAAGCGTATAAGTACACCTGGATATTACATTGGCATAGATCGCAACCTGCAGGAGCTGGTAGGGCATTTTAACTAATATCAACGAATATTCATTAAAATTATAAAATATGATTAATAATTTATTGATTATCTCCACTTCTCCATGGATCTGAATTAAAATAACACCGGGAAATGGAATCTAAATAATTTTTTTTCAATTTTAATAGCATTTTGGATTGTGGTTGCCACATTTTTATTAACAGCAGGACAAAAACGCCCAAAGTGTTTTTAAGGATGATCAAACAATTAAACATTGATTAGTTCCAGCGCCTGTACCGACCTACCTATGTCCCATACGCCTATACGTATTGGCATTCTTCACAGGTTTCCACTGTTTCACTTGTTTACCTACACTCCTTACGTCTTATAAGAACAGAAAAGAATGCGAATGCTGTCTTTGACTGTAGCGAGGTATTAGAGGCTATAGATTAAACCGTTAAGCAGGAACTTGCACCTTAGTAGCGGCGTCGTAGTAGTCAGCAGTGGCGTGGGGTTCCTACGAGTATAACATTCCTATCGGCTTTACTTACGACTTACCTCATCCAAATCCCTATATGTATATTAAGTATACAACTATACAGGCTAGGGTTTCCCTAAGAAGGAGAACCAGCCAAAAGAAAAACTTCTGATGCACACACCTTGTTCCCTAGAACCCGTACAACATCCGCAATCACCCATGCTGCCAAGAACCGGCCGAGAACCTGAGCCTGGCGCTGCTGATCGACGCGTTCGAGGTGTACGGCCACGACCCCACCGACAAGCTGGACCATCTCGCGCACTACCAGATCGAGATGATGAAGGTCAAGCATGCGCCTGACCAGGTATCGTTAAGAAATAGGACATATTATAAGCTAGGAAATTTTTAAATAATAAAACATGTCTAACGACGCTTCACAAATCACACCACATCAGTCTGGCCCTGTGGTAAGTATCCAAAGAACTGGTAGTTTTACGAGTACTTGACAACGGGAAGTTTATTTATTACTTTTATACTATACTAGATAGGAACTGTACATTTTCCCGCATTAAAAAGTAGCCTATGTCCTTTCCCGTGGTCTACCTACTCTATAACAGTGGCAAATTTCATAAAAGTCTATCCAGCAGTTTCGGAGCCAAGATTGAAGATTTGTTTGTTTGTGTGTTTGTTCATTTGCATATAATACTATGCAAATGAACAAACACACAAAAAAATAAATCTTTTATAATATTAGTATAGACAATATACATACAATTTAGATTTTTATTATATTGTAGACATATTTAATACACATCCATTGCCCAGGAGCATTGAAAACGTTTACAAATTATTCCCTCGGCGGGATTAAAACCCGCGACCTACATCTCGAGCGCCGACGCGCTTACCACTGAGCCATAGAGACAGTCGGCCGACCGTAAGTCCTTATTAAATGGTTAATGGTCATTGTGTTAACAGAGAAACGATAGAATAAGTACTAACACAACATTGAAATGACAGTAGGATGTAAAATAAGAAAGTAGCGATCGATTTTATGATGACTTTAAACAAATAATAATTAATTTAATTAAACTGCGTAAAGCTCTAAATAAAACCGTTGACAGATGTTTTTCAAAATCGAAACGAATAATGATTATATAATATATCTTTACCTATAAAATTAATAGTTTTCCATGAAAAACAAAGAAAAATCGGTTCGTAGGCGTTCTGTTGCCGTCGCGTCGTAGCGTCGCTAAGCCGCTGCTACGACGTGTCCCATGCTTCATTATGTTCCCAGTTTTAGTTCATAATTCTTAGACCCACAGATTTTGGTTAGATATCATCCTAACCCTCTCGTTCTTCGTATTTATGAAAGAGATGACATGATATTTTAACCCAGGGTTAACTTTTTTATTTAGTGAAAGACATCGATTGCGAGAATAATCTACATGTATACAATGTTTTCTTTATTTGCAGTATATAATAAATGAGCATATACACATAGCGACTGATCACTTGGGAAGGTTTATCAATTTGCACATAAAAGAATTGAAGGTAAGGAATTGAGAACCGATTTTATGAGAAAGAAATCCTTGATTTTTGCAAGCAATATTATGATTATGAATTAGTCGTCAATCAATACCGTAGAGCATCGTTTCTCAAGCGGGGGGTCGCGACGCTTGGGGGGTCAAGTTAGTTTTTTAAAGGGGGTCGCAGTATGTTGAAAAATAATTAATACAGACTACATATAGGTACAAAAGATTTTCGAACTAATCTTTTGTATCGAACGTCGAAAAAATCGTTCGAACGTAGTTACGAACCAATGAAGGCTAATATAACGTATAACTGATAAAAATAGCGCGCTATGTACATATTGTTATAATTTTATAGTGACGGGGTCGCAAGACTTTTTACTTAACTTTTTGGCTTTTTTGTGGGCGCGACATAAACATGGTTAAGAAACGTGCGCTAGAGGAATAGTAAGGGGCTGTTTCACAATCGCCTAATATGTGACGAATAGCTAATCCGTTAATTTTGTCGCTGCTGTCTTTATAATATACTGAGCGACAGAGTTATATAAATAAATATAGGTCGTAGTAAATATAGGTCGTGTTTGTATGACCACAAGAAACAAAACGCGAGCTCCGTAAATTTAGCTTTACCTATCGACTAGGCCCGTGGCCACAACATACACATTCTTAACAATTATACTGGTTGAGTGATTGACATTAGGTTGTACGTTCTGGCCGAGTCAATAAAACTCAATTCGCTGTGAACGAAATCAGGGCTTAGACTTTTCGAGCCTCGTCTAACTGGACCCTTTCTTTTGTGAGTGATGACTGATTTCCAGGTGCTCCTCATAGCGTTGGACGACGTGATCGACAACATGCTGACCATGTACGACAACCACAACGCCATCAAGACGGAGCGCGTGGCGACGTACAACGCGGCCGGCGGCGGCGCCGTGCCCGCAGAGTTCTACATCAGCCAAGGTATCGCTTAAATAACCAAACCCAACCTCAACCACTGAAGTCCTTATTTTTATTTCGTTTTTTACGAAATAATAATATGTGTAATTCGAGTACATTCGCCAAGATGTAACTCACACTAACTGGGCATAATACTCAAGGGCACTATAGATTACGCACTCAACAACTTCAATAATAGAATATTCGAAATTATTGACTTTCACGTCCCGCAGCGTAAATATCCACCCTGTAAATACCCAGTAAATATTCCAAAACCCAGTAAATATCCACCCTGGTATATCTCATCTCTCATACATATTATTAAAGACAATTTTAAATATTATACAAAGTATAAAACATACCACAGCAAATCTGTCCTACTTACATACCAACTACTTCGCGATAGAGCCAAGGACATAGAGCGGGCTTGTCATGGGAAGTATATGGCCGGAATCGAGTCCTCAATACCCTCAAGTGCACACTTGGATACCTATCCACTCTGAAGTTCCACAAGGCTCTCTTTTATAAGATGAACAGGAGGGGCTCCTGTTCATCTTATTCATACATGACATTGGCAACAGCTTCAAACACTCCAAATTCCTGATGTTCGTTGACGATTTAAAAATTTACCGGCCGATAAAATACCAATCAGATGCATATTTACTTCAGGAGGACATTTCGAATCTTGCAAATTATTGTATTCATAACAATCTGGACCTCAATATATCCAAGTGTAAGATTATCTCTTTCACTCGTAAAACTCAGCCTCTTAATCACGACTACTCTATCACAAATCAATATTTGTCTCGCACGTCTGTCATCAGAGACCTTGGGATTCTGCAAGCTCACTTTTGAACATTGATCATATCGTCAGCAAATCAGTCGAGGCTATGGGATTTATCATCCGTAATACCAGTTACTTTAGCAAAATGAAGACATTAAAAATTCTTTATTGCGCCTATGTACGTAGTCACCTAGAGTATGGTTGCAGGTTTGAAATCCTTTTTTTGCTACTCACTCATTTAGAATCGAAAAGGTTCAGAAAAAATGTACGAGGTACCTTGGCTATTTAAGGTTATTATAAGGCTATTTTAGGTATTTAAGGTTCCAAAACTAAGTTACGAAGAGCGTTGTAGTCGCTTTCATCTTCTGCCGCTTTGGACTAGAAGAAATATCGCTGATGTTCGGTTCTTATTGAAATTAGCTCAATTAAAGCTAGACTGCTCTGAACTTCTAACCAAACTTCAATTAAATGTTCCGCCATGCCAACTCTATATTCCTTAAACAATACCAAAGCAGTTGACTATTTTGATTATATCTCACTATGGATATTATCTAATAATGGTTGGAGAGTCATTTTAACTCAAAGTGACTCTCCAACCATTGTTAGATAATTTAATAAGATAATTTAATTTAATTTATAAATATATTTTTTATAAGTTAATCAGTTGTGTTGCTATTTTTTTTTGGTTACCAATCTGATATTAAAACTAATAATATACTATATTATACTATACATATATATTATACTATATATACTATACATAAACTAATATTATAAGTAGTATTACACTAACCCTAACCCTTATTTTCTTTCTTTGATTAGTTCACAAGTAACTGCTATTTGTGGAGGATTGTAATTGGTTTTTTGTAATCCTACTATCCTCAAGCATATTGTTATATATGCATTATTGTTAGCTGTAAGCCACCCAAATAAAATAAAATAATAAAATAAAGAGAGGGACTGAGACAAATAAAGACTACGAGCTACGACAGCTGATCTTAGGATTCTTAGGTATGTAGACTGATTTGGCTCAGACTTCTTTTTACTTACTTAACTATGCGTTATAGCTACAGTAACATTGAAAAGAGTAGGTACTTACTTAATACCAATAAAGTTAAATGAAACGAGTTAGATGTCAAAATATTCGCTCATGGACACCATCATCACAGTCACAACTACTATTGCGGCTTCTTAAATCCGGCACTCTGGATCCCGGGTCCGATGTTGTATTCCACTATTCGGTATACTCACTAGTAGCTAAGTACGACTGTCGCGCGATAAATTAAAAACTACAAGCGATGGTTAACTTAAAGCCTTAAATATGACTATCGTCATTTAAGTATGTGTACTGAGTAGGTACCTGGGTAACCGAGCTTTGCTCGGAGCTCGAATATAGTTGGACGTGACAACGTCATGTTTATAGTGCGAGCGGAACTAATTGGCCGCGCCTTAGGTAGGCGTGTTGCCGCCGCGAAGTCCGGCGCCGAACTGAGTAATAACCTCAAGCGCCCCGCCTCTCCGTCCCACCGCTCACATACCTAATGCGCGGCTAGCTGAGGTAACGGCAATGCGTCATATTTAGCGAGGTAACGCTGGTAACAGGTGACGCATGAGTCATGTTTTTTTCACGAAGCCAGCAAAATTATAAGACTTTATCACGTCAAAAAGAATCATGCAAATTTTTTACTAGGACTCGAACCCCCAACATTTCAAATTTCCAAACGCAAAAATTAGATACACATACGCATACCAAACTGCCTATCGGACTTATCAGTCTAATTTCAATCAACTGATTTCAACTCTTATTAAATTAACTACTTATATCTAATATAATTAGAGTTGAAATTATTGACATATTGTTGCAAGACGTTAAAAAAACTTAAATAACCTAAGAAATGCGCAGTTTCCCAGGGATAAGACCTAAGTAGATCGATTTTTCTCCTACAAAACTCTCTGCATGCTAAATGTCATGTAAATACATGCAGCCGTTCCCGCGAGATTATATATAAACAAGATTAGCTCGTTTAAAGTATAAGATATTGCGCAGAGTTCTACTGCGGCAAGAACGTGTACCTCTTCGTGTCGGAGCTGTACAGCGACATCTACAACATGGGCCGCGGCCCGGCGCCGTACTGCAAGGAGCGCGGCTTCCACTTCCTGGGCTTCGTGCACTTCATGGACGACACCAAGTACTACCTCGAGGAGGACCCCAGCGTGGTGTTCCAGATGGATAATTATATACATGGATTAGAGTGCCAGCTCGATGTCTGTATATTCAGGTACCTATGCGGTATCAACGTACGGTTACCTATTAATGGCTGTTGATAACTTTTCGCCTTAAAAGTTTTATGTCTCGACAGGTTCATGTTTTGGTTTTTTGATTCTTGGATACCAACCGAAATCATTTAGAACAGTACAGACTACAGTTTATAACTGCACTAAAAGTTTGGACTTTTTACTTTCAAAAATTGTAGGGTAGAAAAAATTAAAAGTTGAGGTAGATTTGAGTTTTGCTCGAACTTAGTCATAGGCATTTTATAAACAAAGTGGTTGTTTAAAATGCTGAATACCAAACTATTCACGCTTTTATCATCCTATATTTAACCTCGCAGGTTCCCCTTTAAGAAAGGTCTGCAGCACGTTCGCGACGTGTCCACAATGCCCAAGGCGATCGTGAAGTGCGGCACCGAGACGTACAAGCTGCCCCCGCTGTCCGCCGCCTCCTGCATCATCACCTCCGGCAGCTTTATCCTCGACTTCAACATACAGGGCATCCGCTTCCGACACTACGACTACATGCTGGTGAGTGTGTACTTGTACAGCGAGCGTGTACTTGTACAACGAGCGTGTACTTGTACAGCGAGCGTGCACGTGTACAGCGAGCGTGCACGTGTACAGCGAGCGTGTACGTGTACAGCGAGCGTGTACGTGTCCAGCGAGCGTGTACGTGTACAGCGAGCGTGTACTTGTACAACGAGCGTGTACTTGTACAACGAACGTGTACTTGTACATCAAGCGAGTACGGTGACGAGCGCTAATAGTTATACACAGGTTTATATTTATTATGATAAGCTATGAGCTGAGCTACTCGAGGAGACTAAATTTCACAAATGTTTTTTTATGTAGCTACATACAAGACTTCACAGGCACTTTGTTTTCAGTTCCTCCCGAACGGCCACTTCTACTACACGAAGGAGAAAAAGTCGCCTCTAGAATGCAACCATCACGTTTGTGAATGGAATAACACTAACTTCTTTGGTGGTGAGCTTAAATTTATAGTAATAATACATGAAACCGGACAAGAGCGAGTCGGACTCGCCCATTGAGGGTTCTGTACAAAGTAGGAACATCATAAATAGTTCAAGAATCGAGTCTCGCAGTTTTTGTCGAGCCGAAAATGGGCGACAAAATTTTGTATGGAGAAGCTACCTATTATTTTTGTCATTTTTCATTTAAAGAAAAACTGTACGTCGTAAAAACTATAAAATATGTATTGGAATTTTCACATCAAGCCCTTTCATATTAGGATACACCAATTGAACTAGTAGCTCAAACTTGAAATTTCGACCCTCTGTTAGACTTTAGACCCTCTTTATGATTTAATTACAAATGTGCAGTTTGATGTTTTTTCTTGTACTTGTAGTATTTAAATATGTTACTTGCAAAATTTCATAGTTCTAGGCTAATGCGAACTACCCTATGAATTTTGATTCCCTTAAGAATGTTGAAATATGCGTTTTTGTGGCAGAACAAACGGCTATATCTGTTTTTACGTCAACTTAGAAGTCATAGTCTTAGATTTTTCACAACTTCAAGAGACTTTAAACCTTAGTATACGGTTTTAATTTCAACTCGATACCGCCACGCGATTTCGATATAAAGGGTCTTGACTCTTGACACACAGACATACCGGTCGTACTCGTATGTCTGACGGACAACAAAGTGATCTTATAGGGTTTTTTCCTTTTGAGGTACGGGACCCTAAAAATAGAAAAAACAATGTTAGCGGTTTGAGTACTGGTTATATCTGGCGTGTCCTTCCAGGACTAACCAATAATATCTGACCGGAGACCCGTTCCGGATCTAATTTCCTACCAAGAAAGCTAAAACCTGATCTCCAGGTGCATTTCACTAGGCTCCACCAACCAGTGCCGGTTTTAGAATGATGTATACAATGAATGATTATTTCATACTGCAAATATTAGGTTAATGTGATGTAAGTGGATAATTTTAATACTTAATAGTGTTCAGTGTTTTTTGTAATTGGAAGTTCTTTCAGTACTCAATTTAGACAATTTACGAGTACCTATGTAGGTCTCACTCAGTGAGCGAGGGATAGAAAATTACGCCTGCGGCGCCCCTTTTTATTCGGCGCCCAACTAAGCCCACCCCTAATGCCGCTACTTATCTAATGGCTACGTTGGTCGCAACGTAACCACTATAACGTGATCTCAGGTCCGTTCATCCCGCCGGGCGAGCCGGGCTGGGGCCTGGCGCCGCCGCCAATGTTCGTGGAGCGCACCACCGAGTACGTGCGCCCGCCCGTCAGCGACCGGCCCCCCAACCAGTACGACTACGAGAACGTCACCTGTGAGTACGCATTATGTAGTGTGAAGGCAGCATAATACTGCGAGATTTCCTCGAGAATATTTACGTTTGAGACATGAGTACAAATTACAATTCATCTTTATCATGTATGGAGAAAATATTTAATGAAATTAAAATTATTTATAAACAAAAAATGAAACCTACTTCCAAAGTAAAAAATTAAAACATGTTTTACTCGTGGATGCCACTGTCAGAACCTGACCACACGGGAAGCACCTGCTTTAAAAAAAATCATCAAAATCGGTTAACCTAGTCGAAAGTTCTGAGGTAACAAACATAAAAAAAAAATACAGTCGAATTGAGAACCTCCTCCTTTTTTGAAGTCGGTTAAAAAAACATTGCAACACTGTATTAATCAATTAGTTGATCGTACTATTTAACTACTACCCACAGCCAAGTGTTTGGTTTATATTTAGGCTCAAATTAGTAGGTTAAGTACTAAAAACTTAAAAATAAATGTCTACAGACTCGCTGGACGGCTGCTGGTTTATGTTCCCGCCGAACTACGGCTCCATCGCCGGCGTGAGCTACCTGGACCCGCTCGCCATCAACGAGTACCGCTACACCTGCTCCGGCAGCACCAACCTCAACAAGGTACCACATATAGAAACGAGGCAGATTATTACTATCGAGTTCATTATTTATTTATTTATTTCATTCGGGAAACTAACAGCTTATAACTAAAGTTACAGTAGAAAAGAGCATAAATCACATGAAGCCAATAAAAGGTTTCCACTGATAGTAAGTTGGCCGAGAATTGGCAGAAAAAAAAATATACACGTAGTTTAACTGACTTAAGTATTACAGATTAATTCATGTACTTAAATAAAATATGACAATAAAGTTAGGTAGAATTAATGGCAGTTGATTAATGACTAAATTTGATCTTCAATAATACCACAGAATGAATAAGATATTGTACCTTTGTATTAGGATCAGTTCGCAACGCGACATTATTAAGCTAGCTATTCAAAATTGAACTTTACTGACTTCACAAAAAGATCCACATTTCATATGACATCAGTCATACACTGCACATGCGCTGTGCAGCGTGCTGCCACTTTACATTCGAACTTTTATAATGAAACGTGTATTTTTTGGATAATGAATGAGGTACGATGTTGAGTAGCTATCTTAAAAAGGCTGTTGTTGTCTGTAAAGTCGGTTTACTGACGATAGTTGAACGTGACAACGTCAACAACAACAACAATAATAATAATAATAAAATAATAATGAGGTACCAGCAATGCGAGGTAACGCTACCAGCGTTACCTCGCATTGGTAACAGTAACAGGTAACGGTACTTGGTAACAGTACTTGGTAACGCATGTGTCATGTTTTTCGTGCGTGCAGCCGGCTCCATCGAATTATAAGACGTTATCACGTCAAAATGCAGCGCCATGTCGCGTTTCGTTTCGGTGTGAATTGGCCCTTATACTATACTACATGTTCCCCACGACATCGTGCGCGCTAAAGGAAATCGCGCGGGAACCGTACAATTTGCTGCGATAAAAAGTAGCATTAGTACAAAGTAGCAGTGTATATATATATATATATATATGTGCCAAGTTTCATCAAAATAGGTCCTGTAGTTTCGGAGCCTATTCAATGCAAACAAACAAACCATTCCTCTTTATAATATTACTAAGTATAGATAAAAATATTAGATTAATATTTAAACATCTTTTTTCCCCAGGGGCTATACTGGTACCCGCAGTGGATGGGCGTGCCGCCGCACCACCCGTACCCGCAGGCGGCGGACGTGCCCCCCAACCTGAGCGGGCTCGGCGGAGTCTACTACCCGCACCTGCAGGGACTCGCGCCCAACCAGAATCACCAGGTTCTATCACAGTAAACAGTATAACATTTTGGCGAGATAAAATGTAACTTAAGTTAATTTTCAATAAAAAATAAAATAAATATACAAGTGAGATTTTCTTGGGTTGATATATGGGAATTGGGCCTTCTTACAAAACAATGTTTAGACGTCTAAAAACAGGTTCAACTCTCTTCTATCTAGTTCGTTAGTTTATTGGTTGGCTTGCGAGAAGTTATCAATCAAGTTGCCTAAACCTGGGGATTTCTTTAAATTTGTTTTGTAATAAGCCGTTATGATTTTGATTTACATAGTAAAACTTTTAGTTTTCACGAAAGGGGACTTACTGTTTATTTTAGAACTTTCTCGTTGTTCAGAAGTAATTAAATTCCAAAAATACAGTTTATATAACTTTATTTATAGTTATTATTCTAATAATTTACACAAACACAACGAAATCTAATGTAACTCCAAAAGCAGTCGTATAGCGGTCATAATAGTATATTCTAGTCTGGCTAGAAAAACAAAAATCTATTCTTGTTAATCACTTTCTCATTTATATGTTTTTATATAACCTAAGTATATATTTCTCTAGCTTCATAATATATTATACACAATGTACAGGATAAATTTGGTTGAAAGCATATACCTTATAGGCTTACCAGTGATGTTTTATGAACAATATAATTGTACAACTCAGCTCGGTTCAAAGGATTTATGTTTTTCTCGCCAGCTTTAAACTTAACAAACGTAACAGTACATTATATGAAAAGCAAATATATTGCACTAAATTATTTTAAATTGTATAATATATTATGTATAATATTATGTATTGTCTTAATAAAATACCATAAAGGGTTTTACGTGATTGCAGTAGGTACTTAATAATATATTTAAACTATTTCATCAAAAAGTTTGTAAAACGAATTATTTTCAATTATTGTTACCTAAGTATTGATTTTAAAGTTTTGGATATGGAATTTTCGCTCAATTTATATTTAACATGTTTTCAAGCTAAAAATATCTCGTTATGAAATTTTTTGTGAAAAATTAATATTGTTTATTTCATCCAAAAATAGGATATAATATTTCATCCAAAAAGGGGATCGTATTAATTTCGGCTAACTAGAAAATAACTTAATAAATATATATCTCCCATTATTGTGTAGGACCTCAAGTAGAAGTTACACCAGTTTGATAATTAGCAAGAAAATTTAACAATAATTATTTATCCAAGAGATATGGCTGATAAAGATATTTTTTCAATAATGTTAACATATAGAAATTTTTACCCGAGAACAGCCCGACAATCCAGATATTAAGAAATTTCATCTCAAATAACTCAACTTAACAAACCAAATAATTTTTAATATTTATAGCTATTATTAAATAATAATTATAAATGAATTCTAAAATGCACAAAAAGGCATCTATAAGTCTATGTTGTGGGAAATACATAACATAGTATTTTATCAAATATAAACAATACAAGTGGAATGGACAATTCTACAGTAAGTAAACCTTTAGAAGAGGAGGGGGAAAGTAATTGAAATTGCAAAACCTCATTGATATGTCCAAAAACAAAACATATCAAACAGAAAAACATTATAAAAAATGAACTGATGGACAAATAACATACAAATGTACTTTAAAATTAATTAAGAAATGTTCTACTTCTAGCATGATACAGTTATAGTATGTTTTCTTCATACAAATTCCAAAGCTAGCCAATGTTATGTGTAATAATTAATTTTATATTCGTCATGGCATAGTTAATGTTTAATGGCAGTAGTTTATTTACCAATTTCGTGATACTTATAAGTTACAGTAAAGTATTTTAATGGCATGGACCTGACAAAACAATTCTTTCTCTTTAATAAACATGTGCTAAATAAATAAGTAGCTGTATTACATAAAAATTTAACAGCTGCTCCTCTTAAATTATACACATTTCTTCAAATACATCAGATTTTTCATCACAGTAAATTTCACACCCTATAGTAATTTTTTTACTAAAGTGTATAAATGTACGCAATGTATATGTTAAATATATCATCAGTGTTAATACGTCCTAAGCTATATATTATATGCATGGTTGTAAATAGAAATAAAATGCATTGAACATCTGCATATATCTATGCTACAGTCGGCAAGCGAATATTGTTCATAGATTTCTATCTCTGTATCACATATTGTTGTCGCCTTCGAATAATCGGTGGTGCGAACGAGACAGCAATGCTTAGTTATGAGTCAAAGAGACTGGCAGTAAAAATCAACGAACAAAATTCGTTTTCTTCGTCGACTGGTTTGAATAATTTCATTTATATTGACATTTGGACATTTTGGGTTGGATCGCAACCGACGGGAAGGCTATATTGTCCAATCGGACATTTCGACCAAAAGTCAAGCTTTTAGCTTACCAGTCTCCTCGATTTCGAACTCCTTCTCCCAGCTTTCGTCCGAGTTAGCACTGGCGTCGTCCTTTACTTCTTTATCACCGAAATAATCCTCAACTAGGTTTCCACATTCGTCCGCCTTCTTTTTTGGCGATTTTACATTTTTCTGTGACGTAACATTTTTCGGTGATTTTACATTTTTATTTATCTTATCTTTGTTTTTGTTCTGATTTTTGTTGTTTACCTGGTTTTTGTTGTTGTCTTGAGTTTTGCTTTTGTTCTGTTTATTTGTATTATTTTCGTTATTGTTTGTCGTATCTTTTGTCTTATTCTTTTTCGACGCAATTTCCTTTTCGTACTCCTCCAAAAGTAGTATCTGTTGTTCCTCAGTTAGTTCAACATCATTCGCGAACTCTTCTGTAAAATACAAAAAGTTTAAGCTTATTGTTCTTTTTTGACATTTGAGATATTATACTCTACTTCAACGATCAAATTTAAGATGATATTATCTAACTGTAAGTATTTATTTCTTTCGTGAAATATTCTAAATAGTATAAAACCCATGAAGTCATAAATATTTCATGGAATACAAGGGACAGTCCAAAGTCAGGATGAATATTTATGAACATGTCAATAACCATAACAATAGTGAACAATGCACGAAGAGTCAGAAAATTTTTCGTTTTGATTAACCGCGATTCAGAACCGCATTTAACCAATTAGTAATATTTAATTATGATTTTAATATATAAAACAAAACTGTTGATACTGGCAACACGTGGATTGTGTAACTGTGTATGTTATAATGGTGTTTCGTCGGTGGACTTACGTGGGTGGCTGGGATGGGTCTACTGTGACTTACCATCCTCCCAGGCGACTTCCACTTCCGGTTTCTCCAGCTCTGGTAGTTCCGGCAGCTCTGGCGTCTCGATACCAGAGAGCACTTTCTTCGGGCTTCTGGAAAATTCCAAATTAAAAATGTAATATTACGCTAACTCTAAGGATAACGGCATCGTGTGTTTTGAAATATGTTGTTAAAACCCTCAAATGATTTTTGTCCCTTATTTTTCTTGCAAAAGCTGTACATAGGAAAAGACAAAGAATCAGATTATAATGCCTCTCCTTACTCCTCCTTCGTATGTCATTACCGAAATCCAACCAATAATCTCCTTGCTAGTTGTGACCATTACACCACATATTATGTAGCGACACTCACTCCACGATTGGCCCCTGCACGGGCAGGTGGGCCAGCACGGGGTCCGTGGTGGTCTCCTCCACGGGCTGCTTACGCGCCGCCGCCGCCAGCCGGTCCTGCAGAAGCGCCACGCGGAACAGATATCTAGAAGTATGAGATAATAGTGTAATGTATTTTAAAATAATAGCGAGCTTGTTATATTAATATTATTTTTGATGATTAGTTAGTACACATGCTTAATTATAGTAAAATTAAATTATTATTAGTTTTTGTACGGCCGTTTTCATAATCTTCTGATTAAAGTGTCAAAAAGCTCAGTCCTAGGGTCGAATACTGAAACGCTAATTAAAATTAAGAACCCTCCTATTCACAGGCTGTCGCTGTCTCTGCTAGCCGAAACGACAAGGACAGCATGTGACTTGAGCGTCACTTAATTTAACTATCGTTTCAGTATTCGACCGTAAGACTTTGTTTTTGACACTTATTAGTCACTCGAAGTAAGAATTTGACGAAACTTTTGAATAAGCTGTCTTATCTGAAGAGAATTTAAAAATCGGGTTTAAAATGAATTATCATCCAATAATTATCATAAGAAGCAATAATAATATAGGGAATAATATCTATGGACGCTTCCACACCACGTCAAACTGGTAAGATAAGTATCCGAAGAAATTGTTACAGGTACCAGACAACGGAAATATATTTAATACTTTTATATTAAACACATATTTATTTATTTTTATTTTAATATTATATATAAACCCCTTACTAATAAAAATATTAACACAACTGTTAATTTAAACAACGTTGCTGTCGTCTGATGCGTTGGAAAAGTCACATAACAGACAAAGACAGCAACATTGTCTATGTTATCCATTGTGTAAATCTTAGTAAGAGGTAATATATTTAAGACACTGTATATAAGTCTGTAGTCAGCGAGTCCTATGAATTGGTGTAACAATAAAATCAAATGGTACCTCTCCCAGAAGTCCTTATGTGAAACTGCATCAGGCACCAACTTCTCGTACTGGCTCTTCAACACGGGGTTGGTCTGCAGTCGCTTGATGGCTGAGGCGCTGGTGATGACATTCTCCGAGTCCTCCAGACTTGACCTCCACGCGTCGAACTCTGAACTATTGGCGGGTACTATGTAGGTCGCATCCACACGTTGCAATGCTTCAAGCTCCTTCTAAAATTCCATATTTTAAAACTTACATTTATTACTATATATTTTGAATAAAGATTAGTTTTTCTAACTGGCCACAAGAATTTTGTTATGCAAACTAGAAGATTTTGTTAGATAATCAGTATCTTCTTACACTAACATCTATAAATAATAAATAAATAAATAAAGCCTTTATTCACTGACCATGATACAGTTTTTATCTTAACCAGTATATTAAATAAACAAACTTTTTGAATTTAAGTCACGTTGTCTTTCGACATAGACCTTCCCCATTTCCTTCCATTTTTCTCTGTCTCGGGTTATCCTTCTCCATCCCTTTGGGAGGTCATCCTCCCAACGTTTGATATGTCGTCCTTTTAGTCTTTTACCATGTCTAGGGTACCTTTCCAATTCATCCTTCGTCCATTTTTTTCCACTCTCTGTTCTTATTATGTGTCCAGTCCAGTTCCATTTAAGTTGTCTAGTTTTTTTCATCATCATCAGTCACCTTTGTTATTCTCCTTATTTAGGTTGTTGTCCATCGGTCTCGTAACTTTCTGTTAATCATACTTCGTTCCGTGCTGCGTTGACAAACTGAGAGAGTATTGGTGTTTTTGCTTGTAGATGGCCAAATTTGACACCCATACGTGTAGACATGGAAGAATGCAGATATGGTACAATTTACTTTTTATCGACATTGGTATTGTTTCATTTTTGAATATTTCTTTTAGTGACGAGTGAGGTACTCGTCACTAAAAGAAATTCCAGGTGTTAATTTGTCTTCTGTTAATTCCTTTAGTGTATTAGTCTTTTGTAGATATTATTTGTATTCATCCACATACTCCACAACTTCTTCTCCTATTTCTATGTTTTCCCTTATTCCGTTCGTCATAACTTTAGTCTTTGTGGGGTTCATGGATAGGCCTACTTTCTTGCTTTCATAATTTAGTTGGTTTAGCATAGTTTGTAGCGTGTCCGGTCTTTCTGCGAATATAATATCCATTGATGTTAATACCCATTTTATATAAATTCTCTAACACCGCTGTAAAAAGTTTTGGGGAAAGTGGATCACCCTGCCTTACGCCTCTCTGAACCTTGAATTCTTCGCCTTGTCGTTCAAGCTGCATCGTAACTATAGTGTTTTTGTATTAGGTCCTTACATATGAAATTGGCGTTTTGTCGTACTGGGCACTTTGATCTCAAATATATCTTCTTTGGTTAGGAATTCCAATTTCACATTTATACCGCTATTTACTCATGCTCTTGTGTTTCGAAAACCGTAATTCATTTGTTTTTCCTCTTTTGGTTTTTTCTTTGCATCACTCTGTTTACAAAATGGAAAACTTGAAATATCGTATTATTTTCTACTTTCTTGATTCCGCCTGTTTTCTCAATTTGTTCTTTCAGTATTTTTAGTCTTCCTTCTTTCCTATGCTTTCTTACTTTCAACATTTGTATTTTTTGATAATACTTATTATATCTTGTTTGTTTTCTTTTCGTTTGTGTAACATATGTTTTCTCTCCTCCATTAGATTTAATGTTTCTTCTCCTAGTTTGCTTTTGTTCTCCTTTTTACATCTTGATTTTCTTATGTTCGTCAATTCTTTTTCTATAATATTATACTTTTCTTGCAGTGATTTAGTTTTTTCGATATTTTGTAATGAGTTTTCTATTTCTTCTAATATGTTTTGTGGTATGTGGGTTGCTATAGTCGCGTATTTAATTAAATTGATAATATGATTCCTTGATTATCCCTTCTTGTTTTGTATATATAACTCCTCTCACCAACATCTAGACATACCCAGCTTGAAATGATCTCAATAGATATAATTGCATCTCTTTAAATAATAAAATTTGCTATAGGATACTAACCTAACAACACATTATCGCAGGCCTCATCACATTTTTGTTACTGCAGTTTGCAGAACTAATGTTGGTGAGCCCTCACTATTTTCTAGACATATAACAAAATCTTTGATATCATTGACATGTTTAGCTACATATAAAAAAAGAATATTGAAATTGCTGGATAACTAGATTGCTATTATCCTGTTTAAATCTAGTTTATAAGGCAGTCGGTAGTGAAAAATGTTATATACCTCTACACCTACTTTGTATCTACCACTTTCCCAACTACCTACTTATTTCCTACCATACCGACCATCTGTTACAATAATCTTACCTAAGCTGCCTAACAGTGGCGAAGAAAGGTTCTCCTTCATAGGGAAGCCCTAGCCTGTGTAATAGGTATGGATTTGGATGAGGGTCTACAAAAGGTAATTAGTAAGTGAAGCCGATAGGAATGGAGTTATAGGAACACCACGCCACTGCTGCCTACCACAACTCAACAAGATATAAATTGTATTATATATTTTAAATTAATATATACTACGGCTATGTACTGTTTGTTGACTAACAAACTGACCAAGTGCGAGTCGGACTTGCGAAAGAAGGGTTCCGTACAAAACAACTAAAAGTTCACCTTTGTTGTATTAGAGCCCCACTTAAATAATTATTTTATTATGTTTTTAGTATTTGTTGTTATAGGGGCAACAGATATTCATAATCAGTGAAAATTTCAACTGTCTTGCTATCACTGTTAAGGAGACACAGCCAGGTGACAGACTGATGGACAGATAAAGTCTTAGTAATACCCTTTTTTATTCTTTGGGTATGGAACGGAATAATACTACAAATTGGTAAGTAACATTTTTTCTTCATTTCTAATAATTGACTAACTTGATACTAAAGTTTCTACAATACGCACAACAGATTTTGAATTTTAACCAAGATGGCTGTGTCATTTATTTAGAATCAAGTAATAAACATATCAAAACCTAGAAATATTCGGGTTGTTTGGATAACAATATAAATATAGGCCATCTATCATCTTAATCCTCCAGGAAGTTCCACAAGTGATCAAAAGCCTCACCTATGTTAGGGAACTGGAATGTAAAATAAACCGCGATAAAACCAGTATAAATAGAATTTTTTGGCACTGCCTGTTGCATGCGTCCTTGTTTGCATAGAATTATCTTTGTATCAAATGTAACTTTGTATCAAAATCAAAACCCTTCTATATCATATTTATTAAAGTTTTATATTTGAAAAATCTTCGACCATTATTTTGTAGGCTTATAAAGAGCATACCTTATATGTTGACAGCATTGTTGTATCACCAGATGATAGGATAACCTCTGTATCATCTTCATCATCGGGCTCCGGATTTAAAACTGTGCTGACTTGACCTAGGAAAAAAAAGGAAATAATAGCAACTTCATATTATAATTATTATATTAATATTATACATAATAAATTAGTAGTACCTAATTATCATAAGAAGTTGCTATTACTATAAACAAGTAGTGAAATATTCAAGTAAATGTAGAATGAGTAGTAAAGAAAAAATATAAATTCGAAATATCTTACCAATGAAACTGCTCAAACTTTTTTTCATAACATTTGCTGGTGACTCTGGCTCGTCAAGCTAAAAAATAAGAAATTGAATTTGAAGAATGTTCATAATGTGATAAAATATTGTTTAGTAAAAACAAGTAAGTATTTCCTTTTATTGTTAGCTAATAAATTTTAGCATAGATGTAGCATTTTAACATAATAATTATAGCAATATTTTTTAAGTTAAAGATGTTCTTTAATTTAAAAAATATTGCTATTATATTTTATATTCAACTGATGATACACAGACATAAAAATTGAAATAAAATAAAATTATGCATCTAACAATAAAATTAACTATAAGTACCTATTTATTATTTGAACAATTGTATATTATTTGTATAGCATATAGATTATATTTATTATGTAAGTATTGCTTAACTTTTTAGATAGTTATTCTTAATTTTTCGTATTACCCTGCTTATTTAGTTATTTTACCTCTCCTGTGCTGCAGGGTTGCCTGGAAGAGATCGCTTATAAAGGATAAGGCCGCCCGTGCCCACATTTAGATTATAAGTTTAGTTTTAGTCTACTGCTTGTATATGATATGTATAGCAATAAAGAGTTTATCTATCTATCTATCTAACATCTGTATAATAAATATATTTTTTTATTATTACTATTAAAGTTTTTACATACTTTTAAAGTTTTTCCAATTGCATTTGATGTGGAGTGGATGACATGGCTCGCTTCGCTCTTCACTGCAGTTCCTATTTCATCCAAGTCTTTCTTCACCATGGAGTACACTTCAGCAGACTGAAAATTTGAGATTATATCTTAAACAAATATCTGTGGAACTTTACTTTTCTTAAGCATCAAATCATTTTATACAATCTTTAGAAAATATATGTGTAACCAGGTAATGTTTTTTTTATGCATTTTATATATTATTATGTAATTATTAGTTTTAGGTTAGTCAATTTATTTCAGTATATTACCTTGGATTTAGCTGATGAGATCCACGAGTCCCACCAGTTGCCCGAGGGCTTTTCCTCCTCGTCTTCCTTCTGTACATCTTTACTTGTATTTGAGTATTCTGCCCTTTATGACAAAAAAACTTGGGTATAATTTTTGTGATTTTCATACTTATTCATGACCATGCACATTACTATGGCATCAATGTGTGCCCAATGCATCTGTAGTTTTAACATACCAGCCTACAGCTTTCATTTGAAATCAAATTACTGCTCCTGTTCAATTTAAATTATTCAATAGTACAAACAAATTGGTAGCTATGTACTAGTAATTGTGTATTAGCCAATTAACCACATCCTCTTTACACAGGTGTACTTCAAGACAGTTTAGAAATCTTGCAAATTAGAAGACTTTCCCAAGCAGTCTCAAAAACTTTATATCATTAATTTTAGTATAAAATACTTTTAAATTAGCTATAAAAATAAATTGAATACGCATTACAACCATTAAAAACAAGATTTAAAACAAAGAGGATACTAAAATTGTATCTTGAAAGGTTATTTTTTATCAGTACGAACGAATTTCGTATACATTAAGTTGACCGAATAAAGGACGAATATGACACACGTGAGGTACCAAATCTAAGATAATGCGGAAAAATCCGCATAACAAATATTAAGCTGAGATACGTCGGAAAAGAGGTCAACAACTTAATTTTTTCACAGAGAGAATGCAGTAGAATTTAGAATAATAAATGTTCCTGTATACGATCTACCACATCTTTTCTTTACGTTACTAAGAATAATAATGAGTTTTGAACTTTGTTCAAGAAATAAAGAGCCTTGTTTATATTCATGTCGACATAAACAAATAAATAATTTTAACTTATTTACTCACTTTTCAGCCATTATGATTGTTATAAGTTTTCTAAAACTTTCGTACAAAGATCATGGATTATGAAAATGAATAATTTATCTCACAATTTAATTTTGTACACAATTTATTACAGAAAATTTAGATATTTTTATACATTTGTGGCGTGACATAAGCATGACACAATTGGCATAAACACTTTTTTTAAGATCCAGAATAAAAAGCTAGAGTATTGAAGTATTCAGCCAGCTTACTGTGCGCCAGTTCATCTCAGAATATCAATGAGGAGTACCTAGATGAATAATTTCTGCACTTGTAAACAATAAATTTATTGCAAAAAATGTTGTTTTAATAATTAACATATAATAAGTACATGTAAACCGACCGGGCTAGCACAATAATATTTGACATATTTTGGTTTATATTTCAAATATGACTATTTTTTATTAAAATTAAAATTTGTTATTTGTTAAATTAACTTTTATGTGTCAAATTAATCGCATCAAGTCATTACGATTTCCCGGTTGAATAAACGAAAGCTTTGCTAATAGCAGCGTTTTACCCCGTAATAAAACGCTTATTAAATACTTACCTTATTCAAAGCTTATTTTACTGAGAGAGAAATTTTCGCTTCCTGTGAGTGTTTCTGTTTCCGTTCTTACTTTTGGTGGGATTTAGAAGGGTAACCTTTCCACATCCGCCTTCTTAAGTATTCCTACCACCAACAGCAAGCTGCCTCGATTTTGGAGGCAGATTTCAGCTTCATTGAGCTTCAGTAAAATAACCAGGCAGGAATTAATCATAAGCTTTGAATAAGGTAAGTATTTAATAAGCGTTTTATTTCAGGGTAAAACGTTGCTATTAAATAGCTTGACTTATTCAAAGCTTATTTTACTGAGAGTTGTTTGTTATCGCCTGGTTGGTGGTTAAGAAACAACGCCAATGTGAGTGTAAATGTGGTGATAACAGAATGTGCTTTAAAAACAGGATACTTAAATATATTTTAATATATTAAAAGTATTTAGACTGAATTATATTAAGTGTATAAAATGTCAGCTTAAAAATAACAATATTACTAGAAACTTATAGGGAATCAAAAGGAACATTTTGTATAGTAATTATTGGTGATAATTTTATATTAAATTATATCTGGCAGGATATTTTTAATAATAAATATATTGATTTGTATTTTAGATAGAGAAACAAAACGGAATTCTTCTTCTAATGTTCTTTATACATGGTGCGATTTTTCATATCCCATGGGGTTCTAAAAAGCAGTTTTAAAGATAATAATCTTAAATTATTAAGTATAATGGTAATGATATTATGTAGTGCTCCAAATATTGATACATAATTCGATTTAGATTAAATGGTAAACATTGAATGTTTTCATAATATAGTCCTAATATTTATCTTAAGTTAAATATGGGAAATCAAAAGGAATATTGGTGATAATTTTATATGAAATTATATCTGGCAAGATTAATTCAATATTATCAACTCTTTATGTAAATTCCTAGTCACATGTTACAGGAATTTGCAATGTCAAATTGTCGCGTGGTTTTAGTATGTTTATGAATTAAAGATAGTTTAAAACTTGGAGTATATTCAAAAATTATATAAAACTGAAATATTTACTACAAAACTTAAATCTATTTTGATCGTAATATGTTCTCATGTTTAACTTATATTTTTTTTAATTCTCAGCAGTACAATGCAATTTGTATTTACTAACACAAAAATATTTACGGATTAATTTATTTTATTGCATATCATTTATTCAATAGTGTTAAGAATGTAAAGTTGTAAACTCAGTTGCTTATGTTTAGATTAAATGGGGTCTCCCATTTAGTCTAAACGTAAGCAAAATGTTTAAATTCCACCAAATCATTGTGTGTATTTCTTTATTGCACGGATAATAAGTGACATTTGAATAAGTAGCTTTATAAGTATTCGCTTACGTTTAAATTAAATTGGAAAACGTTTTGTTTCGTTTTGTTTTATTGTCGGATTTTATGTTACAAAGTTTTATTTTTGTGAGAATTGTTTATTTGCTAAGGAAACTTAACAAATAAACACTGTTCTTATCAAAATCAAGGTCTTTGAAACATAACGTCTTTGTAACAAACGTAAATAATGAATAACCCGTAAACTGGAGTTGGTCCGTATGTGAAACTGTAAGAAAATCGTATTTTATTGCCAGGGTTTCTATCCATATGAAAATGGCGTAGCATTTTATACTTTTTTATAAATTTTGCTACATTTTTCATTCATTCCGTTGCCATTACATCAAATTTACGTATTTCTTTGTGATTTTTTTAGTATTATACTCCTAATGACGTGTATTATTTAATTTTAATACAATTTTAGGTGTTTTTAACGTAAACAATTTTCAAAATCATCTTTTTATGCTTTTTTTAAACTATTTTTTTCTTAAGGTCAACTTTGATCATTTACTGTGAAAAAAAAAGTATGGCGCTATAGCTGCCCATTGTCTTAATAAATTGTCTAGTATGTGTAGTTTCTAAAAAGGTATTACAATGTGTACTTTACTAGCAATATTAAGTTACAGGAGCGAGATCAATATCAAGGTCAGAATTCAAAATTTTTAAATATTTTTATAAAAGGTTATAAAACTTCGTCATAATGATCTTATTCTACCAAAATTCTTTACACAAACGTTATTGGGCCACTAATAAGGATTTTCAGAAGAACAACAGGTTGTTTTTAGTAAAAAAATATCATAACTCCATGGTAAAAATGTAATAAAAGTGTTCAAATTTAAAATTGTTGTGCTCTAAATGTTTCATGCGATAAACATGTTGCGACAAGTATATTCGAAAAAAGGATCATCAGGTAAAAAACTAACAAAGACAGCAATACAATGGGCCTCTATGCGTGAAAAGGACGATTGATGGTCATTGTTACTAGGCAAATGCACACTGTCCCTTTCAAACTCACGGTGTGTGAAAAGGTTAGCATGTTTTTGCCTTTAGGGCGCGCTCCTGATTGTAGAGTGTACACATCTCAGTGTGATTTTGACTATCGCATGTGCTCTTGTTTTCGTTACTTTCGTCAATTTGTTACTGTTTTCTAATATCGGACTTTGATTTGCCTTGTGATTTGGACTTGTGAACCTGGTGATACTGACGACTTAGCTCTCATTTACGGACATTGTTTTGTGCTATCGATTGGATTTGTTGTTTGGAAGTTTTTACATCATGCCTCAGCAATACACGTCGGCTGAATACACAAACATGCATTACATTTATGGTTTATGTAATGGCAACGCTACCAGAGCAGCAAGTGTTTACCGTGAAAAATATCCAAATGCTCGAATTTTTTTTTTAAATTAAATAATACACGTCTTCAGGAGATATATATATATATATATATATATATATATATATATATATATATATATACAACTAGTAGTATATATATACAAGTAGTAGTAGTGCAACTGCATCTTAACCAGATGGCGCTAGGAGCTACATCAAACCTTCATTTTTGAACCGTTAATCTACTTCACTAGTATTACTTATCATCTATGCGCACAATCGAGCACTCTCCAAAGTACTGCTTTCGCATAATGCGTGCAATCGATACCAACTCATTTGTTTTTTTTATAAGTTGGCATTGATCGAAATATTATTTATACTTTCGTATATTATCGTATATTATATAACTTAATAATACTATAACTTTCGTTTCGCCGTAGTTTTTTTGGAAAGAATAAAAGTTAATTCAGACTGTGTTAAAAGAATAAATATAAGTATGGATGAAGGTGCAAACTTTGACAATTTTTTTTATATACCACCATTGATAATTAATAATACATCTACGTATTCCACATTTTTTTTCAACACTGAACTTAGCGCACTCTGCTGGTGCATGTGAAAACTAATTCATGTTTCAATCAAGCATCAGCACAATTCGGCATTGTGCGCCACTGAGTCGCATTTCGCTCTATAATTCGAAAACTACCATTAGCACCATTCATATAATATATGGCAACATTATAGATATTTTTTGTTTTTTACAATATGTCAACCCTGTTTTAATGTCAGCTGTCAAAATGGCAATTAAAGTCTTTTTTGGAGACGCAAGGTAATGTGTCAAAAGTGCCTGTATTAAATTTTTCTGAATCTTCAAATATCTTAATAATCATTTTATTTCAGTGGGCAAAATATTAAATATCAGAATGAATAAAGTTACACTAATTCGTATATTTACGTTTTTCAGGTTAATAAAACATAAGCTAAACCATGGCCGATGTCGAAGTGTAAGTAAATTTTTGTTTATATTACCTTAAATCTTCAAGTTTTTAGTCTGAATTGATGATATTCAACTCAAGAGTTAGTTATAACTATGTTTTATCGCACTTATATAATAATGAATTTTATAGTAGGTATTTTGTGATTGTTCATGTCAACATAACCTTACTTGTAACTCGTGAATTTGGTAATCCTACTTGATATTTATTTGTTTGAACTATACATTTTATATTCATAACTGTAACTGTTTTCTCTATATTAATTAAAAACCTTTCTTTTAGTGAAGTTCCCAACAACCCCGTCTTGAGCGGTGGAGCTATGGACGCAAACACAGCCCTTCAAGAAGTATTGAAAACCGCCCTCATCCACGGTGGATTAGTGCACGGACTCCACGAAGCCGCCAAGGCTCTTGACAAGTAAGTTCAAATAATTTTATACCACTTTATACTGTACTGATAGTGGCATGAAAGCCATTTTTAGGTTACATGTTTGTGTATAGGGCTATGATACTTAAATCAATATTCATATAACAGTAGGCTGTTCTAGCTTAGTGTTATGTGAAAATATCAAACCTTTGTTTAGGACGGTGTGATCAACATTGTAGCCAATATTGAATGCATACACATAGTACCATTTCACTTTATATTGAAGGTTTTGGCCTCCCAAGTGTGCAACAATTACTTTTGATTTAATTTTAGATCCATTATCTACTCTGTCCATATTGTTTAGAATAACATCTGCTATTGAACTATGTAGTTTGTTTGCCCTTTGTGTAACTAAATTATTTCTGTAGTAATGAACAAGAATGTTATTTGCAGGAGGCAAGCTGTTCTCTGTGTACTGGCTGAGAACTGTGATGAGGCTGCATACAAGAAGCTAGTGCAGGCTCTTTGCAATGAACACAGAATTCCACTTGTCAAGGTATAAACTTATATCAATTCTTTAAATCATACTAGACTTAAAATTGTCAAACTTAACAATGGTTGTGTCAATTAACTAACACAATGTTTAAAGGCAATTTTTTAAATTTTCGCTCTGCACGAGCCCTTATGTTTCTATAGCATAAGAGGCACATTATGAGCGTAGAAAAACTTGTGTGCCCCTATGGTGCCTCACAATATGATGAGTCAACTTTCCTAGCATCCAGACATTTCCCCAGGACTTATAAAAATATTTACATAACAGCTAAATATTTACATAACAGCTTATATAAATATTTACATAACAGCTAAATATTTACATAACAGCTTATATTCAATGTTGCTTTCTTTGTCTGTCAAGTGACTTCTCAACAAAGGAGGCAACATTGAATAGCTTATCTGTTGTGTAAATATTTGAAGGGTACAGGGGAAGAAGGATCATTGTCAACTTTTCGATAAAAACAAACTAATAATGCCATCTAGTGCAAAATGAAAAACCTTTCTGTCCATATTAACGAAAAACGCTTAAAACGATCATTGTGCACAAGGGACTCAAAAAAAGATTGTATGGCTGTATCATAGAAAGATCAATGTCACCCTAGTTGCAGAAAGAAAGATCATTGTCTATGGACATTGATCTTTTTTAGTTTCACAGCTGGCTGTCAGTGGCTGTCTGTTATTTCGTACATGTGGTTTTCGCGGTATTTAATTAGAGTTATGCAATTAGAGGGTCAGAGTACTAGTACTACTATATTTACTAACTGTTATAGGGTGTGGAAGGCGAAAACACTTAGAAAAATTTCGACGAAAAATATCTAAAGAAAAGTATGACAACTTGCAATGTTTAAAAAAGTTTTGCAAACCTGAAGCACAACTTTTTTATGCCCAGTTAGCTAAAAAATAACATTACTTTTATCAGTCATTTTGGAGCATGACGTATGTGTACATGTTATAAGGATCAAAGTCATTGACTATGATCTTTTTTACGTATTTATTTCTTAAGCTAATTTAAATATTATCTTCTAAATTGTCAGTAATTATAATATTTTTATTACAAATAGCTAGAATATTTTGATTAAATTGTGCTACAATTAAAATAAATAAATACTAAACTTGGAAAGAAAGATCAATGTCAGTTGACTATGATCTTTGTTACAAGTAATATTTTCTAAATTTTCTTTATCCTTAAGTTAATTACAAGTAAATAAATAATAAAGAATTCAAAACTAAATTATAATATATGCTATAATAAACAGTTTTAATTGCTGCTGTAGTAAATTGTTTAATAAATAATGATGCAAAGTTAATTAAGTTTTTTCCATTTTCTCACAATGATTCACTTTTGACAATGATCCTTTTTCCCCTGTACCCTTCATTTTTTTAGTAAGGGAGTTAGTATTTTCAAATCAAGTTGATTATACAATATGTACTAAAATATATAAGGGTGAAAAATTATCATTGTTTCTTTTGTTTTTAACAGGTTGACAACAACAAGAAGCTCGGTGAATGGGCTGGATTATGCAAAATTGACAAAGACGGCAAGGCAAGAAAGATTGTTGGATGCTCATGTGTAGTCATCAAAGTGAGTATAATATAAAACTAACTACTTATAACTTTTTACTGTATAAATCTTTAGTTTAAGCATATGAAAGGTACTGAAAAGTGTTTTTATAAAGTTTTGAAAGTAATTTGAGTTATTGGCTGTGTTTGGCAGAAAGAAGATGCGCTCGTAAGCAAAATGGTGGATTGTGTCAGCCAAGAGTCAGAGCTATTGAAGTTAGTAAATGTGTCCTGGCCCGACGACTGTTATTTTTTTCTTTCAGCGCTAGCAAGCATTGTCAAGCATTTTTTTTCACTAATACAGCCATTGTCTTTTGATGCGCAAGCACGAACACTATAACTACTTCATTGAGTTAGAAGTGTCATTTTTGCGCTAAAGTAAACTTGATTGACCCTATGGTGTCGTGCCACTTGCACAGGCAACTTTCCTATCACTCAAACATTTCTATGAAAAGGTTTTTATAATATTTATTAAAGAACACTTTCAAACAAGAAACTTTGTTCCAGACTAGATTTACAAAATACTGTTATTATTTTCAGGATTTCGGAGAGGAGACACCCGCATTGGATGTGCTGAAGGATTACCTTAAGTCATCAAGCTAATTCATAGGTGTTATGTGTAAGAAAATATAAAATCCAAAAAAAGACATCTTAGTAGTTTTATTCAAAAGCTTTAAATCATAATTGCTATATTAAAGGAGTTCAAACGCATAAGTTTGCAAATTGGTCACAAATATCTTTGTGTTTTGGCCACTGTTGCACTTGACATTCTCTGTAACAGAAAATTATCTGTAGTTCCTAAATAATTCATCTTTTTTTTTTTTAATCATTACATACCTGTAAATATTTAACTTTTACCCATACAAGTTATAGACTAAAGTAAAATAATATGTAATGAGTTAAAGTAAACAAGTTTAAATGAATGATTTATAATTAATACCTTCCACAATACCATTCCGTTTTGCATCTGGAGCACTTTTTGCTCGCCTTATCTCCACATTTGGCGCACTTAGCACCACCACTGTCGAGAGCCAAGGCGGCGTCGCTGGTGTAGGATTCCAGTAGCTTTTTCGCCATATTCCTCGACTCATTTGAACCATCCATTTGGAAGTTCTTCATTTGAGCTTTACATATAGCCTTTGAATGTTTATGCACTTCCTTCAAGTAATTTTCTTTTATCTAAGAATTAAAATTGTATTTAAAAAATATAAAAGGTTTTTTTTTTAATATAAATTCTGAAGGATTCCCTTACCTGTGGTACAACCTCGATTAGAGTACAACCAGGGTTTTTACTTCCATTGGTGCGGTTGTGAAGACTTGAGAAGTCCCCTACTGCAAGTCTACATAAAAACAACTTCAGGTCCCCTAAAGGCGGAATCTGGTCCAACATCAAATCGGATATTTTCGCTTCCAGCTGAATAAAGAGACATTTATTATCGACAAAATGCCCAACTATTCTGCATGAATATCAGCATGGAATCAGCTTTTTTGTTACCAATTCTTTAGACGTGATTGTCAATAGGGCTGATGGCACTATTCCTACTTTGTTATGTGTATGTGTGTAATCTAACGCCCCCAATTTTTACACTCAATTGAGAATGACTCGGTATATAAATGTCATATGAAACTGTTACAATACGGTTAATAAGTAGGTATACATATTACAGATTCTTATTTGATCTGAGATTACAGATACATTAGTTTATGTTTCATTCAAAAATATTAAGTTTATGGTTATACAAGTATGTCGTTATTGTGTCGCAAGTATGTCGTTATTGTGTCGCAAGTAACCGTCTGGGTCACAAGTTGGTACTTGGAAACGTACGTGGTACGTAAATTATGACGTATCGAACTAATTATTTACACGAATATTTTTTATTTTCCAAATAGATTATAGAAACTTTCAAGTGTATTTAAAAATAGTAAGTAAACATTCCCCTTGTAAGTACGGCAACATAAACAGGTGACTATGTGCTTAGGTCCTTACACTACAAAAAGCAGCTCGACGACATTCTTCAATAGTATAGTAATGAGGCAGGCGAGGTTCCAACAGCAATTGCCGGAAACAGAGCCACAGCTGCGCCTCAGTTCGATGCAGCTGGGACATTTCCTCTGAAGTGGGCTTCGCCCAGCGACCGTCTGTAACACTTGCATGACATAATTATAGAACAAATGAAAAGTTAATTTGAACTGCAAGAAAGCATTTTTCAGTAAATACCTGTGTTAAGAGCATGAACTTAAGTAAGTTAAAAGTTTTGTCTAATTATTTACCAGTGAAATACTAAGTAATTAGCAAGTGCGAGAATCTGGATGCTAGATCACAAAGATACCCAAAGCAAGGTTACAGCTTTCTGTATTGTAATAAATTCTCACAATTAAACATTAATAGGTTCCCCTTGTCGTCCACTTTCCTCCACGGCTGCAGCTGTATCAGGTGGCACAGCAGTGATGGCACATCGTGAGTTTTATAGATGTTAGTGGATAAAGACGCTCCGATTCCTGTGGACTCCATGTGCTCAGCTAAGTACCTGAAAAACGGTTCGATTTTCATCGAAAGCTTGGACTATATGCTCCGGAATCCGGAACACCGGAAAAAATTTAGAGCATTGAAAATAGAACTTTGTGCTAATACAATAGAGTCGAAAATCAAACACATGAATGTCAAGTCAAACGTCAATATCATTTATGACAGCTCGACACTCAAAACTTCCATTTTTAACTCGTGTACTCGCAGAATTTCGCAGAATCGCAAACTCGCAGAGTTCTGTTTCAGTGCTCTGATATTTCACCGGAATTCCGGATTCCGGAGCATATAGTCCCAGCTTAAGGCTCGAACTACATGCATCCGGAATCTTTCCAGCCGGATAAATCCAGAAGGATGGAAAATTGCAACACTGGAGTATAATGCGGAGATTCTTGGAAGTGGAACAAAATATATTAACAAGTAAGTAGATAAGGTTACAGCAACAACATGACAAACTAAGAAAAAATATAACCGATAGAAATAAAATTCAGTTAGTATACATAATATTGTTACCGCACAATAGAGATGCATCTCATGCTTATATCGAAATGAAGATCGCGTTTCTGGCTTTGCAACTCCTCAACGATGGTTTCTCCTTCGGTATTTGTATTTGATCTCAAATAGCCTTCACTGAAAAAACTTTTTGGTCAGTAAGACTACGTAAATTTTTCAAACCAGTGAATCAATTGCACTTACTTTAAAATAGCTACAAGCGATGTTAATTGCTCAATAGAGTAATGAAGAAGATCGATTATTAAATTGCTAATGCATTGAGCACTGTCCTCATGAAACAATACTGTTTCGAGAAGACCTACAGCAGCTGCTTCATGGTACAACTGGAAAATAGGAATTTACATAAGACAGTAAGAATTTAAATACGCGCAATTTTATTTTATTATTATTATTTTCTTACAACCTATTAATACCGTAAACGCGTGCTGCCAAACTTACCACCATATATATACCAAAGGTATTCGCTAGAGGAATGTCCGATTTCAATATTTTTGGGTAAATTTTTAAGCGCCATACCTGAATACAAATTGCTTCATGTACTAAAATGGGCAACTGAAAAATTTTAACTGTGTCAGTTTATCTGATAAACGATTATGAGTTTATTACTTTGGTCCATATACAAGTGGAATGTAATATCTTGTTGAATCAATGCTACGGTACTTACTTTGCCATACGAAATTAATATTTCTTTTGTAAGTTCTTCTTGCATGGTAGAAGCTTCCAAAACAGCTTGTTGGTTTAATTTTTGTAATCGTATATGCCAGTCCAACCAACTTAAAAACAACGAATTTAATAATTGAAAAGGTACTGATATCCTTTAAATCAAGAATATCGTAACAGAATAACTTACGCTTGATTACCAATAGCTTCAATAGGCCACGGCTCCATACTCTGTACAAATAGATCAAGCTCACCAATATCGAGAGCGTTTAGTTCTGAATCTTTTTCAACCATTTTTATTTATGAAATTATAATTCTTAATTACTTTCTCACTTTTAAAAATTCGACAGAATCTCTGCAAATTTTCATAATTTTATACAAAGACAACTTTTGAATATGGGTCGCTATAGAAACCAAAAACTTGATTTTCCCGCGAAAATTGTTGCCAAGTACAAAAATTAACCTTGGCTATGGTCTATGACAATAACCGGAAGGTTATGGTTTCTTACCTTCTTTTTAGAATTTGACACACGTGCCGCGTGGAGTTTTGTCGCGCAGGTTACTAAATTATATATTTTAATATTAGTGAAAATATAGAAATATGTGCTAAATATAATGAGCAATAGGTTTACAATGTTGGATTTTAAACCATTTGTTCTGAATCTTGTGGGTGATTGTTTTTTGTATAGGTGGTACCGTCGTGGTTGATGGTGCCTGCCTTGTGGTCTGCTTTTATCATAACAACTAAATGGTTTTATCTTGTGTCTACAATTGCATTTCTTTTAATTTAAAGACAACAATGCGAAACCGATTTACACAAATTATAAATTTTGTGATTAAATTTACCTAACCTAAATTTTCATGGCTCCATGCATCATGTTGATGTCAAAATACTATGAAACAATTTGTATACCACAATTTGCAATCCCAATCGTAGCGATTACATTACGAAGTATAAATAATATATAATTGCTGTAATGTTATCTGCTGTTCTTAATTTTAAAAGTCCTCCATTTTTTCTTTTCAAAATTTGTAGGTATTTCAGAAGCAAACATTGGCATAGCCTTGGTAAGATTTTAACAGTTGAATGTTCTTTTTTACTAAGTGCTTTTTTCATTTTAGCACAATGGTCGCGACAACAGACAAAAAGGCTCCGGCCGAGAAGAAAGTTGTGAAGGGTAAGGAGGACAGCAAGAAGCTGCCTGCTGTCCCAGAGTCTGTGCTCAAGCACCGCAAACGTAGGGAGGCACTCCGTGCTCGCCGCATCCAGGTAACAACACCTGAAATTCCATGTTGTCTAATTGTCAACTAACCTTTTGCAGTCTGAAAAAAAATAAGATTGTCTCAATTGGACTAGTTTAAAAAGTTTACTAATTTTTTTTATTAATATGATACTTTAGTTTATGATGATAGCATATTATAAAGGCATAGTTCATCTGATGAATGTGATGTTTCATTATTTATCTGATATTCATATAGTAATTTGTAGTCCATCTTTAAAATGGAACTCTTCTAACTCAAAGGTTTGTTGTAGGTTACTATCAAAAGGCGTTCAGCAGCTGTCAAGAAGAGGAAAGAAATCTTCAAGAGGGCTGAACAATATGTTAAGGAATACCGCATCAAAGAACGCGATGAAATTAGGCTAGTCAGACAAGTAAGGATAATTGTTTTAAAAAATATTTATTTCTTGACTTAGCATGTAGGTATTTATTAATACTTGACATTGTACAATAAGTTGTTATCAACATTTTTTTTATTTCTAGGCACGCAACCGTGGCAACTACTATGTTCCCGGTGAGGCGAAGCTCGCTTTTGTCATCCGTATTCGTGGTATCAACCAGGTATCACCCAAGGTAAGCTAATAATCTTATTATTCAGATTTCTATTTTGAATTTTTAGTTTTATCAGGAAGTGTTTTGTTGTTACATACTTGCAAACATTGGAGAAAATATAAAATACCCACATTTTAACAATATAATATATACCTATGTCAATCTATACTAATATTATAAAGAGGAAAGGTTTGTTTGTTTGCATTGAATAGGCTCCGAAAGTATTGGACCAATTTTGATTAAATTTGCCACATATATAGATTAGACCACAGGGAAGGACATAGGCTACTTTTTATCTCAGCAAAATGTACGGTTCCTCCAAGTTTTGCTATAGCATGCACGAAGTCGCAGGCAACATCTATAATTTAATAAAATATATTTTTAAGTTAAGCAATATTAATAATAATAATCATTGTATTCTTTTTCTATAAAAAATAGCTTACGATATATATAATTAAGTTAGCCCTTTTGCTGTCTTTTAATTATTTTATTAACAGGAATATTCCAAACATTTTTGTTTTAATGTTCACATTTAAAGGTATCAAACAAAAAAATTTGTTTGGAATGGATCAATATACGCTGTTTATACTTAAGAAAATAATGAAAACTAAAGAAGATATTAGAAATTGAGTGATTGATCCTGGTAGGTTTCATTTCGGTGATTCCAAATATACTTTTAACTCAATTTTGTCAAAAATGTCAATTGCGTTGTTTATAATAAGCATGGCAGCCTTAATAGGTGTCACCAAGAGTGTAGATGAGAATGTTCAGTAAATTAAATGTTACAGTGCATTGATTTTTAATGAAATGTTATATATATACATTTCTAAATCACTCAAATTTCTCTCAACACTCAAATCTTTTGATTTTACATTGTTTTTTTTTGTTTTAGGTCCGCAAAGTACTGCAGCTGTTCAGACTGCGTCAAATCAATAATGGTGTCTTCATCAAGCTGAACAAGGCTACCATCAACATGCTCCGTATTGCCGAGCCCTATATCACATGGGGATATCCTAACCTTAAGAGTGTGCGAGAGGTAATTCCTATATATTATTCAAGTTTGAAAATAACTTACACACTTAATTGATTCGACTGTCTTTCAATTTAATGTTTTCAAAGTTATTATTTTAATGTTTTATCATGTATCTGTATTTGTAGTAATTAGATTCATAACCCATTGACTCAAACCAATACACCTTTTAGATTATGTAAGTTGTTGTTTGCTCTTGTATATTTGTGTTTTATCACCATCTATCATAAATAATGTTATTTCAGCTTATCTATAAACGCGGTTTTGCTAAGATGAATGGTCAGAGAGTACCAATTCAATCAAACAAGACCATTGAGGAGAAGCTTGGCAAGACCAACATCATCTGTATTGAAGACCTCATTCACGAAATCTTCACTGTTGGAGACAAATTCAAGGTAATTGATGATTATTTATTTAAATAGTTAATATGCTACTTTTGAATTCAATCTCCCCCAGGGTTACATCTGTTACTTATTCATGATCTAAATCATGACCTGGATCAATAGAAGTTCTTAAATGTTGTTAGATGAAAATTCCAATATAAAAAGTTTAAAATTTATGTACTTTTAAAAAGTTGTCATAATTATGATCAATCGCAATTTAAAAAAAAAAACAAATTAGCTTAGATTTTAACTCAGCAGCTAAGAAATATTTAGTGTTATTAATTTTGTTTGTTTTACAGTACGCCAGCAACTTCCTATGGCCATTCAAACTGAACAACCCCACCGGAGGCTGGCGCAAGAAGACCATCCACTATGTGGATGGTGGAGATTTTGGCAACCGTGAAGACAAGATCAACGAACTGTTGAGGCGAATGGTCTAATATATAGATTTTAATACATTTGTTTCTTTATTTTCTTTCAAATTGAACAATATGCAACTGTATAACTACATAATGTGTCACAGAGGTTGAAAGGTTTTAATTCTAAGGTTTCTTACTCCTTCAGTCAGAGAATGTTGTTCTATATAACTTTTTATATTTAAAAAACATTAATCAAAACTGGCTCGGCAACATAAAAACAGTTCCAGACTCATTTGGATTCAATTGGTCTTTCAAGCGTCTGGGGCAATCCATTATGGAAAAATTGGCAGATGCAATCAGCATGTCCTGTTTTTTTTAAACAGTTTTTTCGGTTGTGTGCAGTAACAAGTACAGGCGTTCGTCACTCGCTCAAGGACACGCGTTATTTGCCTACCGCTCGGCGTATCTCGCTAGATACAATAATTGACAATTGGCCGTCGAACGCCCGCCAGAGCACTTGCATCGCACGTTTTCCGCGATTACGAGTCGAAATGACACGTTATTGTGAAGTGAATGGCTGTCAAAGTAAAAAATCCAATTAAAAATTGTCATTTTTTTTTTAATTGCCGAGAGACGGACAAAGGTAAGTAGTATTTTAAATCGACATGTATTTAAACTTGCGACAAAACAATCAAATTTTGGGTGTGAAAAAACCCAATATTGAATAGGTACTAAATTACCAAGTTGGCAATTACCAATAAAAAACAAATTTCAAATCTGGTGACTAAATAATATCAGTTTCTTTCACTGAATATTTCAAACTGGCAGACAGATATTATTTTAGCGAACAAATAACCATCATGGCGAAAATTTGAGAGTACACATTTAATTTAAGAATAGGCACATATATTTTCCCTGATGTAGGTAATTCAAAAAACATAATAAGCAGCAAATAAAAGAACGTAAAGGAGCGTACAAAATTCCCATTTTATATTTTTCTCGGTTTCGGGGGGTGTAGATATTGTGTAGATTTGGATATTTATTTTTCGTAAAGTTGATATGGGTGTCGTTTACCAGGTTTTTGGGGATGCTGGATACAAAAATGACATTCATTTTGAAATTCCAAGATAATTAATTTTTATAAAATGAAGTATGTCCGCCACATACTTCATTTTATAAAAATTAATATGGATGTCCTTTTGTAGGTTTCTGGGGGCGCTGATTACAAAAAAGTCATCCATTTTGAATTTCCAAGATAGTAGACATTAAAAAAATGGATATAGGTGTCCTTTTCTAGGTTCTTCTGGTTTCTAGTCACTGATTACAAAAATTCATTCATTTTGAAATTTAAAAATGACGAACATGTATTTTTCTGTTAAACTAATACGGGTGTCGTCTTCGTGGTTTTTAGGGGTGCTGAATACAAAAATGATATCCATTTTGAATTTCAAAGATAGCGGACATTTATTTTATGATATTGTGTAGATTCATTTTGAAATTTAAAATGGCGGATATTTATTTTTCGTAAAATTGATATGGGTATCGTTTACCAAGTTTTTGGGGGTGCTGGGTACGAAAATGACATTCATTTTGAAATTCCAAGATGGCTGACATACTTCATTTTATAAAAATAATTAATATGGGTGTCCTTTAATAGGTTTAGGGGATGTTAATTATTAAAAAAAAAAATTTGAAATTTCAAAATGGCGGATAAATTTTAATTTCTGTTAAATTCTTCTATCTCAAAAATGGTGGGTCCTACTGAAATAATGAACATTTCCTATCCCTTAGTAACCCCGCAACGACATATTTTCTTCATGATGGGTGAAAAAGAAATTTGAAAATCCTAAATTTTCCACCATTTCTGTAGCTTACATCGCTCGTATCTCAAAGTTAGAGCATTGCCATATATTTTTTTTCTACAATTGCTTCTATTTCGAGAACAGGTAATCCTACTGAAAAAATAATGAAAATTTCCTCCCCCCAAGTAACCTAGTAGCCACGTATTTTCTTTATGATAAGAGTTTTTGTTTTGAAAATCCTAAATTTCTAAAAATGTCTATAGCTTACATAGCTGGTACTACTTATGCTGGTATTAATAACCATCAACCTCATCAGCATTCCGCAACAACTTTTAAATCAGTACTCATGTCATTTTTACGAAGAATGAAAATTCTCCATTTTGGAAATTGAAATTGGAAAACAATTTTATAATTAGCACCCCCAGAAACCTATAAAAGGACACCCATATTAATTTTAATGCAAAAAATTACGCCATTTTGGAATTTCAAAATGGATTTAATTTGTATTATTAGGTATTCTGCGCCCCCAAAAATCTTGAAAACGACATCCATACCAAAGGAAAACAAACTCCAACAGTATCCAAAAATGCGATTTTCCGTAGCCTGCAAATTGAATTTTTAGCAGCCATTAATTTATCAACCCAATCTGGTTTTATAGCTGCTTACATCGTATAAACCAATTCGGAAATTAAGTCGTCAACTTATAAATTTCGGCGCCAATTTGGATAAAATTTCGCCACTTTTTATCTGCTGATTTTTGTATTTTTTGTCACCTGAGTGCTTTCGCCAGTTGAGTAATTTAGTCGTTAACATATTAATTCGCTGCCAAATTCAGTAATACGGTATACTCATGTGCAGTCGCCAACTTATCTTTTGTTCGCAAGAATAATTATATCCCTTTTAAATCTATCTTTATTGTCACTTGTCATTGTCAAAATTGTCACCATTATTTCTTTAATTAAGGACTGAACTCCTTATAATACCGCCTTATAAAGCCCCTTTGTTCACTTAAAACTTTTAATCCTATTGTTGGAATACATAACGCACTAGCTTTTGCCCGCGGCCTGCGGAAATACAGTATCCCACGGGAACACTGTACTTTATCGTGATAAAATGTAGACTGTTTTAATCCAGAGCCTAAACTACTATTATAATAAATTTCATCAAAATCCGTTCAGTAATTTTAGTCTGAAAGGGTAATAAACGTCCACCCATCCTCATAAATTTCGCATTTATAATAGTAGTAGGATTAATAATAGTAGTAGGATTTATAATAGTAGCAGGATTTGTAATAGAAGTAGGATTATTCATTATTCATAAAATGTTTTTATAATACCTACCTTACCTAGTACTTATATATTACGCAAATGTAGGTGTTTTTAGGGTTCCGTAATACAGTACGTAATCCCTTATAGTTTCGCTCTGTCCGTCCGTCTGTCTGTCCGCGCTTCTAGCTTCTGTAATTATGAATATAAGTGATGAAAGGTATATTTGCAGATTGTATTTTAGGGGTGGCTCTCCATACATGTGAAGTGGGGATGAAAAATATTTTTTCATAGAATGATTCCATTGTGTGGGGTATCGTTGAATAGGTCTTTTAAAATGAAGGCAGGGTTTCATACATTGACTTTTTTACAAAGTCAACCATTTTCGAGTAATCGGCCTCCCAAAGTTGTTTATAAGTTGGTCACCCCTGGCATTTCTAAGCTTTATGCGATAGAAACTTTTAAGTTTCCATGCTGACAGATCCTGCTAAAAACTCTTTAGGAAAATTATTTTGAGCGAATTCGGACTATAACTTTTGAAGTAGGTAGGTAATTCAAAGAAAACCGTCCATATACATGTCGTGACATGCTCTTGGTTAGGTTATTTTTTTCGTGGACCTGTTTATTTCGATTTTATCTACATAAATACTTACATATAACTTACTAATATTATAATGCGAAAGTTACAACTTCTATTTTCTTTATACCAATAGTTGTCGTGCCTACATGTTTTTGTTTTTAATGTTAATTTAATTAAGAATCAAATAACAAAAATATTTGTATCCAAAAATTTACTTTTTAGTGTTTAGTAGTAAACAAGGAAAAATATGACTATTTCACATTAAACAAATGTGAAATAGTCATATTTTTCCTATTACAATATTTCTCATAGGTACAACCCTAGCGAATTCGTGAGCAGTCACGCGTGACTTACGTGTATGCACGCCGGCAACACAATCTCGACTCTTTGTGCGCGTACTTATGGTACATTTCTCGCTGCGAAATCTTAATACCTAATCATAATAATCAATAAAAAAATATAAATCTTAATATAAGATTTCGTAGGTAATTTTAGCGTAAGTACAAAAAATATTTTCGCTCTTGTATGGGAGTGATGTATCTGATACATAGTAACTATTTATTATTAATCTGTGACAAGGGGTCGAGCTTATGAATATTGTATGGAGCTGATTACATGATAACAGAATAATATGTTTGTTCCAGATGCTTCTCGAAAATAAAATAAAAAAACTATTTTGGGGTCCAATTACCTTATTATTATTGGTTACAGTTAAACACAAAACTTTAACTAAAATGCATTTCCATTTGAAACACCAAAGTAGCTATACAGTGCAATCTAAAATAAAATTAAATAAATAAAATACATTGATAATGGCACAAGTTTACAGTGACAACTGAGTAAATTTTCTCTGGATTCAAACCGACCGCGTATAGTCGATGGCGTGCCGAAAACTAAATTTTCCCGGCCCAAAGTGATTCCTGGTGCATGTAGGTAGGCTCCAAGCACCCAGCTAAATTCTTAATTTTACTATAATACTCTTTTGGTATTTCTCAAGCATTTTTATGAATTCCAGAATGGAATATGGCCTATTGATTGTTTCCTGAACAGTTCTTTGGAACTTCTGCAATAAAAATTACTATTAGGTTTATGTTAAACATAAATTATAGGCAAATTGTTTACGTAACATGTCGATAACAGCAAACAGTTTTTACCTCTATTGTAGAATATAGCGCATGGTCAACAAATTCCTTGCCTGGTTCAAACTCAGTAAAATTGTTATTTACCAGTTGAGACAAAAAGTTTCTAATGTGATGTGCTTTTTCAATATTAGTGCATCGCACTTTAAGCATAGGTTTAGTAAATCCATCGTTTATTATTTCTAAAATAACTTTGTCATTTCCAATTTCAAATGCAACTTCACTCTTAGATTTTAAAAATTCATCTGAAGTAATTTGTTTCAATAAAATATCAGCTTTTCTTGTACTGAAATGTGCACGTAAGTAAGTTCCGTTATTAAAGACTTCTTGAAAATTGTCTGTTAATTTTGCGTATAGCAACCACTCAGTATTTTTTCTTGTATTCCTGCTAAATTTATACAAGTGCCCAAAATGGCAGACAGCAGATTGATAAATTGGGTCAACTAATTCCTCATCAGCTATGGAATAAACTTGGTTTGCTGCCATTGCCTGTTTTGTCCTGATAAAGTGTTCAGAGTTCAAATTACATCTCTTACTGTGTAGAACTGTCCATGTATTTTGAGTTTTGTAAAATACTTCAGTGACACTTGTGATTAATTTTAATTCAACAGATATTCTGTTTAAATCTGTTTTCTTGGTGAAAACAGGCACTGCTAAGTTAACTTTTTTCAACTGTCCTTCAAAATTAATGCTTAAGGTTTTAATGCACCTTGTGGGGCATGACTTTATGGTCACATGTATCATCAAATTGCCGAACATGCTCGATAGTAAATCAGTGAACTTATGAACAAGAGGCTTTAAGTTAATACTTATTAGAAAACAAAATATATCCTTACTGTAGTAATCCTGAATATTTTCAACTAATGTTAAATCTTCTTTTGGTATTTCATCAAAAGTATCAAAAACAGTTACATTGTAATGAATCACATCATCTAGTATGTCATATCTCTTAGACAGAGATAATATTGTTAAATATCTTTCCTCCTCTTTGATTTTCTTTACTATTTCATTACTCTTTGTAACTTCCCTCATAATTTTTGTGAGACAATCATTATTACTAACCACTTGACTGGCTGGACAGTACTTATCCTCAGGTAATTCTTGAAACATCTCGTCATTTATAGGTAGCAAATATATTAAATTGCTGAATGTTGTACATAACAGTTTATCTCTTATTATAACAAAGTCTTTAACTTGTGCAAGTAAACATTTTTTTAATTTAATAGATTCTGTAAATGTTTCCTCTGACTTCCACATAGTGTTTCCATCGGTGTAGATCATACAGTCTTCATTGGAAAATAATTTATATATGGAAGTATTTAAATGGACAACTTTAATATCATTTTTTAAATGGTTGAGTGAAATTTTGATTAAAGTTCCAATAGCCAGACTTAATATAACATGGATGTTAGTTGTTTTGAGGACATAAGCATCAGCTACCTCTGATGGACATGTATACAGTTTGATAGGTAACAAATGTTCACTACCAGTTTTGTTACTGTATAAAATACTGAAAACATTTTTTCTATCTGAACTAAAAATAATTATTACATGGTCTTTCCAGGTTTCTTTTTGTTGATAATAATCTTTTACTTGATCATATTCTGAAGAAGTTATAGAGTAAGTATGGAAAATCCAATTTTTAGCTTCTGGCTTTGACAATGATAAATTATTATCAAAAATTATTTTATGTTTGGTATCTAATATAAAATCAGTACTTACTTTGTGCACAGATAAGTAAAAGTTATTAGATGTATATTTTAAACAAATAGTATTGTCATAAAAGTTTTCAATACATTTAACACCTTGTTCTCTGGGTTGAAAATCACTTTTCAATCGCTTTTGCGCTGAGTGTTTGAATTTCATGGGGGTTAAATGAATATTACCGTTGTCATCTAGACAAATGAGGTAATTAGTACATACGATTACATTAGAAATGTTGAATTCAGGAATAACTACTTTAGGACTTTCAAATGATAAGTCGTCGTAAACGAATATTTGGTAAACATTCCACAACACTGTGAGCGCACTTGTTGCACTGTGTCTGATATTTAAATTTCCATAAATTTTGTGTGGAACTTTAAAATAACATCTACTTTGTTCATCTACGTAACTAATATCCATTATGATATAGGGATAAAATATAAAACATAGATTTATGCATTTGAAAACCGCGGTAATCCGAAACATGAAAGTTCGACAAGAGACATTGAAATGTCATTGCCAATTTGACACTTTTTTTTTTTAGTTTGTTGGACAGTTTATAAAAAGATAGTCGTTCGAAACTATCAATCGTAGGGCCCGATACATTTGTCATTACAAAATGTATGGCGGTAGCAAGTTAGCAACTTGGCAACTCGTGACGTTATATCGCTCTCTTTAATATTGTTCATTTAAATTGTTTGTATCTTCGTTATTTTTTAAAATATACGAAAATGGTTTCTAGAGTATAATATCATAATCTAACATCGAATAGACAAAAAAAACTTTTAGGCAACATATCCCCTTTTAAATTCGGAAAAAAATTTAACTATTTCTCTACACAATCTTTATTATTTCGAAGTCGATACTTTGCTGACAACGGGACCGACTTCGGATTATACCAACCGGATTATTCCCTTTACAACAAAAAATAATTTTGAAAATCATCAACAGACGGCGGAGTTACCGTTGAATATACAAAAAAAATAATTATATAATATAAACAGCTGAACGTATAACCGCCTCCTTTTATAATTTTTTTAAAAATTGGTGCGGACTTGTAGACAATAATTAAATAATAATATAAAAATAATTGACACTATTGCCACTAATAACGGCCGTAAGTACCATCGCTGGACATGTAGGCTGGACAGTGAGTAAGTCGCTAAACGATGGGTGCGAGTGGGGCGGCGCGGCGTCGGCGCTCCGTGCGTCGCCCCCGATCTAAATTAATGATTTTTTAAAGATTTTCTAACTTTCAAATACTTGAAGTTTGACACAAATGCTCTCTCCCTTTGAGGACATCTCTCGAAACTAATTAAAAAATCACCCAGTTTATAATATAAAAAAGTACTATTTTTGAAAAAAGTGCGGGAAACTTCGGAACAGGTGAGTGTTTTCTCAGAAAATTATTTTAAAAAATAATTAACCCATCAATCGCTGACAGTTGACAGTTGAGCATATAATGGCAGCACGTCGCCTAAGCTAAGATGGCGCGTAAAATTCTTCGTGGTACAAATTATGTAATAACTTAACAACCAAACCATATTTTTTGGTTGTGTAAAAAACATTGTAATAACTGATAAACATTCTATCTATCAATCCATCAAAATATAGTGCTTAGTCTGATTTGATATTAGTTTCACGCGTTTATACTTTGAAACTTATGTTGCTGGCTGTTTTACAAGAAATAAACAAATAATTTATTATTATCTAAAGAACAAGGACCTACTTTCTAATTATGTAAATAATTCGAAGAAAGAACTTGCATCTCTTACAAAAAAAGTACTTGAGTTGCGACACTACGACGAATGTCTAACTACTAGGGATGTCCTTCACTTCGATTTGATTTTATCGATAGTTTTATACCCGCTCCATAGATATTCGTGAGAATCTTCAAAATGTCTTAAAAAATCTCTTGAAGATTCTCACGAATAATAATAATAATATAATAATATCTATGGACAATTATATATAAGTATCTCGCGAGAGTGTGTGGAGCAGGCATTACATGTTGTGCATAATTTAGTATAGGTATTGAATAAAAATACAATTTTATACAACAATATATTTATTCACAACATAAATTATAAACAAAATATTTATTTGTAATAGAAGAAAAAAACAAATTTCATTTTATACAACAATATATTTATTTACAACACAAATTATAAACAATATCTATTTATAATAGAAAAAAAACATTTAATTTTTATTTATACAACATTATATTTATTTACAAAAATACAATTTTATACAATAATATATTTATTTACAACACAAATTATAAACAAAATATTCATTTATGATAGAACAAAAACCATTCAATTTTCATTTTCTACAACAATATATTTATTTACAACAAAAATTATAAACAAAATATTTATTTATAATAGAAAAAAACATTCAATTTTCATTATATTATGTATATATTAGGATAAAATTGTTCGGCGTGCATCCATTGTCTGATTATGATTATGATGAGCCATAACACAAGTTTTTACTTAGCATGGGATTTTAGACGACATAGACGACTAGTTTATACTATTGTATATTATTGCGTGCATAATAATTTGAATTTGAATTATCGACTTAAAATACGATCAGGAGGGTTAATGTTGTAAATAAATAAGTATTTATATAATTTATTAATTATTAATTTTAGTGTAGTTAGCTGTACTTATATACATATTTGGTAAGTTTTCTTTTTATTTTATTAGTAGGTAGGTTCTTTGTATAGTATAATTATATTAAACTAACTTATAGGGCAGTTTGATGAACGAACCGCCCGACCTCATGTCGGGGCCGGGTCCGGGGCCCGGTCCTGATGTAGGGTTGAATATAACCATTGATAATAATTTGGAATATGAAAATGAGATGATTGGGAGCCGCAAACGGCCTAATACTACATTTTCACAAGATATAATTACAGAACTTTTGCCCAATGCTAAGAACAATGTTTCTGAAACTGTTGATTTGCATAAGGCTCGTATGTGCACTGCTACCGATGCATACCCTTATGTTGTCTGTAGTGTGTAAGTTCCTTTATAGTAATATCATATTAATGTAGAGTAAGCTAGATTGTAGTTTTACCTATAAGTTCATTTTTAGTTGGTAATGACAGTCTGTATTAGACCTCAATAAAGTATGGTCACATCTTAAGTCTAATTGACTTCCCACCTAACACCTCATGGCGACCCTGCCTCGGCCACTGCTACCTGCCACGTGCTTCGTGTCGACGTGAATGGCCTGCCTACGAGCTGCTGTTCCAGTTGGGTGACGTAGTTTTATCGTTGATAGTTCAAAGAGGAAATGTGCAAAACCCAAAGCAAAGAGGAGGTCATCATAGCCCAGACCGCTATGGACCGCTCTGGTGGAAGCAACAATTCGCAGTTGGATCAGGTCCATGAGACCTGAAAGTCTAATAACGTGGTGATGAGCGTTCTCTTATGACTTATATTTTTGGCATTTTGTACCGCAAATGCCATCGCAGCTGAATGCGTGAGGAGATGAGGAAGCAGACAGTCCGTCGGCTAGTACAAGGAGACCAAAACCCTGCCTTCTCAGCGGATTCGTCGGTGTAGTCTTCAGCTTCGAAAATCAAGTGAGTGGTTGTGGTGGTCGTGATGAAGATGAATAGTTATAACTCAATAATTAAAAGTGTTCGTAATATGTGTGCATGATCTCGCCCGGAGCATCATAATGTCGCGTCAGCGAAATATGATTTTTCAATTCTAAGGAAACGCGTGATTAGGGTTCCGCAATGATTTTGCAATATAATATAAGATTTATTTTTAAAAAATTTTTTTGTGTGAGGGAATAATAAATAAAATGTTTGTTTTTATCTCAGTGTAAGTCGTTAATAAATTATATCGATGGGTTATTATAATAGTAATATTAAATGTTTAAATTAGAAATAAAATTAAAAATAGATTAAGTATGCTAAATGAAGGTAAATTTATTAGAAATATACATTAGATTAAATGGAATCAAGGAATATATTTGCAAATTAGGACCAAAAAGACGTACGGGACCTAGTTATGAATTAAAAATAAATGAAGCTAATTTGCTTAATACTAAATTTGAAGAATTTGTACAAAGTTTTCCTCCGACTGTCTCTAAGGAAATTTTAGGTATTTGCATTAATATATGAAAAGTTTATTATAAGATTTTAAGTTACAAGATGCCTGACAAAATATCAGAAAATTTTTATTTGAAGACAGCGGTAAGCCTACTACGGAAAATGAATGGTGACGAGTCTGTCACTCGGGACCTTATAGATGCTATAGAATTATAATATATTTCAATGATTGCTGATGATGGTAAGCAGTTGCTTATTAATTTTATATTAAATACGCGGATTTCTGATAGCGCTAAAATGAGGTTAAAAACAGAGTATACTCATAAATTCTTTACTAAAAGATATGCGTACTAGCTTATTGACCATTAAATCGGACACTTATTTACAAGCTCAATTGCAAAGTGCTAGGCAAGGGAACAAGTCAATTAAGGATTTTGGCAACGAGATTGAACGACTGTTTGTAGATCTTACTATTTCGCAAGCTAACGATGACCCTGCTGCGTACAAGATACTGCGGCCAGTAAATGAGAAAAATGCTATAAAGCGTTTTGCGGAAGGTTTGCAAAGACAGCGTTTAGGGACTATTATTACAGCCCGAAATTTTACTCAGTTGAAGGATGCTATACGTGCAGCTGAGGATGAGACAAGCATTCGACCTGAACACGTTGCCTCTTACTCGCAGTCTAGAAGCTATAATTCGTATAGAGGTAGAAATAATAATTATAACCGTTTTCAAAATCGTGCCCACAATTATTTTTCTAGACCTAACACAAATAATAATTTTAACTTTAATAAAAATGTCTCTAGAAATTATTCAGTTAATAACAATAACAGACCACATTCGTCATATTGTCGTGGAAAGTATGGTCTGCAAAATCGCGGTCGGAGCTGATAATCATAATAAAAGGCATAATACTTCAAGGCCAATGAATTATTTTACGGAGAATAGGTCAAATTTCGATTCCCGGTTAAAAAATCATAAAGAGAGTGAATCAATTTTTTTTCGTGAATAATAATAATAATCAGATTTTGACTTGCGATAATTATAGTAGAGTAATTTAGAATGGTTAGTTGATACAGAGGCCTCTTTTTCTGCAATTAAGTTAGAATAATTATACAATATATAATTGTGACGTTAGTGTCAATGGTATAGGAGGTAGTTTAAATGCTGAAGCTTTTGTTTATTTAGATTTGGAGTATAATAATTATAATTTTAGACATACGTTTTACATATTTCGTGATTGACAATGTAATGCTATGGGTATTTTAGGACAGCATTTTCTTAAGAAATACTCGGGTATAATTAATTACGGTAATAATACTATTAGTTTGAATTTAAGTAATAATGAAGGGGTATGTATGCCCTTACGGTTCTATGAGTATACTTACTGTATGACAATATCGCCGCGCTGCGAAATGATAAAGTATATTCCTGTTAAAGTGAATTATGATTGTGTGGTGATGCCAAAGCAATTAAAGGATGGTATTTTTATGGCGAGTATTGTAACTACGCCCAAAAATGGAAAAATATATATATTAGTATTTTGAATACCACGGACGAAGAGGTTGATTTAACTATATCGGATATTGATAATTCATAGATTAGATGATTATAATTATTGTCATTTTTACGACTCTGATACATCTGTTGAGCGTATTAAAACATTATTTTGGATGTTAAACATTGATTATTTAAATGAAGAAGAGCAACTTTCCATAGAACAAATATGTGCAAAATTTCCCTTCTAAATAAAAAAATATATTAAGTATATAAAAAAAAATAAGTAAAAGAAAATGTAGCTACATTTTATAGAAAGCACTACCGGATACCGTTCGCTCAAAAAGATGAAGTTCATAGGCAAATCGAAGAAATGTTAAATAATAATATTATTGATGATTCTTGTGCCGAAAAATGTAGATCGATCTGTTGAACGTAAATGGCAAGTGGTTGTAGATTATACGAGGCATGCCTTTTAAGTTCTGTCGTTTCCATATTTCCCGGCAATTTTGAATTTGGAACTGTTCTATATTCGAATGTGTTTAAATTTTGAATCTCAAAACAGTTGAAAGTATTAGGATTAATGCTATTGTTTAGTCACAGCGTCAATTGGAATCTGACAGGTCACGTACGAAAATAAATCTTTCTAAGGAAAATGTTCGTGCAATATTTTTCTACAACTTTAGAAGAGGCCGACACGGCTACAGTGTTTTGAAGAGCTAAAATCTGTTTTCAGTGATGGAGCCCCATGTATGCGGACTGTCCTGGTATTTAGAATTCCAGCGTGGACATACTAGTGTTAGTGACAAACTCGCGAAGGACGCCCAAAATCCGCCTTCACTGAAGATAACATCATTGCTGTGAGACCACTAATTCTCGAAGATCGTCATGTGATGTATCGAGAGATAGAGGCTCTATTAGGCATCTCAGGGACAACCATTCAGAAGATCTTGCATGAAGCGCTTGGGGTGAGAAAGCTAGTTTACCGTTGGATACCGCATCTGCTTTCCGACGATCACGTTGCGACTATTGCACTTGAAGATCGTAGAACGGTTAACGCAGATACCACTCTGCCAACCACAGTTTGTTTACCACAAGTCATCGCCGAACTTCTAAAATCTAACTTAAAACAACGCATCATCCTGCACCACAAACAATCGTTTGACAAGTTCACATAGCGCTTGTCAAACGATTGAGTATTTGAAGCACGAAAAAGTAGAAATTCTTGACCATCCTCCATACAATCCTGACCTAAGCCCTAACGATTTCTTTACATTTCCTAAAATTAAGAAAAGTCTTCGTGGTCAAAGGTTCCAGTCCGGTGAAGAAGCAGTCGACGCTTTCAAGTCAGCCATTTTGAACATCCCCACTTTAGAGTGGAATAAATGTTATAATAACTGGTTTGAGCGAATGGAAAAGTGTATTAAGCTACGTGGTGAATACTTTGAAAAACAATAAAAAGTACTATAAGGTTCTAGTTGTGTTTTTTTCTTCAAACGACAAAACTTAAAAGGTATGCCTCGTAGACAATTAAATGAGCGTTACGTTGATGACAAGTTTCCATTACGTAATATTAATGAAATTTTAGACTCCTTATCGGGTGCTATGTACTATAGTCACTGCGACCTTTCACGAGGCTATTTTCAATGTCAGCTTGAGAAAGATTCAAGAAAATATACAGCTTTCACTACTGATAAGGGACAATACCAAATGTGTCGTTTGCCGATGGGATTAAAAATTAGTCCATTAGCCTTTAGCAGATTAATGACTGTAGTAATGTCCGGCCTTCATTTTGACAAATGTCTAATTTACCAAGATGATCTTGTTATTTGGAGTAGAAATATTGATGAATATAATGCTAATTTAGCTTCCATATTATCAAGGTTAATAAGTACTAATTTAAAACTAAATCCTTCAAAGTGTGAGTTTCTAAAAAGACAAATATTATATTTAGGACATGTTATATCAGCAGATGGTATTTTGCAAGACCCAAATAAAACCAATGTTATAAAAAACTTCCCCAGACCTTGTAATGTTGATGAAGGCTACAGATTCGTAGCTTTCACTAACTATTACCGCAAGTTTATTCGTAATTTTGCTGAAGTCGCAATTCCATTAAATAAATTATGGTGAAAAGGAGTTAAATTCGAATAGTCAGATAGTTGTGAAAATTCGTTTATGTTTTTAAAAGAATGTTTATCTAATCCACCTGTTTTAGATTATCCAGATTATTCACAACAAAATAATTTTGTACTTCAAACTGATAGTTCAGGCATTCATTTGCTATAGGCAGTGCATTATGCAATTCGAACGGTAAACCAATTGCATATGCCAGCAGAAGTTTAAATAAAAGTGAATTAAATTACCCAATCGTAGAAAAAGAATTGTTAGCTATAGTCTGGTCAGTAAAATATTTTCATCCTTATTTGTTTGGTAGGAAGTTTACAGCAAGAACAGACCATAAACCATTAGTTTATTTGTTTAATATGAAGGACCCTTTAAGCAGATTAACTACATTCAGGCTATGTTTGGAAGAATACGATTTTGACGTTGAGTATGTAAGAGGTAAGGAGAATGTAGCTGCAGATGCATTGTCCAGAGTGAATGTGTCAATAAAAGATTTGAGTGAGATGCATGAAAAAATTGTGAGTGTTATGACAAGAGCGCAAGCGAGACGTATGAATCATAATGGAAGTGAACCCGAATTAGACTCAGAGAATTCAAAGAGAGAGGTCTGATCAACCTAAACTCGTGGAAGTTCTCAAAAAACGTATCAATGACTATGAATTCGTGATTTATTCTGATGAAAATCTACGCAAATTTTTGAAAAAGCATAAAAATGAGACTATTATTTACTCGAATTATAAAAATATTTTATTTTTGCTAAATTTGAATTTAATTATCACTAGCCAAAGCTCTTTGTCGACAATATCGCGAGACGAATTGTTGAAATAATTGGTAAAGTTATGTATAAGTTATAATATTGATGAGTTAATAATAATAAATAATGATTTCAGTTCCGCGCGAGCGCTCGGTCAGTGCGTACGCGTAGTGCGATCGTTAGCGCGAGTGTACTTATTTATCGTTCGTTTCGTTTTTATAACTCATTTTATACGATGGATTAAGGAATGTAAAACATTTATAGTTAATTTTTTCACTCAGTTTAAGTTATTTGAGAATATTTTGGCAGCTGTAATTAATAATGGATAGAAATAGAATGAATATATTGACGTTAATATTGTGCAGTGGAATGCTCAAAGTCTGCGCCCGAAGTTGACTAGTTTTAGTGAACTTTTAATCCAAGAGAAAATTCATGTTGCTATAATTAGTGAAACCTGGTTTGACCCTAAAGTCACAATTAGTATAAGCGACTACAATGTGTATAGAAAAGACAGATCTGATTCGTATGGTGGCGTAGCAATTATCATTCATAAATCGATTCGGTGCTCTTTAAATACTTTTATTTGCCCAAATTTAAATATAGAAACGCTTCATGTTAAGGTATATAATTGTAAGTATGTTCAAAACATTTTATCTATTTACTGCCCATAGTCTGCTAGAACAACGCAACAGGACTGGAACTTTCTGTTTAGCCATTTCCCTAATAAATCTATTATAGCGGGGGATTTTAATGCACACCCCACTGATTGGTCGTATAAAATGGAAACAAGAGGAACGCAGTTATCCGATGCTATTTTAGACAATAATTATGTTTACTTTAATGATGGAACACATACTCGTATTAAATTAGTAAATAAAAAGTTACAAAGGTCATCGCCAGACATAACATTTGTGTCTGCGGACATAAATTATAACGGCTATAAATTTTCTTTGGAATGTTTTAAATGAAAACTTAGGCAGCGACCATCTTATACTTAAATTCTACACAAAAATTGACTTTCAAAATAACTCTGTACAAAAAAGAAATTTAAAAAAATTTGTTGGTCAAAATTTAAAGTAAGTTTAATGTCGTCTTTTGATGGAATTGAACCAGATTCATTCAATGATAATGTGCCAATAATGTATGATTTCTTTTTAAATAATTTAAAAAAGAAGTAGATGTTAGTGTTCCTATAATTAAAATATCTACTAACCCTCAGACTAATTTTCAAAAATTAGTCTGAGGGTTATTACCAATAGTCCAAAAGACTATTGGTGTCAATCCCTCTCTTTGATTGTGGCCCAACGCAGACTAGCTCTTAGCATGTTTCGTCGAAACGCTACCCCTGATAATATAATTAAATTAGAATCTAAGATTAAAGAAGCAGGAAAAATGATTCGTATAAAAAAGCAAGAAAGCCGTAAAAAAATTTATGATTCTATAGATTCGGAAACGTCACCCACTGAAATGTGGCGATGAATGCAATGGATTAAAGGTATTCGTAGAAATGTATCGTACATAGATATAGATAAGCGGAAATACTTATTAGAGTCACTTACTCCGGATTGGGTTGTTAATGAGTTTTCAACAGTTTGCTCCAATATCAATTTATAAGAGACAAGTTTAACTTTACAAGAACTCAAGAATAGTTTTAAAAATAGAGATACGGCACCAGGAGATGATAATATTACATATTCTATGATATCTGCGCTTCCAGAAACAATTTTACGGTTTTTGCTACATGTTTACAATTTAGTTTTTATTACTGGGGAGATTCCTTGGCAATGGCGAGAGGTAGTTGTTTTACCGATACCTAAAGCCAATCAATCTGGTGCTGAACCTCAACTGAGACCTATTTCTCTAATAACCTGCATTTGCAAAATTTTTCATAATATGATTTTAAAGCGTCTAGAATGTTTTATAGAGAAACACAATATCTTATCATCAGCTACAGTAGGGTTTAGGAAATCTCAATCGTGCATTGATAATCTAGTGCGTTTAGTTTCTTTTATTCAAATTGGAATGTCTGATAATCTTCCAACACTTGCGTGTTTTTTAGATATTGAGAATGCTTATAATAATGTATTAGTAGAAGAGTGATTTTAAGTTTAGATGAAATTAATGTTGGGCAAAAAATTTGTAAACATCTATGGTCTTTTTTAAAAGAGAGACATTTAAAGGTTATGGAAGAAGACGGAGTCCGATCATTTAGCCGATGGTCGTCTAGAGGCTTGGCACAAGGATACCCGCTCTCCCCTATTCTGTTCAATATCGTTACTCGTCAGATTTGTAGATTGGTTTTGGAGGAAGGAGTTTGTGTTTCTCAATATGCCGATGATTTTGTTATTTTTATAAAAAACAAAGACCTAAATGAAAGTGCGAAAAAAATTCAACTTGCTCTTAATGAAATTAGTAAACTTTTAGATGAAATTGGTTTAAAATTATCTATATCTAAAACTAAATTTTGTGTTTTTAGTAGAGGAAGAAGATCGAACTTACCAGGTTTAAATATTTATGATAATCAGTTGTCATCGGTAGAATGCTACAAATATTTGGGGATTTGGCTGGATAGAAGTCTACTTTGGGGGAAGCATATTAAAGAGACGGAAGAAAGATGTATTAAATATTTAAATATTTTAAAGGTTCTTGTGGGGCCTTCATGGGGTATCCATCCTATAAATATGAGGCATTTATATATTTCGTTAATTAGATCTAGACTTGATTATGGCAGTATTTTATTTGATAGTTCCGCTAAAAGTAATGTCTCAAGATTGGATAAAGTCCAAAACCAGGTTTTAAGAATTATAGGTGGCTTTATTAGAAGCTCACCAATTCATTGTATGGAAAGTGAGTTGAGCATTCCGCCACTATTTATAAGAAGACAATATTTAGCGTACAAATTCATGTTGAAATCATATTCTAGGATAGATAATGTGACAGCAGTTTTATTAAATGAACTTAGTCAAAAATGTCAAGGTGGATATTGGTGTAAAAAAAAAGACGTGTGGCACTCGGGGACTGCCGCGGTAAAGCTGCATAGCATTTTGTATCAACTTATGCAATTATAATTATTTATTTATTTTATTTTATTTATGCAGTATTTCTTTTTCTTTGATATTAATTCAAGTTACACTTTTTGAGCGTGGTGACCGATAAGAAAACAAATTTTTCTTTTATTAAATAAATAAAAAGTTAATATTGTTTAAAATATTTTTATTATTTTACAATACATGTGGGTTTTAAATTATTATTTTTTACAATTACTTTCTCATAAACAGCTGCTTATGTATTCGTCCGATTTCGGAGCAGCTCGTCTCGATTCGTGCGAGTTTCGTAGAGTCGTACAATACTTCTAATCGCACGCACACAACGCCGTGTCGAAGACTGCCGAACTGAAACGACGTTAGACGATGCACGGAGCGTGAGGTTTTTTCGTTACTGAATTTCTGGATTCGGTCCCCGCGCTCAAGGCCCGCGATAGAAGCTATGCAATAGCTTAAAAATTCCACATATCGAGAAACAAACTGTCTAGAAATTCACTCGAGTCATTTGTTGGATCAATTTTGTTTGGATGTATGGTTATCTCAAATAGATATTAATAATTTTGTAGTTTCAAATTTAAGCAGTGTACAAAAATGTAAAGAGGACTATAAGGTAAATAATTTAAAAATTGTAATTCAAGAAGAAATAGTAGACAAATATAGACTATGGCACAGAATATTCACGGATGGTTCTAAAAATGGTTCTGCGAGAGGAGTAGGGTTTTATGATCCAGCAAATGCTCAAGGTTTTATGTTCAAAGTTATAGGCGAGGTTTCAATTATGTCATTGGAACTATTTGGTATAAATGAGTCTCTTAAGTATGCTATATTAAATAATATAAGAAAACTAGTTATTTTGTCAGACAGTAAGAGTGCGTTACAACACATAGTGTGCGACGGGAGTCCGAGGGGTGTCAGTTACCTATGACATTCTTAGAAATATTCAAGAGTACGTCAATAGAGAAATAGAATTAAAACTACAATGGATCCCGTCTCACATTGGTGTGTCGGGTAATGAAGAGGCAGACAGATTGGCAAAACAGGCATGTTCAGCGGGTAGTGAAATTAAAATAAAACCTTTTTATTCGGAACTGTTACCAATATTTAAAAAAAGAACATTAATTTGTTGGAAGGACTATTTTGATGAGAGCTCTAAAACTAAAGACATAATATGGTATAAAACTATTCAGTGTGAGCCTCTTCATATTCCTTGGTTTATGGATGGTCAAATATATAGAAAAGTGTTAAAACTAGCATTAAGAATTCGTTCAGGCCACATTCTATCAAAAAATTTGCATTTTTAATGAAAAAAGAAGATTCACTTAATTGCGAAATTTGTAATAAAATAGATGACGTTTGGCATATTTTGATCGAATGTGTAAAGAATAGAAGGAAAAGAAACTCACTCATTAACAGATTTAGTATAAATCCATTAGATGTTGGATGGAAACAGAGCTGTTTGTGCAAACCTACATCAAGTGTAACTTTGGCTGTGTACAAATTGGCGATTGAAGCTTATGCGTGAATTTCTTTACGGTGGATACGATGGGGTTGTCATGTCTTATAGACAAAAACCCTTATTAAATATTAGATTTAAAAAAAAAAGAATTATTTAAATAAATACTTAATGGAATGGCTAGCTAGTTATATGAAAAATAATAAAGATTACGTAGGACCAACATTTTGTATTCTACGAGATGTTTGTAGGATTGATAATAGTGACCAAAAAGGGTGATATTGAATGAATTTCATTTATTGCCATGCCGATATAAGAAGAATGGTGAATAGTATTAAAAAGTATTATTATTGGCAAGTATTGAAAATGATGTAAAAAATTATATGGAGAAGTGTGAGAAATGTCAATCTCAAAAATATACAAAGTTTATCACAGAACCTTTGACAATAACTTCGACAGCATCATCATCTTTTGAAAAAGTTTATTTGGATTTAGTAGGACCTAGCGATAGAGATGATGATAATAACACTTATATTTTAACTTTGCAATGTGAAGTCACCAAATATGTAGAGGCCTATCCATTGAAAAATAAGACTACCAGAGAAGTAGCTAGAGCTTTTGCAGAAAAAAATATTTTACATTATGGTATACCACGCGAAGTTGCGACAGATAGAGGTACAGAATTTATATCAAGTACAATGCAAAAACTTTTGAATATTTTGAATATTAAGCAAATAATGTCTACTGCACACCATCACGAAAGTATAGATGCATTAGAAAATAGTCATAAAATGTTAGGTGCATACTTGAGAATACAAACTAATAATCAGCCATCTTCATGCGGCTCATGGGTACAGTACTGGTGTTTCTCATACAACTGTGCACACCGAGACGCAGTGTATTCTATTTGAGTTAGTATTCGGTCAAGTCTGTCGCTTACCAAATGAATAGCCGCCTACCTATCAAAATATGTAGATCCGTTATATAATTATGAAAACTATCCTTTAGAATTAAAATTTAGATTACAGTGAGTGATGCTAGAAATAATTTAATTAATTCAAAAATTAAACGTAAAATAAAATATGATAGTAAAATTAAACCAATATTGTACAAACCCGGAGATAAATTTATGTTAAAGAACGAAACTGGTACTAAATTAAATACATTATATGATGGTCCATATGTTGTTGTTGTTTAAGATAATAGACCAAATGTAACTATTTTAAATATTTAATATATATATATATATATATATATATATATATATATATATATATATATATATATATATATATATATATATATATATATATATATATATATATATATATATATATTAATGTAAATTTAGAGAGGGCGTTTAGCGTCAAATTGATAAATTACCTGAAATTAAATTAGGTAACGAATTAACTTCTTCTGAAAAATAATATCATTTATTTTAATTTTATTGTGTAAATCGGGGGAGTCTATGACATTTTTAATAATTTTATTCAAGTAGATCAAATCTGTGATGATACGACGGCGCTCTAAGGGAAGGAAATGATATTTTTTACATCTAGTTTCATAACTAATTAGATTATCACCATATTTGTATTGTAGGTATCTAGGAAACCTTTTCTGTATTGATTTTTTCATTTTTTCAATTTTTCAATTCAATCCTATTTTTGTAAACATCGTAGGCAGGGTTCCAGACTTCAGAACAGTACTCAAGTAAACTACGTACGTAAGAACAGTAAAGCACTTTTATAGGTTTGAGCGTTCTAAAGTCTTTGCAGGACCTGATTACAAACCCCAGGGCCCTAGAGGCCTTTTTCACTGCATAATCAAGGTGCTCATCAAATAATAATTTGTGATCAACAATTACACCCAGGTTTTTGATTTTATTTTTATGTAGCAGGGCATGATTGTTAAGGGTGTAATTGTACTTAATTACATGGAGTTTACGCGTAAAATTCATTACAAAGCATTTTGAGACATTAAGATCCTGTTTATTTTTACGGCAATATTCACTAAACCTATTAAGGTCATCTTGCAGTAGTTGACTATCATCACTTGAAGTGATACGTTTTATTATTTTAGTGTCATCGGCATATAATAAGAAACGAGCATGATGAAAACAAAATGACACATCGTTCAGAAATATGGAAAATAGAAAAGGCCCGAGAAGCGAGCCTTGAGGAACTCCAGAGGGGACTGACATCGAGGATGATACGTGTCCGTTTAATGCTACTGCCTGAGATCGGTTATTTATATAGGAGGAGAACCACCGAAACAGGTTTCCGTGAATTCCTGCTTGTTGGAGCTTCTCAAGCAGAATGCAATGATCGATACGATCAAAAGCTTTACAGAAATCGGTATAAATAATGTCAACCTGGTTGCCTGAGTCCATAGAAGAGCTAACAAAGGAGATACGCATCATACGCAAGGAGAATATTTGAAGTGGTTGAACTGTGGCTTGTGGCTTCAAGAAACCATGCTGCTCTGGGATAAACCAAGACTGTATTGTAGCATAGACCTGCTTATATACAATTCTTTCAAAAATTTTGGCGAAAATACTAAGTTTAGAGATAGGCCTGTAGTTTTTAATATTAGTTTTATCGCCATTTTTATGTATTGGAGTTATGAAAGCAGCTTTCCAAGTGTTTGGTACGTAACCTTCATCCAATGAGCGTTTAAAAAGTATACTTAGTGGCGTGACAAGGCTTTTGGCACATTCTTGAATGAATATTGGTTGAACGGCGGAAGTATTGCCCATGTGCTGACTACAAAGGTAAATAGTACAAAGATGAATTTTTGAGGGTTTACACATATTATTAGGGATAATAAAAGACACCCAAAGATCCTCAGAAGTAGAAGACCACTCTGGACTGAATCCCTACCGTCGTAAATTCACGCCGAATACCTAAGAGGACACCTCCCCCTAAAGATTGATTTGTTAAAGAATAGTCCCGGTCTCAACGCCACACCATATAGCGATCGTCAAATACTCGTTGTGTATTCCCTCTAGAAGCCATGTTTCGGTTATTGAAATTATATCAAAGTTATTTAGTAAAATGTTTCTCTTAAAACAAGATGTCTTAGTGCGTAAACCCCGTGCATTCTGATAGTAAATATTTATTTTAGATTCCATTATTTAAAAAGGACTCAATAATAACCAAGTTAACAACAGAATTACAAAAACAGTAGTAATACAGTAGGTTAGAATGCAAGAGAAGTAGGCATCAAAGTCACTTACTCCGGATTGGGTTGTTAATGAGTTTCCAACAGTTTGCTCCAATAACAATTTATAAGAGACAAGTTTAACTTTACAAGAACTCAAGAATAGTTTTAAAAATAGAGATACGGCACCAGGATATGATAATATTACATATTCTATGATATCTGCGCTTCCAGAAACAATATTACGGTTTTTGCTACATGTTTACAATTTAGTTTTTATTACTGGGGAGATTCCTTGGCAATGGCGAGAGGTAGTTGTTTTACCGATACCTAAAGCCAATCAATCTGGTGCTGAACCTCAACTGAGACCTATTTCTCTAATAACCTGCATTTGAAAAATTTTTCATAATATGATTTTTAAGCGTCTAGAATGTTTTATAGAGAAACACAATATCTTATCATCAGCTACAGTAGGGTTTAGGAAATCTCAATCGTGCATTGATAATCTAGTGCGTTTAGTTTCTTTTATTCAAATTGGAATGTCTGATAATCTTCCAACACTTGCGTGTTTTTAGATATTGAGAATGCTTATAATAATGTATTAGTAGAAGAGTGATTTTAAGTTTAGATGAAATTAATGTTGGCCAAAAAATTTGTAAACATCTATGGTCTTTTTTAAAAGAGAGACATTTAAAGGTTATGGAAGATGACGGAGTCCGATCATTTAGCCGATGGTCGTCTAGAGGCTTGCCACAAGGATACCCGCTCTCCCCTATTCTGTTCAATATCGTTACTCGTCAGATTTGTAGATTGGTTTTGGAGGAAGGAGTTTGTGTTTCTCAATATGCCGATGATTTTGTTATTTTTATAAAAAACAAAGACCTAAATGAAAGTGCGAAAAAAATTCAACTTGCTCTTAATAAAATTAGTAAACTTTTAGATGAAATCGGTTTAAAATTATCTATATCTAAAACTAAATTTTGTGTTTTTAGTAGAGGAAGAAGATCGAACTTACCAGGTTTAAATATTTATGATAATCAGTTGTCATCGATAGAATGCTACAAATATTTGGGGATTTGGCTGGATAGAAGTCTACTTTGGGGGAAGCATATTAAAGAGACGGAAGAAAGATGTATTAAATATTTAAATATTTTAAAGTTTCTTGTGGGGCCTTCATGGGGTATCCATCCTATAAATATGAGGCATTTATATATTTCGTTAATTAGATCTAGACTTGATTATGGCAGTATTTTATTTGATAGTTCCGCTAAAAGTAATGTCTCAAGATTGGATAAAGTCCAAAACCAGGTTTTAAGAATTATAGGTGGCTTTATTAGAAGCTCACCAATTCATTGTATGGAAAATGAGTTGAGCATTCCGCTACTATTTATGAGAAGACAATATTTAGCGTACAAATACATGTTGAAATCATATTCTAGGATAGATAATGTGACAGCAGTTTTATTAAATGAACTTAGTCAAAAATGTCAAGGTGGATATTGGTGTAAAAAAAAAGACGTGTGGCACTCGGGGACTGCCGCGGTAAAGCTATTGCATAGCATTTTGTATCAACTTATGCAATTATAATTATTTATTTATTTTATTTTATTTATGCAGTATTTCTTTTTCTTTGATATTAATTCAAGTTACACTTTTTGAGCGTGGTGACCGATAAGAAAACAAATTTTTCTTTTATTAAATAAATAAGAAGTTAATATTGTTTAAAATATTTTTATTTTTTTACAATACATGTGGGTTTTAAATTATTATTTTTTACAATTACTTTCTCATAAACAGCTGCTTATGTATTCGTCCGATTTCGGAGCAGCTCGTCTCGATTCGTGCGAGTTTCGTAGAGTCGTACAATACTTCTAATCGCACGCACACAACGCCGTGTCGAAGACTGCCGAACTGAAACGACGTTAGACGATGCACGGAGCGTGAGGTTTTTCGTTACTGAATTTCTGGATTCGGTCCCCGCGCTCAAGGCCCGCGATAGAAGCTATGCAATAGCTTAAAAATTCCACATATCGAGAAACAAACTGTCTAGAAATTCACTCGAGTCATTTGTTGGATCAATTTTGTTTGGATGTATGGTTATCTCAAATAGATATTAATAATTTTGTAGTTTCAAATTTAAGCAGTGTACAAAAATGTAAAGAGGACTATAAGGTAAATAATTTAAAAATTGTAATTCAAGAAGAAATAGTAGACAAATATAGACTATGGCACAGAATATTCACGGATGGTTCTAAAAATGGTTCTGCGAGAGGAGTAGGGTTTTATGATCCAGCAAATGCTCAAGGTTTTATGTTCAAAGTTATAGGCGAGGTTTCAATTATGTCATTGGAACTATTTGGTATAAATGAGTCTCTTAAGTATGCTATATTAAATAATATAAGAAAACTAGTTATTTTGTCAGACAGTAAGAGTGCGTTACAACACATAGTGTGCGACGGGAGTCCGAGGGGTGTCAGTTACCTATGACATTCTTAGAAATATTCAAGAGTGCGTCAATAGAGAAATAGAATTAAAACTACAATGGATCCCGTCTCACATTGGTGTGTCGGGTAATGAAGAGGCAGACAGATTGGCAAAACAGGCATGTTCAGCGGGTAGTGAAATTAAAATAAAACCTTTTTATTCGGAACTGTTACCAATATTTAAAAAAAGAACATTAATTTGTTGGAAGGACTATTTTGATGAGAGCTCTAAAACTAAAGACATAATATGGTATAAAACTATTCAGTGTGAGCCTCTTCATATTCCTTGGTTTGTGGATGGTCAAATAAATAGAAAAGTGTTAAAACTAGCATTAAGAATTCGTTCAGGCCACATTCTATCAAAAAAGACGTGTGGCACTCGGGGACTGCCGCGGTAAAGCTATTGCATAGCATTTTGTATCAACTTATGCAATTATAATTATTTATTTATTTTATTTATGCAGTATTTAATTTTCTTTGATATTAATTCAAGTTACACTTTTTGAGCGTGGTGACCGATAAGAAAACAAATTTTTCTTTCATTAAATAAATAAAAAGTTAATATTGTTTAAAATATTTTTTTTATTTTACAATACATGTGGGTTTTATTATCTTACAGTAGCTGTTGGTTATTCAGGAATATTTATCATTGAAACTATAGGTTTATGATAACTGAAATAAGAAACATAAGTTTGCGACTTAATATCCTCTAAATACCTAGAAAATACCGCGTCAATGGTGGTCCCATATTTTGTTGTGGACTCTTGTGGATCATTATTCATTTTCAAATTCAATGTTTTTGATAGAAAAGTTGTCAACCGCTCTGATTTTTTATCAGCGAAGTTAATGTTGAAATCGCCAGCCAAGATAAGTGGAAATTTATTACCATTTGTACCAAGTATTTTCGACCCTTCTTCAGTGTACTCCAGTAAAGTGCGATGAATAAAATGCTCTACTTCGTCCAATTTTGGATTCGGAGAAATGTAAATTGCTACCATAACTATTTGTAAGCCATTTCTAAGTTTGCATAAGCACGCACAAATATCTTCAACAACTGAGCGCCTAACATTAACATCTCTAACGTGTGCAATATTTATTTCAATATTCGGAGTCATAATATTAGTAATATCATTTTTATTTTGGTTAATAGCTACCCCACCTTTTGAAACAGTATCTCGTTTGAACTGAACAATACAATTAAAATTAGGTATTTCAATCGGATTATCATGCGTCATGCAAGTTTCAGTAAGAAGTAACACATTTGTTAGTCTCGTAACTGAATCTTGTAAATCGTATTTATGACTATTTAGACTTTGGCAGTTGAAAGTCATTATTGAAATGCCATTTAAATACAACTTTTTAAGTGCCGCGTCATAGAGTCGGTAGCCATGTACATTACATGTCATGGCTGTGTAAGCAAAGTAACCCAAGTTCGATTCCCACATTTCTTAGGACACCTTTTGTGCTTCCAAAATCTAGTGAAAATCATACTACGTACATGAATTACAAGCTGGGAACGCCATCTATTAGTAAATTATTGAAGCAAAAGAATAGATAGATAGATGGCGCTAAAGCGCCATTTATCGGCGCACATCCTTACTAAAACGGCGTTAGCCTTGCTTTAATATTTAGTTCAGAGATAGATTTTACTTTCGTCTTAAATCTTAAAAATAAAACGCCGTGTCGAAGACTGCCGAACTGAAACGACGTTAGACGATGCGGGAGCGTGAGGTTTTTTCGTTACGGAATTTCTGGATTCGGTCCCCGCGCTCAAGGCCCGCGATAGAAGCTATGCAATAGCTTAAAAATTTGCATTTTTAATGAAAAAAGAAGATTCACCTAATTGCGAAATTTGTAATAAAATAGACGACGTTTGGCATGTTTTGATCGAATGTGTAAAGAATAGAAGGAAAAGAAACTCACTCATTGACAGATTTAGTATAAATCCATTAGATGTTGGATAGATACAGAGCTGTTTGTGCAAACCTACATCAAGTGTAACTTTGGCTGTGTACAAATTGGCGATTGAAGCTTATGAGTGAATTTCTTTACGGTGGATACGATGGGGTTGTCATGTCTTATAGACAAAAACCCTTATTAAATATTAGATTTAAAAAAAAAGAATTATTTAAATAAATACTTAATGGAATGGCTAGCTAGTTATATGAAAAATAATAAAGATTACGTAGGACCAACATTTTGTATTCTACGAGATGTTTGTAGGATTGATGATAGTGACCAAAAAGGGTGATATTGAATGAATTTCATTTATTGCCATGCCGATATAAGAAGAATGGTGAATAGTATTAAAAAGTATTATTATTGGTCAAGTATTGAAAATGATGTAAAAAATTATATGGAGAAGTGTGAGAAATGTCAATCTCAAAAATATACAAAGTTTATCACAGAACCTTTGACAATAACTTCGACAGCATCATCATCTTTTGAAAAAGTTTATTTGGATTTAGTAGGACCTATCGATAGAGATGATGATAATAACACTTATATTTTAACTTTGCAATGTGAAGTCACCAAATATGTAGAGGCCTATCCATTGAAAAATAAGACTACCAGAGAAGTAGCTAGAGCTTTTGCAGAAAAAAATATTTTACATTATGGTATACCACGCGAAGTTGCGACAGTTAGAGGTACAGAATTTATATCAAGTACAATGCAAAAACTTTTGAATATTTTGAATATTATTTTAATTTTAATAAATGATATATTAGAAGTATTGTACGTCTCTGTTGGCTAGGGCAATAATTGAAGTAGCTGATAAGCAATTCCCTACTAAAAAACCTATAGGAACTAAAGTACCATTCCCACCGTGGTGGGATTGCAAGTGTTCGGAAGCTGTTAAAAAAGGAAAATAATTGAAAAGGAATATGCAAATAACATGTCTAATGAAAACTTTGAAAAACTAACACAAACTAATAAATCCACTCGTATTTTTCTAAAACAAAAGAAGCAACAGGGTTGGAAAAATTTTTTTCTTCCTTATCTTCTTCCTATCTTAGCATAAAAAGATGAAGATCTGCATTCAAAGAACAGACAGCATCATCCCTAAAGATTTTTATGTGATTATGTTGATCAGTCTTCAGTAGTAGAATATTTTCCGGTCTCTTCTCCTACTTATTACTTGAGTGAACATTCTTATCCTTTACTAAATTCTCCTTTCACAATGGTTGAACTCAAAAGTGTTTTATCAAGTGTAAATGATTCTACGCCAGGTATAGACGGTATTCCATATTCGATCTTAACTTATTTAGGTAATAAAGCGTTAGACTACTACTTAAATCTTATTAATACGGTTTTGATTTCTGGAAACATTTCACAGTCGTGGAAATCACAAGAAGTAATACCAATATTAAAACCCAATAAACCCGCAAATGAAATATACATTGATTAAACGAACTTACCTGTAAGTGAAGTTCTATCATAATTATACGAGGGATTCGTCCGAAGATATTAGTATTTTCACACTTGTAGTATCGCTTGTAAGTATTACCACATAGCACGTAAGTTTAGAGAAATTAAAATCTAAAAATCAATTACGCTTCCCTTTCCTCTGACGTGACGCACTTCCGGTAGACCTTTCCTGCCGCCATATTCAACTCGAACCATCATTTAGTTCAAAGAATCGGATGATATTTCGTACTAGGGTAGTTATTGTTGTAAACAATAAGTGCTGGGTGGGCGGGATTACATACTAATATCTTCGGACGAATCCCTCGTATAATTATGATAGAACTTCACTTACAGGTAAGTTCGTTGAATCACTAATTATACTTCGGAATTCGTCGTCGATATTAGTATTTTCACACTTGTAGATGCTTAGAGCCATAAGAGGGAAATATCATGTCGTAGTTTATTATATTTTATTAAAAAATGAAAAACCATCTCTTTAACACAAAATAACTTAAGCTCTACAAAATGATTTAGCAAAATCTGAACAATCGTTGACTATCGGTCCATTATAAAATTTTGCAAAGGTATGTGTGAAGTTACCTGTCCATCCTGCAGCATTACGAATAAGATCGATATTGATACCTTGTTTATATGCTAATGACGTCGAAGCATGACGAGTGCTGTGACCAGAAAAAATGGACACGTTAACTCCACTATCCTGAAGTATACATTTAATCCATCTACTTATTGATTGGGATGTTACAGAATTATATGGTTTCCGAAATGAAATAAACAGGTTATCTGATTTTCTTAGTCGTTTGGTCATTTCTATGTATGAAATCAAAGCGTTGGCTGGAGAAATTCGTTTGTTATCTTTAAAATATGGTAAATGTAACATGGGCTGTGCTGTACCTGGACGAGATGTTTTGATAATATCAGTAATCTTTATCAATATTTGTTGATTAGAAATAAATATATTCTTTAGATAAATTTTTGATATTGTTTGTACTCTATGGGCGGTAACTAAAGCAATCAGAGATTCTTGGCGGGAACTTGAAAAGGCGCGCATGTTAATTTTTACAGAAATTAACAAAAAATTTATATATTATTATTTTATTTGTAAATAAGTATAAATAGCTTTATTTTAAATAAATATAGTGCATAAATAATAAAAATGGACGGAGACGAGGCGGGCGGGGATAACCCGCCCACCTCAAAAAGACCTCGGCCTCCTGATGATTCTCGGGGGGCTTCAAGTGCTGGCGGCGGAGGTGGTGAGAGTAACTTTTTAGCTTATAGAAAACCAAATTATAAGAGACTATATTCCGAAAATTCGATCAAAACAGAATTCAAAGTATTTATAGAAAGCAAACTAGCACAGGAGAGACTTGGAAATAAAAGTCCAATTTATCTTAACAGTATATTTTCCAACATAAAAGGAGTTGTGGCAATACGGCGTCTTAACGCAAATAAGATAGTTGTGATATTTAAACAACATAACACGGCCAATAATTTTATCAACAATATTAACTTTCTCGAAAAATATGACATGAAAGCATATATTCCAGCTGCTCAAATTGAGAAAACTGGCATTATACGATTTGTACCGGCAAATATATCGAATAAAGAACTATTTACTAATTTAACATCTACATATGAAATAGTTGCAGTAAGAAGATTCATGAGAAAAGTTGGTCATGATCTAATTGGTACACAAACTGTTAGCATTACATTTTTGTCAAACACTTTACCTGACAATGTACAATATGACTTATTTTCCTATAGAGTATTCGATTATGTTGCTCCTTTGCAACAATGTTATAAATGTTTTAAATTTAATCATTCGGCTAAGATTTGTAATGGCAAGCAGCGTTGTTCAATTTGTTCAGGCGAACACTTTTATAAAGAATGTAATAAAACAAATGAGATTTGCTGTATCAATTGCAGTGGACCTCATCTGGCTATTTCCAAACAATGTCCAATTAAGATAAAGAAAATATTAGAAAAGAAAAATAAAATTACTTATGCAAGCGCTGCCACCACTACAAAAGAAAATGTTGACTTTCCTCCTCTGCCATCACGTCCCATCCTTGCAAATAAAAATGTAAATAGTGTAAATAATATGTCTCAAAGTGTAAATAAACATGTAAATAAATCTGTAAATATTAAACCTATCTCTCAAGATGTAATTATTACTGATATTAAATCTCAAATAATTGGAAACAGTGATGTACTTATGGCCCTAGTACACACTCTGGTTCAAGTAGGTAATAAAAATGATGATGAACCTATTACCACATCATTAATTAAAGATATGCTTATTAAAAATCTGTCAACATAATGGATACGCAATCTCGTGATTCGTCATTTCTACGTATTGCGCAATTCAATGTTCAAGGATTAAATAAAAAACCTCTTCTTACAAAATTTTTAAATGAAAAATATATTGATATTTGTCTAATATATGAAACATGGTTAAAAGACCATCAATCTTTTCGTATCTCTGGTTATAATTTTTACAACAAAAATTCTAAAAACCCACGTAATGGTGTTGGAATATTGGTTAAACCATATTTGAAATACAATTTTATAAATACAACCTTTTATGAAGATATACAAACAATAGCTATATGTGTATATACTGAGAATACAACATTGACTATTCTCTGTGTATACTGTCCTCCCTGCAGTGGGCACATAAGAATGAATAAATTGCGCAATATTATAAGAGATTTACCAAAACCTGTTTTTATAAGCGGTGACTTCAATGCACATCATATTGCTTTTGGATGTCTGTCCACCAAAAGTCGAGGTCAAAATTTGTATGATATAATTGATGAATTTGATTTAAGCATTTTGAATAATGGTAGCTTCACAACAGTAAATTATCCTACACGCAATCCCTCAGCAATAGATGTAAGTTTTGTTAGTCCACATTTGGCCCCACTTTGTGAATGGTTTGTACATGATGATGCCATGGGTAGTTATCATTATCCAACAATTACAAACATTACAATGTGCATTGAAAGATGCACAATCCACGAGTATGATGACAGATTTTTATACCATAAAACAGATTGGGCTAATTATAAAAAATTATCTAGTTCAGTCTTTCATGAAATGATGGTTAGTGAAGAGGACCCAATGAAATCTTATGAGGAATTTTGTAGCAGGCTTGATAAACTTAAGCAAATGGTTGTTCCTAGATTTACTAGAACCAACTTCAGGAGTAGACCACCAGCCCCCTGGTGGAACACTATATGTGAACAAGCCGTCATCAAATCTTATGAAGCTCTGAAACTTTACAGAAACGATCCTACATTAGACAATTACATCAATTATAAAAGAATAGATGCTCTAAAAAAGCGTACTATAAAAGAGCAAAAGAAGAATAGTTGGAATAGTTTTTGTAATAGTTTTAATAGAACTACTCCCATCAGCAAAATCTGGAATCTCATTAAAAGATTTAAGGGTATTAGAACTGATAATAAGTCATATAGAAATGAATTTGTACAACCACTTTTAGACAAACTATCAGATAATTCCAATTTAGTTGATCCGAACTTACTAGAAAATTATTTTAATTCTAATAATGAAAATCCTCAATCAAGGTTTCTATTGGATCCTTTTACATGGTCTGAATTTTTAGTGAATACGTTCTAGGAGAAATACTAGTCCTGGTTTAGATGATTTTCCGTATTTATTAATAAAATATTTACCTGATACCATACAAAAAATATTTTTGAACATTCTAAATAGTCTTTGGCATAAAAAGTTAATACCAAATTCATGGAAAACTCAATGTGTGATACCCATACTTAAACCAGATAAATCTCCTGATCAGGCTAGTTCATATCGTCCAATCTCCCTATCGTCATGTCTTGGAAAGATATTTGAAAACATGGTGAAGTCTCGCATTGACTGGTATGCAGAATCTAATACTATCATCGCTCATGTTCAATATGGATTCCGCAGAGGAAGGAGTTGTGCTGATAGCTTAATTTCCCTCATAAATGATCTGAAAAATGCAAAAGGTAATAAATTACACTCAGTTTGTGTATTTTTGGATGTGCAAGGTGCATTTGATAGTGTGGATCCTGGCATACTGGTGAAGGTACTGAGTAATGCCTGTGTACCTGGATACTTATGTAAATGGATTTATGATTTTCTTACTAACAGAATATTATATGTTAAACATAATAATATTTTACACGGACCTAGAATTGTATCTAAGGGAACATTGCAAGGTGCAACATTGTCGCCTTTGCTATATAATTTGTATATATGGGAGATATGTAAATATGTGAATATTAAAAATGTAAATATACTTCAATTTGCAGATGACTTAGTGTTGTACAGTTCAGATGTTAACTTAACAGTAGCAATTGAAAATGTTAATGCTTGTTTAATGCAGTTATGTAATTATTACCAGATAAGATTAAATTTGAAAATAAATGCAACTAAAAGTAGTGTCATGATATTTGGAAAAGACACACCTGCAATAGATGTTACTTATAATGGTGAGGTTATTCAAAGAGTAGCCTCACACAAATTCTTGGGTGTTTACATTGATCAGAAGCTATCATTTGAAGACCACATTAAATATATATCCAAAAATGCATTGAAAGGTGTTAACATTTTAAGATGTCTAGCTGGTGTTACATGGGGCGCAGATCCCAAAATACTTTCAGTGTTATACAAATCTATTGTAAGAAGCCATTTTGATTACAGTTCTTTGGCCTATTTAAATAGCACACATACCCAAAAATTAGATTTGATACAGAACAAGGCTTTGAGGATTATATCAGGGGCAATGTGTTCAACTCCCATAAGGGCCATGGAAGTTGAAACAAATATTATGCCTTTGATATTGAGACGACTTTTGCTTGCAGAAAGATACTGTCTTAAACTATTGTCATCAAATAATTTACAAATCATAAATAGAATTGTACCTCACCCAATCATTACAGATGGTCCACTAGCTTCACCTCAAGATCTTCTGACACATACATCTCCAACTTTGTGCCGGATTTTCCTAGAAATACAGTCTCATTATTCAAACATCAAAAAACATTCACACTGGCCATGTTACACACATCCATATAGTAGTATAATACATCCTATTATGATTTTAACTAAGTCTATTGACAACAATTCAGAGTTTCTTGCATTTTTAGAAGAAAATAGTAAGTACTATACAATCTACACTGATGGTAGTAAAGGTAATGAACATGTGAGAAGTGCCATATATGATCCACAAAAACAGATTGCTCAAAGCTTTGTTCTAGATAAACAGTGTTCAATATTTACGGCAGAGGCATATGCAGTTTTTGAAGCCTTAAAATTGATTAGTGGATTAAATAATAATTGTAAATATTTTCTAATCTTATCAGATTCTTTAGGTCTCATTAATAGTGTAAAGCATATTAATTTTAACTTTAAAACGAATTATATTATTTATTTTATTAAAGATTCTGTCTGGCGGTTACATAATAAAGGAGTAACAATTGCCTTTATGTGGGTTCCTTCACATAAAGGTATTTCTGGAAATGAAATTGCAGACAAAACTGCATATGATGGGGTCAACGCCCTAAATGTCAAAAGTGTAGTGAGAGTACCTATGACTGACTTTTATTATAATGTAAATATGTCTTTAAGGAAAATGTGGGAATATTTTTGGAATGAAGACCAAAAACTCAAAGGAAAGTGGTATGGACGGATACAAAAAAAGTTAGAAGTAAAACCATGGTACCACGAGCTGAAGATAGCTAGCCGTGATTTTATCACAACTATAAATAGACTGAGATTTGGCCATAACTCTGCACCTGCACATCTTATGAGACTAAACATAATAAACAGTAATATTTGCACATTTTGTAACGTTGAGATCGCCGACATGAACCACATTTTCTTCAAGTGCCCAAACTTCGCCATTCAAAGACTAGTGTGGGCAAGTGAAATAATGGAAGTCAGTGATACCTCCCGCCGCCAATTATTGTGTGATTTGCTCCAAAATAAAAAGTGTTATAGTGCGTTATTCAAATATATAAAAAGTACTGTGGGAACTATTTAAAGTATATATTTAAAAGAAGCACCTCTAAAATATAAGACTTGGCTTAAAATTCATAAGCGAAGTGACTTAATCTGCCCGCGTAGCTTACCTGGTTCTCAGGGTCTAGTGCCTGCGAGCTTTCCGCGGCCGATGTGATGATGTTCGGAAGACTGCCCTGGCAGTTGCGAGGGCGGGTGGCGATACCGTCCCGTCCTTGAGGTTGACGAAGGCGTTGGTGGCGGCTGGCGACTTGGTGCTGACGCGTTGGCTGCCTGCTGCCTGTTGGATCCACTCGTCGTCTTCCAGTTTAAATTTTTCCCCGGGCCGTTAAACTTTTTTACCTGTTCCTTTAGTTCTGCGCCTGATTTACTAACAGCTTTAGCAGTTTTCAGGGTCTCGCCCAGATTATCAATAAACAAATTTTTTCCTATTGTAGTGTTTGCTAATAATTGCCCTTTTACATCTTTTTAAAGAGTAGACAACGCGAAGGACTTGCGCGCTGTCGAGTCATTATAAAGTACATCACATAATAGGCGAGAAGCATCGACTAGATGCTGTAGCAGCTCGTGATCGGGTTGTGAACTATTAATTTGGTATGTGATGGTTCTGCCCAGACAAGAAATCACAGTTGCCAAGCTCTTTTGACGCGTCTCTAACGCCTTGTCACGCTTTAGTTGCGCTTCTGTTAAAGCTACCTTTATCTCTGCGTTTAGTTCGGGAGCTCCAATTGATTGGCAGTTTTCAGGCACAGGATACTTCTTTATAAAATCCTTGCGTTCCTCAGCTTTCAATCCAGCCCTCAAAATATATGCCAGTCTGTTCGCTAGCTCAGGGTTTTTGGCTGGTCCATATTCTACGACAGTAGTTGGGTCGTCGCCGGGAATATTCAAAATTTGAGGGTCCATACCTGCATCACCACCACTCACTTCTGGTTGTGGCCCTGGCTCTGTAATGCGGTTCTGCTCTTCCCTATAAATTCCAACGACTTATCACTTTTTCTTTTAGGCATTTTTTTTTATAACAAGCACCAACTTGTGTTTAGAAACCGTGCGACAGTGGCAAAGCACAAAAAGCTAATGATGGTTCGAGTCGAATATGGCGGCAGGGAAGGTCTACCGGAAGTGCGTCACGTCAGAGGAAAGGGAAGTGTAATTGATTTTTAGATTTTAATTTCTCTAAACTTACGTGCTATGTGGTAATACTTACAAGCGATACTACAAGTGTGAAAATACTAATATCGAGGACGAATCCCGAAGTATAATTCGAATACTCGTTTCATTCATACGAACGTCGCTTTATCGAGGCGTTCTTTGTTTCACTCGCCAAACGACGTAAAAACGCTCTTATCAGAGCGATGTTCTTGTTTCAACGTACTTCGAGCGTATGCTACAGATGTATCAGGAAATGTGGGAGTTGGTGTTTATCACTCTCAGTATAAAATTCATCAAAAAATTAAAATGTCTATGCAAAGTTCCATTTTTTCTGGAGAATGTGTAGCCATTCTTAAAGCCTTAGAATATCTATTAATGTTTAAATTAATAAAGTCCATTATATTTACTGAGTCTAAGAGTGCATAACAGGGTATTGAAAAATTGCCGTTGTGTAATAAACCCTTTAATAAAAAGGGATATACTATAGCATTTTCTTGGGTTTCTAGCCACTCAAGAATCTTAGAAAATGAAAAGGCAGATGATATATATAGCTAAGGATGCAGTGCAGTGGTGACACTCATACATTTAAAATCTATCCTTACGACCTTCTAAATTTACCGACAATTAATTTATACGATGACTGGAATAAGTATTGGGAGTTTACTGGACAACATAAGGGTAATCATATGTACAAATTGCAGCCTATAATACCAAAAAAGTCTTGGTTTCATAAAATCAATAGTTCCAAACTTGTAATTTCGTCGATAATAAGAATGCGATTGGAACATATGTGTATTCCTAGTCATTAAACGAGAATTGGCGTATTAAATAATGATGCGTGTGATTGCGGGGAGGATACGGGAACTTAAGCTCACATATTTTTCTCGTGTCCTTTACGTGTTCATATTTCGTTTTTATCCTCTTTGCGCTTCCTTCATGTTCCCTTTCCTACTTGTATGATGTGTATTATATTAGGTCTTTACCTATGAAATTGCCGTTTTGTATGAAAAAATTTAATCGAATTTTTTTCATGTATTTTTTATTTGTATTAATAGAAGTAATCAACCAAGCAATCAAAGCATCTTTGCCAACGCAGTGGCAGTTTATTGATGCCCTTCTTAAAGAAATCAGCTGGATGGGAGGCAACAAATTCTTCAAAGGCATTTTGTACTGCCTCTCGGGTATTGAATTTTTTTCCCGCCAAGAAGTTATCCAAATTCTAGAAAAAGTAGAAGTCTGTAGGCGTAAGGTCTGGTGATACTCACCAGCCGTCAGTCCGTCGTCGTCAGTCCGTCAGTCGTCGTCGTCAGTCCGTCAGTCCGTCGTCGTCAGTCCGTCAGTCCGTCAGTCCGTCGTCGTCAGTCCGTCAGTCCGTCGTCGTCAGTCCGTCAGTCCGTCGTCGTCAGATGACGGAGAGCTTCCAACCCCAGTTCTTGCAACTTGGAGACCGTCTGCTGTGCAGTATGAGGTTGCGCGTTGTCGTGCAGGAGCAGCAGAGACGAGCGATTGACCTGTGATGTGAAGTGATGTGAAGCTGTGATGACACCGGCGCTAGACCACCAAACAGTGACCATCACTTTTCTAGGGGTAATTTTTCGTTTAGGGCATTGTTTAGGTGCTGAACCAGGATTCAACCAACTTGCTGAGCGCTTGCGGTTATCAAACAGAATCCAATTTTCATCGCAGGTAACAATGCGGTTCAAAATTCCTTCATTTGAATGTCTGTTGAGCAGTGCAAGGCACGTCTCGACGCGTACTTCGCGCTGGCGATCATTGAGTTCGTGGGGCACCCATTTGTTAAGCTTTTTTACCTTGTCAATTTGACGCAAATGGACCAATTCTAAAAAAAATATTCTTTTTGACGCTAACGTCGAAAGCTGCTGCTAATTCAGTCGTAGATTGTGTATCATCGGCTTCCACAATCGCCTTTAATTCGTCATTGTTGACCAAAGTCTTCGGACGACCGCGAGGTTCATTTTTCAGGTCGAAATTTCCAGAACGGAAGCGAGCAAATCAATAACAGGTGGTGCGTTGGTTTGTAGTGTTAGCTCCGTAAACGTCGTTGATGTTGCGTGCCGCTTGTGCCGTGTTGCTGCCACGACGGTACTCATATTCCATAATTACTCGAATTTTTAATGTATCCATGATGACGAAAAAGATTGAAATGCGATTTAAATATAACACTCATTAATAAACAAATGACTACTTATGGAAAAAGAATTCCACGTTTTTAAAATAAAATTAATTTGTAATTAGAATTCTTAGCCAAACAAAAATTATTTTGATTTGAAATGGCCAGTACTGCAGAACGGAAATTTCATAGGTAAAGACCTATTATATAATCCTGTAAAATATTTCAATTTTAAGTGAATTTTTAATAAAATTAAATTAAATACTTATTTACAAACTTAATTCATTTAAGTTTGTAAATAAGTATTTAATTTAATTTTTGTATTATAATACGTAATAATTTGTAGATTTCATGATATTATTTTCCTGGTGGTGTCCTTATTAAATGTTCCGTCTTTAAAAATTTGTCGTTTAAAATATGTGATAGGAACAACATGGAATCAAGTTCCATGTTGTTCCTATCACATATTTTACCGCGATTAGTTTCCTTACCTTTAACACTTGAAACCGGCAATAGTTTGAAGCTAGTCGCCATATATAATATAAATAAAGTACTATTTTTTGTAGCATTCGTACTTAGTAACGAATTGATTATCGTATCGACACTCAATTCGTTTACTCGTTTATTCGGATACGCAATACATGATAACAATTTTCATTTCAAATTTTGTTGACTTTTATAAAAACTACGCAATCGCGAATTCCGACGCTATCACTTTGCAATAAAATAAATAAATAACAAATCAAGTTTAATGTTTTGTTCATATTTTAATTATTTTATTGACATACATATTTACATAAAACGTTTATAATAATTTAAAAATTAAAATTGTTTGTAAAAAGACAGGTGTTTAAGTTTGGCACTTTAAAATAATACACTGGGGCTAAGTTTGTTAGCTCACAACTGACAATAATCAGGGTATTAGGTAAGTCCAAGTATGTCCAAACTTCAAAAATGCATTTTTTCATGAGCTGCGACAATTTATTTCCGGTCTAAATGATAAAAGCTTTCCGTGTTATTTTTAGTTATACAGAAAAATTCAAGTAGTTTAACAATATATTTTTTTAATATTATAAGAAATAAAGAATTAAATGACTTTTTTTTGCAACTATTTCTTTTTCCTTTACAAACTTTAAACCATTACCAACACGCGTAGCATGACCACCGTAGAAATGTGTTTTGTCTATACAAGAATAGATCAATAGACATACTTCCTATATCAGTCAGTCATTCTGTCTATTCTTCCGTAGAAATAAACCATTGCTACGGTGGTCACGCTACTCGTGCTGGGCGCTGGCAATGGTTTAATGTTTGTAAAAGAAAAAACCTAACCTAACCAATCCGATATTGTAGGTCCAACGGCAAGGTCAACAAAGGTGATGAGTGATGACCGTCAATAGTAGGCAAATTGACTATTAACCTTGCCAGTAACTTGAATGATGAGTAGAGCGCTTTTAGTCTACGCGACAAGTTGAAAATGGTGACAAATAGAGATACTAAGCTAAGCCAACTGGCTAAGCCAACACGCCAATGTCGATCTTCGAAATTGAAAATAAATGGAATTGACATGTGCGCGATACGTCTATAGCATACATTTTTGATTTCTAACTTCGCCAGCATAATTAGCGATGGCACAGGACCATTAGCCAAGTTGCCATCGCTGACTTCAGTGACAGCGATGCTTATTGCTGCTTAATTATGGCCTTTAATACGTACGTAAGTCGTAACCAACGTAAATATCGGATTTGACTCAGCATCGCTAAATGACATAGCGATGCTTAAGGCTAAGCCCTCTAGTCTTTATAAGTTTTGCGATTTTGAATGTTATTAATTAAAAATTGCAAAAGTTATAAACAATTATAGACGACAAAAAAGGGACTTTGGTTTTCGTTAATAGTTCATAAACTTATGAATATTTAATAAATAAAAAAAAGATCAAAACGGAATATTGAAGAGCGAGTTTTGACGCTGCACGAGTATGTAACTTATTTTTTTAGCGATAAATTAAATATTCTCCTTTTTTAATTTTTTCAATTTTCCACTACCTTTCTATACTGGACCTATTTTGAGACATAGAATAGACCACGGTAAAGGACGTCGTAGACTACTGAAAAGTATTTCAACGCTGGAAAATGAACGGTTTCTGCGGTTTTTTTTGCGCAAACGAATCTAGGTCTCAAATATTCAAAGTTTATGAACTATTAAAGAAAAACAAAGTCCCCTTTTTGTCATCTTTATAACTTTGCTATTTTTAATTTTTAATAAAAGCTTCTAGCAGAATTTGACGACCTCTGTAGCTCAGTGGTTAGCGCGCTAAAGCCGGAGGTCGCGGGGTCGAATCCCACGACTGGGAACCAAAAGTTTTCCGTGTTCCTGGGTCATGGATGTGTATTAGGTAAATATGTGTATTATATAATAAAAATCTTAAATATATGTATTATGTATAGACTATAGTATAAAAGTAATAAATATATTATTTCCGTTGTCTGGCACCCGTAACATAAGTTCTTCGAAAATTCACCCCTAGACCAGATTGACGTGGTGTGAAAGCGTCCATGGATATTAATATATTAATTTACCGAATCCAACGCGGTATCACACATATTTTTAGGACCTAGTATCTCTATGTGGCACCATTTTCAACTTGTCGAGTAGGCTCCATAATATCCATAGATAATAAGCGATTGGTCTCGGCGCTCGACTACATACCGCTGGCGTAGGTACTTGAAAAATGCAGCAACAACTAGGACGCCGATGGCGGCGTGCCCGTCGAGTCCGACGTCCGTCACATTGAAATCTTCGTGTCAGATGTACGTACCGAATTCACGCACACTAGAAATTGTGTTACACGAAATGATATTATACACCCACACTACAATAATGAGTTATTGCTTAAAACTTAGCTATTGTGGTATCTTGACGAGCGCCGATACCAATAATTTATCTTAAGGCTTAGACAAACTGCGACGCTAAATAGGTAAATAGCTTTATGAGATATTTTTCTTTGCACTGTTTAATTTTTTGCAGACTCAATTAGTAGGTATGCGCCCTTATAGACAGAGATTCCTTTCTTACATACGCTCGTTATAAATACACTATAAATAGTTGACGTGAGGAAATCATGTTCGTATTAAAACTAATTGGCACACTTTCACAATGTCACTAGCAAAATCTATACCTAATTACAAATAAAAAACTAAAGAGGTTTCGACAAACTTACCGACAATATTTAACATGATTTTGAGTTGATAAATTATGTACATTAAATACTTGATATGTCTATTTATTGCGGTGGCTCACTGTCTTATAAAAAATTCCAATAATAATATCGTCGACACAACAAAATGAGTGATAAGCTGTACGCACTATAAAATGTAATTATACTATTTATTTATAGATATATTTACAAATTTCTCACAATATTCAGTATTTTATAATTGCACTTTATTTGTATGTGGCTAAAACATCATAAAAATAAAAACGCAATACATTTTCTCATGGGTTGCAGTTATTTGTTTAAACTTCTTGAAATATTTACTTTCAGTTATTAAATTATACTTAGGTATAACTAAAGACTTAGGTGTTATAATACCCGCGTTAAGTACGAATTACAAATGTGTGTAGGTACTTTCCGACATAGTCACGAAGGTTTAATATAGACAAAGTTCCTGCTTGACCAGTTTCTAAACATTTTCCGCTGCACTAGGACCTATCGAAAGTTTTAAACACAAAGAAAGTGACCGCAACGACTGCAGACGTGGTTGAATGACGTATTTAACTTTAAGTTATTTTTTTAAAACTTATTTTTAAGTATGTGTGCGTGCGCCGTGCGCACGATTCAACGGCTCTATTAAGCGATATTAATGTAATGCCTGGTCAAGCGGCAACTTGTTCGATAGTACCTTGTGCATAGCACATATAATATGTCGAATAACTGACCGTTATTTATATATATTCACATCGAAACGAAAAAATACACGACGCGCCGCTTCATTTTTAAGATAGCTGTTCAAAATTGAACTTTATTCATTAGGTCCACAAAAAGATATCTACACGTTTCATTGCAAGAGTTCGAATGTCAAGTTGCAGCGCGCTGCACAGCGCATGTGCAGTGACATAATACATATGAAAATATACATACCTTTTTGTGTCGCGAATAAAGTTCAATTTTTAAAGCTATCTTAAAAATGCAGCGCCGCGTCACGTATCGTTGCGGTGTGAACTGACCATCAATATTTTAGGTACTTACACGATACGTACGTACGTAATTTTTAGGCAAAATTGGATAGCACTTAAAAATAAGGTTGCGGCGTGATACCTAATAATTTTTATTTAGGCAGTGAACAGTTTAAACAAATACCCTGCATGTGTGAGTTCATCTCATAACGTATGCGTGTCACAGGGGACACGGGGGAGGTAGCGCTTGTGTTACTTCTTAATGTCGGGGTCCATCTTCGTCTTGTCCATGGACGACGACACCATGCCGCTCTGAGGGTACAGCTTATCTAAATGTTTCAACGACTCGTTGAGGAAATTCTGTAACAAGAAGACATAGGGCTTGAAACAACGAGACGATTAATTTCCTCTATACTTAATTATTACAGACAGATTATGTTTTCTGCAGAAAAATATTTAATTTTATTTTTAATCTTGATGTGGGGCTCTGCCGATGCCGTCTTGCTGACATTATTGCTTGTGAGGTGGTGGTATTTGTACAATCTTGTTTCTGAGTGTACGCATAAGCAGTGTGGGAGGAGGTGCTTTACAAACACTCACACATTTTCTTGCAGGCTGTGGGTGCTTTTTCGAGGAATATTGCTTGATAATTGTATGCTATGGATTTCCGCAAGGTAACGCCTGATTCTAATAGCAATTATTTTTAACCTATTTCTTAAATATTTTTCTGCAGAAAACATAATGCGTTATATGATGATAAACAGAAAACAAGATTGTGCAAACACCACCACCACTCAAGCAACAATGTCAGCAAAATTGTGCAAGGCCCCACACCAAGATTTAAAATAAAATTAATTCAATCCTGTCTATGTACACAGTATTGAGCGTCTGCGGACGCTTTCATTGAAATTTTTCTGTAGGTCGATATTGTTTTCGATAGTTACTTATGTGCTAATCTGCAAGCATCATGCAACAATAAAGAACAGTCGTCGACCGTTCATTTTGAAACCGCTCTGATTTTTGGTAGAGAATAATAGGTGACAATAGAACCTTTTTGATTCGTCTCCCGTCTCCCCCAAAATTCGAACACACAAGTGTCGTGTCAAATATCAATGTCATATAGGACATCTCGAGACTTGACACTTCGATTTTCAACTCTACTATATTAACGCAGAGTTCTATTTTCAGCGCTCTGAATTTTCCCCGGCCCGCCGGATTCCGGAGCCTTAGTGTTTTAAATTCCGTATTGTTTGTTATCCTTTTGGCTGTGTTATGTCCCTGATGTATTTAATAAAGATATTATGATTTTATTTACCTGTATGGCGGTGAGCGCGGCGACGATGGCGGGTCCGCCGAAGCCGTGCGAGATGAGCGAGAAGTGCGTGAGGTGGCGCTGTATGGCGGGCTCCAACAGGTGCGGCGGCCGCGTGTTGCACAGCGGCGACCGGTCCTGGTTCAGCAGATCCATCAGCTCCTTTATCACCTGGAGATAAAGAACAGAGTCAAAAATAACATTCAAATCTTTTTAGGTTATTTGCTGGTGACCCAGCAAATAACCTGAGATGGAGTCAAGTCTGAAGATTCGTACCTAAGCAGGAAATGACCTAACCAAGATCATCTCAGAACAATATCTAAGAAGGGTTGGAAGCTACGAAGCTATCAACGCCCAATAGTTTAAAAGAATTTTTAGCACGTCCAGTCAGCACGGGAATTTACAAGTTTGTAACTTAACACTAACCACTTGGGCAACGTTTACTCGAATATGGTTGATTTTAAAAAGAAGTCGTGTATGAAACTTTGCTTTTATTTGAAAAGGTCTATTCGTCGACACCACACACGATAAAAAAATATTTTTCATCCCCACTTCACATGTATGGAGAGCCACGCCAAAAATATAAAATATTTTTATTTATGATGCCAAAACCAAGATCTAAATATAAAAAACTTAGAACATTTTATCCGTTATTGGATGATTTATACAGTATTCTCCGAGCGAAGTTACCACTCTTGAAATACTAGGTTTTTTTAAATGTCGTATGGTTACCCAAGCACATACGGCATTCTCACAACAGCCTAGTCAGCCTAGTCCAGAGGAATTACTGGTCAATACGTCTGGGGCCAACCATGTGCGGGTTACCTCACGATGTTTTCCTTCAGCGTTAGAGCGTTCGTATAATGTACTTGAGATCTGAAAAAGTCTCATTGGCACACGCCACAACCTGGGAATCGATCCTCGAATCGATCGAATACCCGAAATACAAATACAACATCTGCCAATGAGGGTTTTTAAATTCGTGACATCTGACAGCTTTTTGACACGACAAGGACCGTCGATCGTGGATACCAAGCGCCGCCTGGTGACATATAAAGAATCGAAAATTCTTATTGATCGTTTTTGATACCACTTCCGCCACCAGATGACGCTTTGTGTGCATTGGGTCTGCCCTTAAGCGGCAGAAAAAATATCAAACATTATTAGAATTAACGGTATTGACATATTATGTAGAGCAGTTGATGTTGCATTGGCATGTAAAGCAATGATGACCCAGAAGTTGCCCCTATTCATCATGTTGTCTGATAAGGCCTTCCACTAAACGAAGCGGGCGCACGCGACTCGTCAAGTGTTCCAAAACTTATGTTTGATACATAGTATGTACCTGTTTGGTGGCCTGCAGCAGGTCGCGGCGGCGGCGCGCGTCGTGCTCGGCGTACTGGCGCGCGAGGTACTCGGCCAGCGCGCGCGCCGGGAACTCCGTCTCGCATACGTAGCCGAAGTCCCTTGCTAGGTGCACCGCTTCCGCTGGAAACATGGCGCTTGGAGTTGTGATGGTGTAAAGTAAAAGTCCAAATGGTAGATACTTGAAATGTTTTACACTTCCCCTACGATGTTTACGGCATCGCGTGTCAAGATGTAGTCTTATTCTAAAGAAGATGTATGTTAGATTTGTTTTTAAGGACTTGATGCTATTATGAGCGTTCGGTGTAAAGTTACAATGTTACACTTGCACAATGTTAAAGTTTATCGTTGATTAATTATCATGTTATCTCGTTCGTTCTTCATATTAATGAAAGAGATGGCATGATATATAGACAAACGATCAACATTAACAGGCATTGGTGAAATTCTGCCAGCTCACACCGAAACGAGACGATACAGAGCAGAGCGCGAGCGGTGCACTTTGACATTCGAACTCTTGCAATTAAACGTTTATCTTCTTATATAGTGTGTACTGAATAAAGTTCAATTTTGAATCGCTATATTAAAATGCAGCGCAACGTCACGTACCGTCTCATTTCGATGTCAACTTACGGTTATTAGGCTCTCAGTACAACTAACCTTCAACTAATGACGTCAGCAATGTTACGTTTGCGGCTTTCCGCCGCCCCGCTGGCAGGTTGAGGCCAATTTTCTCTAACTTCTCCCTGAGTAACCGCCCACCATTTTTGCTTTTCGCTCTGTGAATAAAAAGGCGAACATTAAGTCATAGAAAACAAAGAGAAAGTATCTCGTATTTCTTGGTAGCCTAGTCGGTCCAAGACTTATTAATGTTTAAAAATTATGACTTTAGATACAATAGCTTATTAGATTAAGCCTCTTGACTTAATCACTGCATTCATAATAATTGAAAGGTCAAAAGGCTTTAGGAACTCGAAATTATTACTTAGCACGATATGAGGAAACATGAACAATGAAATTAATTTGATTGCATTGATCGCTGGCCAACAGTTCGAAATAAGAATGGTCATTGTTGCCACAGCAAAAATAAAGATGACAATTTGATTTAGCGAGAAACCAGGCGAATATTTTATTAATATTACTAGTATTAATTTAATAATAAAACTTTAATAGTTTTAAAATTAGGTTTTAAATTATCAGTCAATCAGATTTGCATTTTAAATACATAAATAGGATAGCTTTTGCCCGCGGCTTTTATTGATTTTAGTTTAGCTGATGCTCGTTACACAAAAAAAGTTGAATTGACAGCGCGCTTGTAGTTCCGCTACCGACCGGCAGATTGCGCCACAGATAACATATCGGTTACCGCCACTACAACGTGATTGACGCATATAGAGTATCGGATACTTTAGTTTTTGAGTACCATAATTATAGACCCACCTATTTCGTAAGTAAAACAGTTACCTTTATTAAATACTTATAGCTTCGTACAGGGCTACCAGTATTAATATTAAAGAAGCTCGTTAAACAAATTGTTTATAATAAAGTTTGATTAAGTTTCGAATAGTTAAGTAATAGTTAAGTATGTGGTCGCTTATTATACTGATAGAATAAGATTTTAATTTAATGGTTTAAATAATTTCCTATTTGCACCATATAGAGTAGCTTTTTTTTATTTTCAGAGATCACTTCCTATTATTAAGCACAATATGTTATAAATGTTACAGAGATATAATATCCATGGCTGCCGAGGCCAAAAAATATATTGGTGTCGATTAGGTATTATGTCGATCAACATGTATGTAAACTTATGTAGGTACCTTTATGTTGTACTAAAATTTCAAAACTCAAGATAGGCTATGACGTACATTTGACAGAACAAATCTTCATACAGAAAAAGTTACGCCATATTGGTTTTCACCATACTTCAAATGTCAGCCATCTTGTTTTCACCATACTTCAAATGCCAAAATGGCCCCAAAGATCCCAAAGTATTTAACTGGACACTTTTTGCCCCAACATGCCTCGTCTTTAATATATACGTCTATGTTTGTACCTGTCTTTTTGTTTAAAAGTTACCAAAAGTGTTCTCTTTTAAAAATTAGGTAGCTAGGTCTTTTGATATAAATTAAGTGAGTCGGTAACGGAAAGATCCCTAATTCTTTAGGTACGTATATACCTACCTAAGCTTAGAAAACCTCATTAAAATCTTTCGAAGTTATAAAATTGACAAACCGACCCTGGTAACGAGCAAAATTTTACAGGGCTCACCGTTTCGTTTAAACATCGTCATTGATGCTGTAATTTGAAAATAGAATATATAAAATACAAGTAGGTTTATAAGCGGCCAGATCTTGTTTATATTAATAACAACTTCAGACCGAAGTATAAATACTTAAGAAGCAAACTCTGCACAATCACAAAGAAAAATAAACTAATCAATTACCAATACCGTCAGTCAATTGGCAATTCGGTCACTAGAGTTTTCACACGCTTAGGCAATAACAAAAGAAACGAGAATCATAGAGCTAACGAGCCGAATATATGAATTCGGAATCAATGGAAAACTAAATCGGATGAATCGACACTTTGGCCGGTAATAGGCGTCCGATATCGTATTGACTGTCCGATTAAAGAGATTATCAATCAAGTACACGTCTTTGATTCCCGAAAGATAATTATGATGAAAAGATACCGTTGGATGGTTTACAAATCCTAATGTAGTGTACACATGCGACTTAGTTGACCATACCAATCTAATACGGTTTTGATTAGGAATTCATATTTCATCAATCTTCTTGCTAGTGGATATAATATGTATATACCTGCTTGTTTATGTGCGCTTACAGCAGGGTTTCCTAATATTTTATTCATGGCGCCCCCCCCCCTGGGATATTACTTATTACTTTCAGATCCCAACTTTGACATTATTATAGCAAAAAAGGCATTTTTATCGATATCTATTTATTTCCAAACAAGCTCTTTTTGTATGGAAATAAATAAATATTGTAACTTATCGAAACTTGTCTAATAGCAACTGACGAGGCGTCGATTTAAGTCAAGCTGAAAATAATACCTAATTATACTTAATTAGGTTATATAGGTAATAAAAGTAACTAAGATGAGGCGCGGATCCAGGATTTGGTTCAGGGGTGACGAATCTAAGATAGATTTGATTTTAAAAAAGTGATTAATGCATTATCACTTTTTTTAAGATAAATTACGAAAAAGAAACATACTAAGGCGGGTCAATAAGTCCGTGACTTTTTGAATTTCTAACCTCCTAACTGAAAAAGCAACACTACTCCTGTCAACAGGCATCTGTCAGTTGACTCCTATCAAAATTTGAACTTGCTGCGTCAGTTAGTTTGTGTTTTACAGCTATCTTTATCAGACTATCCAGTAACTTAAGGAAACAATGGAAAAAATGAATTTCGTGTGCTTATTAAGCATTATTTTTTGCGAAAAAAAACCATTACCGAGACCAAGGCTAAGCTTGATAAATACTATGGGGACTCTGCACCATCGATTTCAATGGTAAAAAAGTGGTTTACTGAATTTCGTTGTGGCCGTACAAGCACTGAAGATGCCGAACGTCCTGGACGCCCAGTTGAGGTCTCTACACCCGAAACAATCGAAAAAATTCACGATATGGTGTTGGCCGACCGAAGATTGAAAGTGCAAGAGATTTTGGAAGCCATAGGCATCTCGCATGGCTCAGTGGTTTCAATTTTGAATGATCACTTGGGCATGAGAAAGCTTTCCGCAAGTCGACCACAAACGCAATCGTGTAACAACTTCACAGGAAGGTTTGGCGTTGTTTAATCACAATATGGAGGAGTTTTTGCGCCGTTTTGTAGCCGTGGACGAAACATGGATCCATCACAACACACCAGAGACCAAACAACAGTCAAAACAGTGGGTTTCTAAGGGTGAATCGGCGCCAAAGAAGGCCAAGGTGGGTTTGTCAGCCAATAAAGTTATGGCAACTGTTTTTTGGGATGCACGTGGGATAATCCACATTGACTATCTTCAAAAGGGAAGAACAATTAATGGGGAATATTATGCCAACTTATTGGACCGCTTCAATGAGGATTTGAAAAAAAACCGACCTCATTTGGCCAAGAAAAAAGTTCTTTTTCACCAAGACAATGCAAGGGTGCACACATGTGCAGTTGCCGTGGCAAAAATCCATGAATTGGGCCATGAACTGCTCCCACATCCACCCTATTCTCCAGATTTGGCTCCGAGTGACTACTTCTTGTTCCCAAACCTGAAAAAATGGCTCGGTGGAAAAAGATTTGACTCCAATGATGAAGTCATCTCGCAAACAAAGGCCTATTTTGAAGACCTCGACAAATCATATTTCTTGGAAGGGATAAAAAAATTGGAGAAGCGTTGGACAAAGTGTATAGAGCTCAAGGGGGACTACGTTGAAAAATAAAATGATTTATTTATCAAAAAATCTGTGTTTTATTCCAAAAGTCACGGACTTATTGACCCGCCCTCGTATTTACGTCATAAAATAACTAGCGGGCGAGCGCAGCACGCAGGATTTTTTTGCATATTAAATTTTTATTAAAGCTGTTCTGTCAAAAAACTATTCGCATTTGATAAAAATCTGCTATAAAATTAACTAGAAGTGATTAAAACGAGCGGTACATTTTTTTGAGTTTGGTCTTTATATGCTGTTCGCATAATATGCGGCATGCCTAATACCAAATTTCCGAACTATGTAGCTGACTCCCTTATATATACATCTATTATTATTTTAGTTTGTGCCGCCGGACCCACCGGGTAGTCTTAACGTTATGAATTATCGCCGGCTAGGTATGTTAATTTTGAAATCGTCTGCGGGGGCCATAGCTGACACTAAAATCTGCCTTGGGCAAATGAGTGGTGATATAATTAATATTGATTTTTGTAATCAAGTCAAAATACCGTCAATATTCATATTACTTCTATGACGATTTTAATTAATTGGAAAAATTGGTCCCATTGCCTTTGCCCACCCCTCGATCCGTGCCTGGCTAAGATATACATTCCATTCAATATTTTTAGTGGTTCTTTGTGATATTATTAAAAGACACATGAGATATTAGATAGAAAGTAAGGATGCCGCGCTATTGTTTTCGATAAAGAATATCACTATACAGGGATTTTCAATTAAAGCTTTCTTATACTATTAACGCTTGCAATCCAATTTTATATGAAAGTGTGATTACTTATTAGTAGGTCGGATGACTTGGTGTATAACATTATAGGTATGTACAATACATACCTATAATGTATGCATACAATCATAGGTAATCATACCTATGATTGGTGTTTACTGAATTTCTGTTTTCCTAAACCTTATTTCTATAAATAATAGTAGGTAGGTACTAAGAAAATATGTCACAAATAGTTTTGAAACGAATTTAAGATTTTTAAGGTGTTTCAGATGTCTATCCTCGCCTATGGATGTCCGCAACCTCATAAAAGCTTGGTTTGCACCATTTAACAAGCACGTAATCTATACGAATATTAGGTATAAAGAGGAAAAGTTTGTTTGTATGTTTGTTTCTTTGCATTGAATAGGCTCTGACACTACTGGACCGATTTTGATGAAATTTGGCAGAGATATAGAGTAGACTACGGGGAAACACTTACTTTTTATCGGGAAAAATGTACGGTCTCCGTGACATTAACTTTTGCGCGCATGAAGTCGCGGGCAACTCCTAGGTAGTGTATTATATAATTACATCATATTATGCTTTAACTCACCTTCTTAACACGCCTCCCAGTAGCGACGCGTTTAGACACTCGGGTGGCGACAACCGCCGCTGCACCTCCGCTACTGTGACCTTGTACTTGCTGGTGGAGGACAGCAGCGACAGCCGTCCCGGTACCGAGCAAAACACGTCGTTGGGCGCGCAGGACCCACCGCCGCCGAGACCATCCCGGCCTTTCATTGCTGGATAGAAAGAAGTTAAAGTGAAGTGGAAAAGTTCCAGAACAATTTTCATAATACATTACTTAGAATGGGCACAGAAACTACTTGATCGATTTTAATGAAATTTGGCACAGATATAGAGCAGACCAAAGGGAAGGTTTGATCATGGAAAATGTACGGTTTACTTGGAGGGCAACATCTAGTCTTTTTAACCAACTTCCAAAAAAAGGAGGTGGTTATATACGTTCGGCTGTATATACCTAGTCTTGCCATAAATACTGAAACAAGGAAAAAAAAATTCTATTGCAAATAACATTTTTTACTCTTACAGTATGTTAGTTTGATACATAAATATAAAACAATTTAAAATATTAAAAGCTTATTCGAAGTGGTCTCTATTGGCTGCAGTCAGTCCTTTAAACGTTGAGGCCAGTTATCAATAGAAGCACGCACTCTTTCCATGGGAAAATTATTCACTGCCAATCGTACGGATTGTTTTAGAGACTCCAAATTATCATGGCGTTTAGAGCAAGCCGTACTCTCTAAAACAGACCATAAATCATTATCCAGCTGATTAAGATCGGGACTAGACGACGGCCAGTCTTCAACTCTGATGAAGTCCGAAACGTTCGTTTCTAACCAAGACTGCGTAGATCGAGCCGGCGCCGAGTCTTGCTGGAAGGACCATTCTTGGTTATTGAACATGGTGTTGTTAAGGGGCTTCACTACCTTCTCAAGAATGGTATCTTGATATACTTGTGCCGATGTTTTGATACCTTTTTCACAAAAGTATGGCTCAGTCACTCCTTCATAGCTAATACCCTACCAAACCATCACTGAAGTCGGATAGTGCCCACGTTGCACTCTGTCGACTAATTGGGAAGCTTCCTTAGAGCTTTGAGCATAATACGGTCATTTTGTTCGTGAAAATGTTGCTAATTGTAAAAATTTCTTATCCGTAAAATATAATAAAATTGAGTATTTTTCCGTGACCTCCCTTTGCGTACCGCTTCAGTAGTTGTTTCGATTTTACCACCCTATACTTTTAAAATTATCAATTAAGAAATGACCAGTAAGTCTCTTATAGGCTGCAAGTCCTAAGTCATCTTTTAAAATACGTGACATGGTTCTAGGTGCTATCTTCATCTCCCGAGATAAAATCTTTTGCTTTCGGACAGGATTTCTTCGAATTCTTTCCCTTACTACTTTGACCACCTTTTTCGTACGAACACTACGTGGACGGCCAGATCTTTTTCACAAACAGAGGATGTCTCATTGTACCTATTAATAGCCCGGTTCACAAACATTTTACTAATACCAAGCGTATGGAGAGTTTTAAAAATTGCATTTGGCTCCATACCTACTTTGTATAATGCAATCACAGCGATTCGGTTCTGTTTATCACCCCACTCCATTTTAATATCGCAAAATGTATCGCATTGTACAATGAATTGGCGCTAAAATGAGAAAACCCAATGAACAATCATATAAAAATGACAGATTCCAAATTCAAATGTAATATTTTGTTTATTTTTAATTGTAACAGTATTTATGGGCAGACTAAGTATATATATTAACTAATATTATGTAGATAGTTAGATACATTATCCATTACATGACTTTCTCAGTGGGCTGTAAGTCTACAGCCCACTGAGAAAGTCATGTAATGGACACTGGCTACAGTCGTAGCCTATCAGACTGTTAGTGAGTGTCTCACAAATCTTATTTAGATTTTTCGGGAACACTTCGAGCGCGAGTCCGACTCGAGCTTCACCCGTTTTTTTATTAGCCGATGGCATCAGTGGTCGGTGGTCGGTCTCTATAACCTGTGCTTAATATGACGCATGTGTGTTTTCATATATACCCTACATTTTTTCATGGATTCAACATTATACAGGCTGTAGCAAAATGTAACTTCCAAATTGGTTGCTTCCAAAATAAAGATTGTCGGAATATCTTACGTTCTGTTACAACAGAACGTAAGATATTACAATGTAACATAAATACGTATCTAGATTTACCTTACCATCCTGGCACTTAAAAAGTATCTGCATAGCATAGTTAACTTAATGTAGTTGGTAAATCAATTGATGATAAAAACTTGAATGACAATAGGCTTGCAATATCTCGTTTGCATATAAAAGCATTTTATAACACCTGATTTTATAAACAGCCTCTATACGTATTTTATATGGTTTCGATATGCGTACACTCAATATCAAAATTGGCCGTATAGAATTTAATAAACGCTCAAAAGAAAGTTCCGTGTGACACCTTTTATAATAAAAGTACTGGCGATTACAAAACTCTCCACGTTCAAAACTAACAAAGAGTCGCGCGCCACGCCCCAAACATTCGCCCAGCGTGATAGCTATTCTTATTGTAATGTTTCTCTATGGCAACACTAATACAATAAACATTAATGTATTATTAGCCGGGATCACGCTGGCTGTATTACATTAACACCTTTTGAAAAAAGAATCAGCGTGACATTAAAATAATATCAGTGGCCAATTATGTTTTCTTGTGTAAGTAACAATTTCCAAAAAGTCATGCACCATGAGGTAGATCATTATTGTACCGTAGTACTGTAATAAATAATTTAATATTATAAATGTAAAAGTTTGTGAGGATGAATGGATGCTTGTTACTCTTGAAACTACTGAACGGATTTTGATGAAATTTGGTATGGTAGTAGCTTTGGCTCTGGAGTCCTGGATTAACACATAGGATACTTTTATCCAAAAAAGTACAGTATTCCCGTGAGATACTAAAAGCTATATATTACGGTAGGTTGGGAATTATTTCTAATAACTCCAGAAGTAGGCTAATTTAGACTAAAGCCATAAGGATTTGGTTCTCACCTCGATGTAGGAGGACCTCGAATTGAGAGTAACGTTCATTGATTTATTGCTTTAACAAAATATTTAATTTTTATTATAATTATTTTAATCATTATTATTATAATTTGCCGTAAATTGATCCCATCAAATTTTTTTTTTCATTGAAGGAAGTTATCTGCTAAAACACACAATACTCTGATAAAAAATCAAATCACGCTATAATGAGTCGCGTATCGTACCTACGCTATTTAAATATCAAATGATTGATCGAAAGTTTTATTTTCTTGATATCGATTATTCGGACATTGAATGCGATAGTTATGTGCATTGATATACTATAATAGTGTTAATGGGCATACCTCGACCAAAATTAAATGTCGTTAAATACGTCATTTTATATGATACTAGCATTCATTGCCCGCGGCTTCGCTCGCGAGAAGTTAGGTTTTAAACTTTTATCCCGTATTTTACCCACCTAGGGGATGAATTTTAGAAAACGCTAAAAAATGTAACTCACTATTTTTTCCGTACTCAATTCATACGAAATATCATGCAAATATGTCCAAGGAATAAAAAGTTTCATACATACACCTATTTAACCGCCTTCGGGGTTGAATTTTGAAAAATCCTTCCTTAGTGGATGCCTACGTCATATGAGAAATACGTGTGCAAAATTTCAAATTTCTATCCTGGCTTTAAGGGGTAGGCCTGTGCGTTGATACATTAGTCAATCAGCTTTGCCTTTTATATATTATATAGATATATAATATGCTGTTGTTACAATCATAGTAATTATTACCTCTTCTGTGAGATGAGTCTTTAATAAAAAAAAAGTGTGTGTCAGCTCCGACGCACGACTGGAGTTTACTCTAAAAAGTAAAATTTTGTGTGCAATGCAAAGCGACCGACACATCTTCGGCTAATATCGTGTGACATCGTGAATTAGATTTTACTCCTATAGATCTTTATACCCCAGGCTTATATTTGAAAATAGTTCTTATGGAGTACACTCCAATTATCTAGTAGTTAGTAGTCCAAGTTTTTTAAATTAATAACGTGCCTCAGAAGGAACAAAAACTTTAGCGATCGATTTGAGTTCAAAAATTCGCGCCATGTGAAAAAAAGTGAAAGGTGCGCAGAATAGGTTGCGCACGAAAACGTAACGAGGTCATTCGTTCAGTAGATTTACTCCTCATATTTTTTTCATACCGGGGGCCTTATATGAAAATCGATTCTTAAGGAGTAAACTCCAAAAAAAAATTTTGGTCTCGGAACACCGTGATGTAGTGTCTATTTTCCTACTCTACATCTCTTTACTAAATTAGTTATCACAAGTATCAAGGCTGCCGCTGAATATTTTTCTATATTTTATACGACATCAATGCATGACATGAAAAAAGTCGATACACGTACTCGATAACTGTTTTACGAAGTCTAATTACTGCTTTATCTCGCGACCGTCGGGTAATCGACGTAACGGCTACTTCATATAGACACACATAAATGTATGGCCACGGTAATCTACGAAATCTAATTTAACCTACAACTCCGTATAACTTACGAATAAAAATATGTTCATTCAAATGTCCACAAGAGATATGTCATATCTACCTAATTTTTTAGAAGCCGCATGATGGAGATAGCAGAAGGGTTTTAATAAATTATTATGAATGGTTTTATTTATTACAAGTGATTTGAATATTTTGTTGAATTGTTTCAGAAATGTTACGAATATGAGATTATAGTGCTTAGAGTTGCGAGTATACTCACTTTTTAGAAGAGGTAGATCTGTCATGAACCCACTTGTGTCATCCATGCCTGCATTCTGGAGAGAATTCACAATTAGAATCCAGAATATAGTTACAACATCAAAATAAAACAAATAACACAGTAAAGTGGTAAAAATTATTATTATTAATGGTTACATAGACGACCTCCGTGTCGTCATAATATTTTTCCTGTTACAAAAACGTCTAGTGCGGCCATGTCTTGAAAATGTTCGTTTCTCCGTTAAACGTAAAACACGTTGGGGAAAAATGCAGACTTTCGAAAGTCCGGTATCGGGTTTTGCATCAAAATTAATAACACGAATTCCGGGAAGATATTGGAAATACTTCGAATTTTAATTTCGAAAGCAAGAAAAAAGAACTTGATTTAAGTAAAGTACAAAGAAACATTAGTGCAATATATATGTTTGTGTACCTATATAAAGATTATATTTTAAGTTCTACTATTCATGGTAGAGCTACTCGAACTAAATCATCCTAATTATTGGGAATGAGCATTGAGACATGAGTCTACTTATGAAATTTTCATTAAATTTAACTAAGGGTCTACCTCCTTTTGCCATCACGTTAACGATGAAAATAGCCTTTTACATTACGTTGGGAAACAGTCTTTGTAACTCTAAAAATAAGAGCCGTTATTACCTGTGTCTCGTCAGCGGAATGCAGCGCGTGGTGTAACGCGAGCTCGTGTTGGTCTCTCGCGCCGTAGTCCGCCCGCCGCTCCGCGCCGCCGTAGCTGAACCCGCCGTGCGAGAGCTGGAATTGTATGGAGGTTTTAGAGTCTGCTTGAAAATAAGCTGTCGCAGGATGACTGTCAGATGTGAAAACTTTGCATACAGATCATCTACTACATTGACGTAGCAACGCGCAGTTTGTGACTACGCGACGCGACGCTAAAACTTCTGTAACTGAATTGTCACTTTAAACAGCAAAATCCAAAATATTTATGATCAAATCATAATATACTAAAGCCGATTAACAATAATCTCCTCAACAGTTATATTTAGAATACGAAACTAGCACCGTAAACTATTTTATGTTTATTTAAAAAATAAACGTACACTTTATTATCTCTACATTTTTATTGGGTACTAAAATTTGCTATTACACCATTATAAACTTATCGCATCCGTCCTCGGGCGCCTTTTGTGGGCTTTCAATGGTCCATGGAGTATAGCTAATCTTCTAAAGTGGGACTGTCATATTTTTACTTAAAGTAATAATGTGATATTTATTGATCTTTCAAATTACAGCTTGTTTGCTATTTGATATTGTGAAATAGTATTTTAGTTGATGAATATAATCCGATACAATTGCTATTTTAGGGATTTGTGTTCTTTTAGCAAAGTAGAAATAGGTTACGCAATAATGTACTTATCCAGTATCCTTTTTCTTTTGTTTGTCTACTTCTTTACTATTACTTATGTAATGCAAAATATTGGTTTCTAATTATACAATAAAGTATTACAATCTCCATCCATCAATTTCCCTCTGTACAAATACAAACTACGTGTCGCCCTGGGATCGAAATTCGTCCATAATATTTCATACAATTTTTAAGTTTGATCTTGTTTTTTTTCTTTCTTTTGTTTTAAAAGGGTTTGATCACTTAGTGATTAAGTCACCCTCGTTGCAGAAATCATTTTACAGAAATCAACTTAAAACTAAATTCTATCATACTAAATACTACTCAGTGTGCCTATTCTCGCAACAAATTTTTACCATTTTATATAACATTCTGGCCTTATCTGATGAGGGGGAAGACAGAATGCTATTAAAAACGCCAACGTTATAATTATTTAAACAATTATTGAAGGATATAAATTGCCTCCTTTCTGCCTCATTCCGGGGACACTCCGCCAGAACGGGATGCACGTCATCTACTTTGTTACATATCGAGCAGTTTGGTGACTCCACTTTGCCCATAAGGAAGGCAAAACTGTTCAACGAAGGTTGATCTTTATAAGGCTTCTTTTGCCTCTAATATAGACAAAAAAATGTAAATGTTGTTACAGACTGACAAACGTCAACGTTTTACAAAATTGTATTAACCAAACGCACGGTACTGTGTGTTAATAATTTGAGGTAGTGTGTGTTGTTGTTATTTTCATAAATTTAATGTATATCTAAGCATTTAAAAAATATATTAGCTCTCTGCACACCTTCCTCCACATAAACTTTACCAGTGCCAAATATCATACACCTCCGTTCACACAATTCTCGTGTACGCAAGTAGTTTTTGCTTTACGTATTATATTTAAGATAGTGATCATTATTATACCCAAACATTCACTTAAGATGTTAGCATTAATAAAATAAAGCCAATTTATAAAGGGCCTATCAATAACATAATAAGCGAGGGTAGGCAAGTATGCGAAGACCGCGCGCTCGGGCAAGGGGCACATACTTGGGCAAGATGTTATGACGGATCGATTTTTCGGCCCTTAAGAAATATTATCATAAACAATGTTTATTAAGCCTGGAATATTGTTCCACATAAATATGCAAAATATTTTGTGCCTGACTGAAAGTAGCGATTTTAATCCTCAAATAAATCCTCTGAGACTGAGATTTCTATATTTCGACCTGATTTCAAAAATTGCTTGCTAGTTGCTACTTTGCGCACTTTTACGTGCGGTCACCGATCCGGTGTACCACTTATTTTGGCGATAAGGGTCACAAGAGGTAGCAGTGGCGTGGGGTTCCTATAACTCCATTCCTATAAGCCCTATCGGCTCCACTTACCTTTTGAAGACCCACATCCAAATCCCTACTTATTATACAGGCTAGGTCTTCCTTATAAAGAAGAAACAAGCTTCGCCACTGAGTGGTAGGTACCTATATCAGCTTGTCGGCGACCGTTGGTACATACCCACTTTCTGCGTGTGTATGCAGTTCGAATCCACAACCGACCTGGTGCCGCAGATCACATACCATTCGTATGTGATCTGCGGCACCAGGCCGGTATCACCCGCAGCCCAGCAGCTATCACCAGTTAGCAGCTATACGTATGTACTCATATTATGGCACGCGCGTGTGACATCAAGGGGAGTTTACAGTGGGTACTCACGTGGTGCGAGTGTATTACGTCATGGCTGTCGCGGTGCCGCAGGTGCGGGTGCGCCTCGTGGTGCGTGTGGTGCCGGGGCAGCAGCTGCTGTGGCGCGTAATGTTGCGCGTACTCTCCACCGCCGCCACCGTTGTATTCCATGCCATGGCCCTGTAACATAGGCTATATAAGTAACTCTAGCTACATGATAAAAGAAATTAAGAAAATGATGCTTATTAAAAATATGGTTGAACAGGCTCCATTTACAGCCGTCCCTCCAGAACAATTGCGCGTATGTTTGACGACCTCTGTGGCTCAGTGGTTGGCCATGTTGGTGCTCAAGCCGGGGGTTGCGGGTTTGAATCTCGCCGAAGGAACAAAAAGTTTTTTCCGTGTTCCTGGGTCATGGATGTGTATTAAATATGTGTGTCATATAATAAAAATCTTAAATTTGTGTATAATATAAAAGTATTAAATATATTTCCGTTGTCTGATACCCGTAACACAAGTTCTTCGAGAACTTACCACGGGATCAGATTGACGTGGTGTGAAGCGTCCATAGATATTATTATTATTATATTATTAATGTCGTTCTTATAGCTATTCTTTATTACCTGCTGCTGATGGTGCGGGCTGGCGGGATGCGCGGCGGGCGCGAAGGGTGGCGGGAAGTACGGCGGCTGGAAGTCCGCGAGCGACGGTTGCGCGCCGCCGCGGAATCCGCCGCCACCCAGCCCGAGCCCGCCACCGCCGAGGCGCTCCTGGGTGCAAATAGACACACGTTAGACTGGTGCTCAACTTACCTTAAGCCATCTTATGAACTTTACTCATTAGACTTGTGTGACTTGTATTTAAATAGATTACGGCGGATTTTACAAAATATTTTATAGCTCAAGGGCTCCTTAAATCATAGGCTGCCTCTGTCTACATCGCAGAATGACAAAGACAGCATTCACAGCCACTCAATTTAAGAAGTGTTTGAGACTTCAGCCGCAGGTCTTTATTGCCGTTTTTAAGAAGGCTCTTCAATGTCAACCTACTTTAAAGCAATGTATGATATAATATTAATCACACTATTATTACCATATATTATATTACGTAAAATTGTAAAAACCGTTTGATTGTAATATAACTCAAACATTCTGCTTACTTTTTTCTGCTTTGCTTATAATGTTTCGTTACATTATAATCTAACGAACTGAAACTGTTATATTACAATATAACTGTTTTTACAATTTTACGATTTGAACTTACAGTGACATATATATAAGACTGACAATTGACATTGAAGAAGTTTGTTAAAAGGTGCAATGAAAACCTGTGGCTGAACTCTGAAACACTTCTTAGATTATGAGACACTCAAGTTAAATGCTGTCTTTGTCTTGTCTTTGTCTTTGACAGTGGCAGTCTATGATCTTAGGAATAACATTACAGTTTATGTTAGCATCAATGGCATGAAGTTAAAAATACTTTAGTTTAAAAACTCGTATGAGACGATGATGCCAGCAAATCTGGCACAACATTAACATTTCTCTTGCACTATAACACTATCAATTTAAACTACATTATATGTACCAAATCAAAATTAGCTCATCAAATTTTGATTACAATAGATTGTTTTTATGGCACGTTTAAAATTCCAATCGAGAGATCTATTTGAATCGTTAATAACTAATTAGCGCTAATTACACAAAGTGTATTCATAATATCACGTTTAAAACGTGTTAAAAGATTAATTATGTAGTTATTAAGGTGTTAATAGAGTTCCATGTCTGATTTCTATTGTAATACAAACTTAATGATAAACGCTTGTACGGCAAAGGTACACTCTTTTAATGGATAGCATTTTGTAAGTTCATCGTCTTTAAGGACAATTTTATTTCTAGCAAAGTTTTTGTAAACTTTATTTTATAATCCTTGGTTCCTTAATAATTGCAAAAAATTAAATATATATTTATATTAAACTGTATTTTTTGGACTCTACCTATATATTTTAAAGATGTTAAATATCTTCGTTTAATTTTTTTTGAGGCGCGAAGACTTGCAGTGGAACTAAGATGAATAATCCGCGTTTTGCATCGCCGCATCGGGGTAAAAGTTTGCTTTATTGCATACTCTACTTTTTATTTAATTAAGGGTCAGTTTACACCGCGACGATACGCGACGCCACGCAGCGATGTTTTTTAAAGATATATATTCAAAATTGAACTTTATCACTACACAAAAATACGTTTCATATTACATCAGTCATACACTGCACATGCGCTGTACAGCGCTATGCACAACATGACATTCAAACTCTTGCAATGAAACGTGTGTGTATCTTCTTGTGTACCAAATTAATGAAGTTTAGTTTTCAATAGCTATCTTAAAAATTATAGTTTAAAAAAACTAAAAAAAAACACGCTTTTATAGAAAATCTAACTAAAAGATAAAAAACAAAATTTAATAAATTTGGATTAAGAATAGTGTCAATGAAAAATAAATGATTATTATTGTAAAAAAGCGTGGGGTGCAGTGTCTTCACCTGTACGTTTGTTTGTATGTAACCGACTTTTAGTTAGATTTTCTATAAAAGCGTGTTTTTTTAGTTTTTTTAAACTATAATTTATTTTTTGTTTTTTAGTAAGATTTGCTATCTATTAACCGGGGGACCAAAGAGAAAGCCTGGAACTGCACGCATGCGTAGTTCGCGCACTAGTTCTATCTCTATTACTCTCATGCAAAGGATGCGGAAAGAAATTGACGAATCCTGGCGAATTTAATCAGGATAATCGGATATTTTAATCGAATTATTACATTGTCATCGGTCTTTGACAAGTGTGCAAAGTTTGAATTAAATCTGATCGTTCAAAGTAGGACAAAATCGAGCCCAAAGGAGTCGGTTACAAACAAACAAACAAGCAAGCAAGCAAGCAAACATACAGGTGAAACTAATAAAAGCGTTATAAAAATGCAGCTGCATGTCGAGTATCGTGTCGTTTCAGTGTGAATTCTTAGGGTCACCTAAGAAAATAATAATATGTTAAAGCCATATAAAATATCAGATATTTTTAAGTTACACATTTATGATATTATGGACATTATTTTTTTTTATCTATAATGTGCATTGTGTAAATTAATTATACTACTTTAAATGAAATTTAAATTACAATGGTAGGAAAATGATATGAACTGCCATACCAATGATGATCAGTGGCCACTAGATACTCTTAGCTTAATGATTTTATAATCATACGGACACGCAATATTTGAATTAGGTAAGCACGTGCCATCTTGAGATCATTTTATTTCGAATTGTTTCGTTTGATTGATGCAATGATAATATATATTGTATAATGAACTTACAGAATTAATAACCTACATAGCAGATAATAAAAATATACTTAATCAATGACATAGGCCATACATACTGCAAAACTTTATAGGAACAGAAAATGAAGAAAAAAGATTTCGTAGCACGACGTAGCACTTAATTACAGAAACTCGTACAATGATAAAATTGATTATCCTTATTATTGATCCTAACGTTAACGTAAATCTTAATTCCGTCAGATGCCTTTAGTTTAAAACCATATTGGACTTTTGAGTATTTGCAGAATGCTACATACCTATGCATTACAGAATTCTACCTGTTACAAAATTATCAAAACTAGATTTCTAGTCCTGTTGAATTCGCCCGTAGTAATTTTTAAGTTTGAACTTTATATGGGATCTTTTGCTTCTGAGATAGAAAAAAAAAGTAAATGTTGAGACATTGACAGACAAACGTCAACGTGTTTTTTTTTATATTTATATATGGCATCGGCTTATAACCATTTGCCAGTGTCAAGTTAATAAGGCGGGAAATAAAACTTTCGTTTTAATTTTCAACACCGTATTCCTATATCGTCAAGTCTAAAGTCTAGTCAAAGTCTAAATATATAGTCAGTACCGTCTATGACTCATGTCAGTCGATTCAGTAAAGTGGTAGAAGCTTTACTGAAAGTTCCTAGGGAGTTTTGGCGGGAAACACAAAATATCACGTTTTTAGAAGTTTTTAGAAATATTTACTGGCTAATATTCTACCAATATTACACATTAATAACCGAAATAACACAAATTTATGAAGTTTTACAAATTCCACAACATCACCCATTGAATTCCCCGGCAAAACTCCACGTCAACGTGTTCATCATACTCTTCAGTTCGCACAAATAAATATATAATAATAAATAATAAACAATGGAAAAGTCTGAAATATAAGTGTGAAGTACTTATGTTTAAACTTATTTATATCATTATATATTTCGTTCATCTATGCGTTACAATTATATTGATTTCTTTACACGTCGCTTCAAGTCACTCGTCTCTAATTACTTTTGATCTAGTTTTTAAATTTATGCGCCGGATGTGGTAAATATGTGGTTTATCTCGTATGAAAGTATGAAGATATACTAATTACACCAGGTTTACATTATCTTATGGCTAAATCCAGTATTGGGATTTTTTTGTACTGGTTTTATTGGGGTTTGTATTATTCATTCAGTTGAGTAATAGCACTAATATGAAATTAATACGGCGCAACTAACAGTTTTTTCTGCATGGATTATAAAGAAAAGTCACCAGCCTAATCTACCATTAACGATGCACTAAGATCTTTCAACTGCAGCTGTGAGGCGCTACTAGCTCTTGTATTTATATATTGTATAAAATTGCCGTACAAAATTTTCATAATACCCAGTTTAAGCTTAGCTAATTTATATTTCTAAAGAAAGAAAGAAGACAATAATTATAACTGTACAGTGTATACCAAATTAAAATATCAAATTGAGTTAACGTTTTTATAACTTGATTAGCACATAAAATTTTTAAGGTGTGTGAATGTAGATAAGAGGTAATGAATTAAATAGAAATCTATTAACGGCACTCCAAAGAAATGCATGTTTATTTTTAACTAGCGTTTGACGAAGTCGATGTCAAGTGAAGTAGTTAAATCTTGAAACGTAAATACAAAGTGGAGCTTTGAAGCAACACCAATGTGACTACATAGTACATTGGGCGATTAAATATGGGCTTTTTCTATAATACAATCCGATGTCCGATGTATTGCGCTGATAATGACAATGACAGGTATATGTTTCATATTAAAACATATACCTGTCTTTCTCATTTCTATGTAAATAAATATGGGTGCGATAAGCGATATCATATCGCGTAATGTAAAAACGCTTTGTCTTACAGAAATATAAAAAACATTATTTGCATACAAAAATTATTCTCGAAAAAACAAAAAAAAAGTATTTTAGTCCTGTACAGTATCTATACTTCACACTCTAACGTCTGACTACAAAAAAATACTAAACGCTCTGTAAACTATACTTTTGCGGTAATATACGATACAAAATATTCTGAAAGCGATTCAATAATATAAAATACAACTTAAATATTTATATTATAAAATACAATTCAATATTTTTTAGATGAGAGTGGCGGGCGACGGGTTCGTTTGGTATTGAGAAGATATGCGACTCTGCAGACAGTGGCGTGCACAGGATTATGACGCTGGGTATGCGGCGAAGTACTCGGTCACAAAAACTTTTTCGTTTATAGATTTTTATCATAGCTACCGCCAAGCGACGGATCTCTAAGTCGAAACCATGCCAACAGAGCAAGTCTTAGATGTACTACTATTCATGTACATCTTCTACGGCAATGCAGACAAAACAGCGATCGATCGTGGCGGCGGAAGAAATTCTAATAAGTAAAATAATAAGCATATTTTAAAATATTATAACTACTCACCAGTCAGCCAGCTTCAATTTTCACATATTCAAGGTTCCGGTTACTTGAGATTACTATATCCGGATGTAAATAATATGCAAGGAAAACAATATAATTTAATAGTGTGTACACAACCACACAGCCAGTTATACGTTTCATAACTTTTAACATGAAATTTACTTTCGATTAATTTACTATCCAGTTACTTATACGTTACTTATTTTTTTGCTGGTTTAATTGTTGTAACTCGGGTACACACCTACCTTTAGACAGAATTTGAATCTTTTCACTGAATGACAATTGTGAGAACTTGTTATTTTTAATTTTTAATAAACACACATTATCAACGCAAACATCACAATAAAATAACATTTTATAAAATCAACAAACGCGCCTTGTAAAAGCAAATCACTACAATTATTATAGAAAGTCAGTAAGAAACTGTTAAATGTACAAACTTTCAAATGTTAAAATGAAAAATCTTTTAAGAAAACTATAAATAAACAGGAGCGATTAAATTGTAAACAATATCACATGAAATATGCAATATGGCCCCCGCGAAACAATACATGTCTTCTATTTAAACAAATAAAACCTTACTAAACAAAAATGCATAATGTGCATAGATGATTCATTAGATTCGCGTCGTTTTGTTTTTACTCGGATTATAGGCAACGTACAATTTCCGACAAGCCAGTTCGGCGGTTTTCGGAAGCGATCGGATAGCCGAACCGAAGCTCTCGGCTCGCCGCTCGGCTCTTGGTTCGGCCATAGCCTGCCGCATGAGTTACCGTTTTATAATCATGTCGATATTCATGGGTGTATGCGTTTGCGAAGTATGAAAATTACACACACATGCGATGATTTTTCCTGCAGAACTTAGCGGCATTAGTTGCTATTTATAAAATATTAGGCGTTTTTAAGTTATTATATTTTTTAAATTAATTTATTTACTATTAATTAAAGTCATCTAAAACCTACGAACGTTTTATTAAAATATCTGTGAATGACAAGTAAAGCACTGCATTTCTGCCTACAAGGAGCGCACGCCCCTGTCTGCAGATTTTGACAGTGTGCAAAACTATGTATTTCTAATATTTAGTAGTCTATGGCATTTTAGCGATGTTGATTATTCCAAAGAATTAACCCTTTCACATAGGTATTTGTTAGTAATTTTTTTTCAATTAGAACAATTGAAAAAAAATTGATTTAACCAATTTTTCCTGCGAAATTAGAGAAATTTTCGCTCGCTCGCTTTCAACGTACAAAATTATATGTATTTTTTTGTATTATATTTTGCGCTGTTGTTTTTATTTAAAATATACACACTTTCAAATAGCTATTTGGTACAAATTTCAATCAGGACAATTGTAAAAAAAAGTACTCTTGATTAGTGGCAAATGTGCAGGGCGATCTCTAGTAATATGTTAATTCAGCCTGTAAACTATCCGTGTGCCAAATTTCCATCAAAACCGTTTAGCAGTTTATGCGTAAGATAATAAGATAGTAACAAACACTCTTCCACATATTATGACCAAGCAGATAACTCAAACGGCGCAAATATGAGAACCTCAGCGGAGACCTCATATTTGAACCGTTTGGGATGGAAACACTAGGTGCATGGGGTCCGGGCGCACATAAGCTTTTTAAAGAAATATAAAAAATATATATTTTAGCCCCCTGAGACCCCAGAGCCGGGAACTACCTGGCACAACGGATAGCCATTGCTATCTAACGAGTCTTAGAGTCTTATGCTATCGGTTTGCTAGGTACTCTGCCAGAGAAAGTTTTTCTATTCATAGATATTTTTAGAGATCATATTGTCATGTCAGTCATATTTGTAGATAAGTTTTCTTTTTTATTAGTATTAAGCATACGGAATGTTTATCATTTAAAAAACCTAATTATCGTTTAATAAGAATAATTTATAAAAGAAACCTGAATATGTTTTAACATTTATGTACTAATATGTTCTTTAAGCCTGTCTGCAGATCTGATTTATTTTTAATTTAATCGTTTCTCAATTCAAATAATTTACATATTGACACGTAGAATTTTCAATTTAATGTTGCTTAATTTTCTACAAGGCTCCGTAGATTAATGGCTTTGCATTTAATGCGGTTGAGACAAATAAGATGGCTGATATATTTACATTAAGGTCACGAAATCTTATTTATCTATTAAAATTACAACACATTAATTAGGCCGTTTTTAAATACATTTTTAAGCCATTTTACTAATAGGTAGCCTTCTATTATATATGTATTTTATACATATTTATTTAATATTCTTTTGTACACTAATAATATTTTCCAAGAATATTGTCTGTTAGTATGTGTGTTTAATTGACTTTCACGCAAATACTGCTGAAAATATTCGAATAAAATTTGGCAAACAAATAGTTTGCGCCCTGGAGAAATGTAAGGTTTCCGAGAGACAAGACGAGAGGTCGTACTAAATAACTTTAGCTTTTGTAATAGAGTCTTTGTAAATGTATTTTCCTTACTACTTGATGCAATCATTGACACAGATAATATTGGTGTTACTAAAATTTAATGTTTTAATTTAAAACAAGGGTCCATTACAATTTACAGAGCTATTTGGTAGAAGTTTAATTAAAACTTTTACTTGAAAATCTTAGTGTATTTCCCTTTGAATATCGAGTTAGTACACTACTTTGAATATAGAAATAAAAATATATTTTAAAATCAAATTTGAAAAGAACCTGGCTTAGTAAATATGGCTAAGTATTTTTATTACTCTATAGATAAATCTTAATACGCTCACGTATGTGCTAGCCCATAAATAAATAATTTGGTTCCATTAGACATTGAAAACGAATTAATTGTTGTTCATACTAGGCGATATGATAAATTGTAGTGTTTCACTGTTATAAATATTTAATTAATCAACATCGGAACGCGTAGCTATATCTCAATTACGTATAGCTAATGACTTGCAGCTGTCTCATTATTAAATGAAATGAACAAAGGTTACAATTTGAAAAATTATGTTTCATTAATAAATACGTAACGTCGCAAAAGACCCGTCATTTGTATCAAAGTATTTTTTTATAAAAAATGAAGTTAATTATTATAACTTTGTGTATATTTTGCAGTTTCTTGTACACAAAATAATACTGTATATTTGGGTAGGTAGGTATATTTAGACTGTCATAATGAAATGTATTCTAATTATGTATCGGATGCTATCGAAATAACTAATCAGGAAAACGTGCTATGTCATCTACATACGGTGATGTAAAAAAGTAAGTGAATTTGGCTTACCATTAGAAGGCGAACAGTTATTAGCAAATGGAAATTTTATTGGAAGTAGTTTTTGGTGTCATTTGATAGGCAAGAAAAGTAGTCCGAATGTAAAATATTAGTGAATTTTCCCCAACGAACTATCCACGTTTGTGGGTAGTCCTTTTATGTATCTGGTATATGTATGTAGTTCTTTTTATAAAATTGGAATAGTACTTTTCGTATCAAGAGCACGTGGTAAGTACTTCTTTACTTTTCCGTTTGTGTGATGCAATTCAGATATTTAAGCCTTAGTTGATGTTTTCTATATCTATATCAAAACATTCTGAATTCAGATTAGTATTTATTCCAATGGCTTATTTTATTTTCAGTCCTTTAAATACATCATGTTAGTGAAATTCAGTGATATATACCTAAACACGTATCAGCTATCATAAGTGCGCATTTCTATTTAAGATCTGTCCCGATTTCCATGAAATTTAATATCCGCAGTAATATATACAAACCATTAAATATTTACGTATTTTATAGTGTCTTTTAATTCGTACCCTAAAGGGGTGAAAAGGGAGTGCAAAGTTTGTACTGTGAAATATCAACAACTAAACGGAATGCGTTGAATTAGTGGGGCAGGCAGATAGTTATTATGACGTTATCCGTTAAAATAGGATTTTTCGAAATTCATCTCCCACACGGGTCCACGAAGTCGAAGTAAAGTAAGAGTAGGTATGTGGTATGGTAAAGGTAAAGTAGATAATTAGATTCTCGAGCCTTTAAAGTTGCGCCGGCAATCGAAAACCTACATAAATCGGTATTAGGGTTGTGATAAAGTTTTAGAGTTAGTTTAGAGTCGAGTAATGTCATCTCACCTGCACCTCGATCACGCTGGATAAATCTACGTACGCCACCGCCACTTTTCACTCACAATTAAAAAAAAAATACTCACTGTTCACTCGAGTACAACTGTTTTTAAACTAGTTACATACTCGTATTATTATTTTACGATACTTGAGATATTCTTTTAATTAATCGCCTATGTTCTACAACCAAAATGAAAGTAAATATTAATGGAATGAAATCAACAAAGCGATAACCAATAAAATTTTGCATGCGAATATCGTCATAAAATCGATTTTGCACGGTTATTCAAATTACTCTATAGATAAAAAATAATTAGAGAATAAGTATTATTAGTATTAATAACGGTTTCGCAAGTTGTTGAAAACCTATAATTTTAAAATATTATTCCAATTACGCACTATTCTTTATATCTTTTTCGATTTTCAAATTTCCTTCTTTTTAGTTTTACACAGTTTGTATTATGCAAAGGTCGTATGACAGCTACGGTTGTACGCGGCGCGCGTTCAAAGTCAACTGCCGGAGGGCGGTCTTCCCCCGGGGTATGTGCTCTCGGCCTTACGAATCTTCGTGACCCTATAAATCCACTACTAATTGCACACTGATTGATCGAGTTACAATCGAGTTACTAGTTGTTTTCGAAAGAAGTTGGATATATAATTTCCTTGATAAAATAATCTATTATTTTTATTTCAAGCATTCTAATTTAACAGACACGTTAAAAGACAATATATATTTTTGTATCTAATCAAATAACATTGTAACAACTAACTCGAAATAGTCACATGCAAGTCTGATAACATATTTACATTTAAATCTAAGAAGCAATTTCAAAAGGAGTTTTCTAGACTAATAAGTGTCGAGTTCTAATCGAAAATGTGTAGTGAAGCATCCCCACCATGAGCAGTTCGCTAATTAGTAGGTAGTGTAAGCGTTTTCCGATTGGCGATCACTCACTCGAACGATGTGTAATCGCCACAATAAAGACGTCTCACACATGAATTGGTTTACTGAAACTATACACACTATGTAAATTGCCTTCCAATCTGTTACAGTCTATTCATTAATTGATTTGTGGAAATCAATAAAATAGTAGAACCACGCTTTTTTGGGATTAGCTTTTACTTTTTCGTTAAAAGTAGCTTTTAAAAGGATTTGCCAATAAAGGGAGTCATTGAAGACTGACTGATTACCTCTGCACATATGCCACAGATTAAAGAGGAATTCAGAAATCTCCAAAGACACTAATGATCTAGAGTTAGAATAAATTATTTTCTAAGGATCATGACCTGCCCACATATTCATCGTTCGTTGGTGGAGTTTACGTAAGTATAATATATATAATTTACTTTATGCTTATGCATTCGTAGTTTTATTTTCTCTTTGTTTTCACTAAATTCAATATCTTTATTACTTTATTAGACTTTAAAATACAGATATCGTATGCAGCTGTGTTAACTCTTGCTTTCCAGTCACGTGGTTTTTTTTTTGTGAAAACCGTAAAAAGTAATTAAAATATTTTAAAAATAGCAACAACCCTCACGCAGACGGCAGAACGGTTGGATCTCCGAATTCGTTCACTTTTGTTCAATATCCGTTATTTAGTCACCCTTATGTGGATTTACATCGCCTCAGGCTAGTAGGGGTATAATTCTGTTATATACCCCTACAAGAACTTTATATGATCAATTTTATTGATTGGATTTACATACATTACCTAGAAAGTACTTTAATTTTCGGTAAGTAACAGGAAAGTTCTTTATTTTTCGGCAAACTGTTTATTGACACGCTTTTTATTTTAATAATATATATATATATATATAAAAAAAAAAACATTTACAAACCTCTTTTTAGAGGAATGATAAATTATTAAAAAGTTTTATTTACTCACTCGTGGCCCACCGCGACGTACCGGAGAGTTCTCATCGTAGTCTTCCGAAATTATAATATAATTCGCAACTTTCAAAAGATCAGGCGAAACTCTACAGCTTCGTGGAGAGGAGATCTACATCTCCTTTATAGAAAATAAATATTACAAACTATTCCCCATATAGCCGAAATCACTACTCAATTAATGAACACAATAAATATCAAATGAATAGAAAAATAAATGTGTAGGTATAGCTATTGTGATTTGTGCCAGTAGTTTCTTTTTGAATAAAGAACGCGCGCCAATTGGTCCTATCGCCTCGGGCAAGATGGCGGGGTGCCAATGTTGCTAGCTCCTCGTTCTTCCAACGTGAATAATTTCATTTGTCTAATGACTTAACTATTGAGTTGCTATACTTCAAATCGAAGTGTATTTTTGTATTATGAATTTTTGCAATTATTTCGTAATGTTCTCAAAAATCCATTATTATGTAGTTAGAAGAAGGTTGTTAAGTTTTTTTTTACTAAATAAGATATATTTCGCGATTAGCTGGGTCAATAAATCCTAAAGACACACGCTCTCAGGTTCGAGACTTAACTTTTGAGAAAATCTCTTTAGTCTCTAAAGTCTTGAAGTACTTTAAGTGAGGTAGTAACAATAAAGCTCTCTGTATTTATATAAATAATAAAATCTAAAGCCCAGTTACAATATAGTTAGGTCCTTCACTTTAAAATTGTCAGAAATTGCGATTCCATTTTCCAATTTAATTGAAATCGAAGCATTCTATACGGGACATAACAATATGGGTATTATGTATAACACAAATCGGTGAAAGGTGAGCCAATTTGAGTCCAGACTCACAATGGTAGCTGGGGTCACTGGGGAAGTCGTGAGTACGTATAATAGCTTATTTGTATATGCATTATAAATAAGTTATAATAAGTTAGCATATAATAAGTTCATTAATTTTATATTAGATACTATGGAATATTGCTTTATTTATTGCTCCTGACGTAGTTAAGCATGAAATGTGACGCATTTTCGGCTTAAAATTCACTCTACATTTTCACAACGTTATGTGAGCGTCATTAAAGAATTTGATTGATTTCATGATTAACTTCAACTTTTTGCCTTTTACGCAACTCTAACAGACTTAGAGCTGCACTTGCAATAAAATTGTGTCTGATGATAATTAATTCTTGTAGAAAGTACCATTTACGCCAATGCAAAGAATGCAAGATTTTTAAGGTCAAAAGTCGAGACCTGTGATTTTTGCGCTTTTTACTGTATTTTCAGTTCAGTCCCAGAATTTTTAAGAGAATGATGATAAAACAAACTCGTTTTAAGATATGTGTGTCAATACTCTGATCTTATATCAAACCTTGGTACTCGATGTTGTGTAATTTTTTGTAGCTGGTTCTAAATACGCCAGGAAAGCTGCATAACGGGTTTCGCTGACAAAAACTTTTATATTAATTAAACTACGTTATGATGTAATACTCCAGATATGTTTCACAAATTATAAACAAAAATCGATGTCCCTAAGCTATTTGATTCATTCCAGTTAGTAGCTGAAATATGAGCTTCGACGTGTATCTAGTAGCTGCAGCCGCAAGAAACATACGAGTGGATAAATAAGTGATGATTAATTATATTGATACTTGATATTACTTATTTCTCTGATAACCCAATAGATAAAAGCGGCCTCAAGTAGCGTATAGTAAGGAAACAATGAAAACTTTAAATAATATCTAAACGCTAAAGATACAACATCATTTTCCAATCTATCGGTTCTGACACAAACAAGAAGTGACAGGCGCTTTGTGTTCACACAAAAGTACTGGCAACTAATATAAGGCTCGGCGGGTGAGAGTTCAGAAGGGTGACGACCTCCTTGCTATAGCCACTGAGATTTTAAAATTCGAATGCCAATTGTGTATATTGAAAAGCATTCAACGGTAAAGAAAAGTTAAGCGAGCAACACTTTCGACGAAAATAAATTAGTTTTTTTCTAAAGTCACATTCTTCAAGATAAAAGCTGATTAAGAAGATAAGTAAATGTTTTATAATTTAATTGTTTTAAAAACTTGAATATTTTGCTCACATATGAAGGCAAAGAGTAGACATACGCGCAATTTTTTAAAGGCTTTTTAAAGTGAGAGGCTCTCAAGACACATGCATAATGTTAGTACTTGAAATAGGATACCTGATGATTTCATTAGCAATTGCAAAAAAGGATTTAATCAAATTGAAGGAAACAAAATAAGAAAGCTTAAGTGATGTTCAGGAATCCGTTATGTTCGTGGAAGTATGTGATTGATTCCGTAGCCGCCCATTGTGGTCAGGTGTTCCTTATTACCACAGCTGACTTTACCATGACATTTCATGTTATTTTGTGCTCTATTTCAGGAAGATAAGGTGGAGTTTTCAACGCAGATACAAAATGAGAAGAATTATTTATATGTGGTATAATTTTGGGATGATTTTGTACAAATATGTGAGAAATGTATGAAATTATGCACGTGTATCAATCCCTCGTTAACGTTATAATATTAGGTGTTTCCGAGTTGTTAGCTCAGTTGATTATCAAAATAGTACATATACTAGTAGGGGAGACCGAGGGGTGTTGAAACAATTTTGACATTTTGTTTCATACACCAAACACTATTGACAGAAATGGTATGTTATGAGTACCAATCGTTAGGTCATTCTTTATACTTGCAAATGAATAACATAAAGAAATTGTAAGCGTTAAATATTGTGGTGAAAAATCGACTTTACCGCAACAAGTCATCTTGTTTCAATTCCCCTCATACCGAGGTAAAATGATACAAGCGTCGAGGAGAGTTGAAACATATGATTTTTGAGAAATATTAAGGGCTATAAATAGAAATTTTGATTAAATTTAAAGGTATTTATTAAAATAAAACTTTTCAATCAGGTACATATTTGTTTTCTTTACGTACGTATTCATATTTTGTACTACTAAATCACTTGTATAAGTAACTACACTTTTAATACAAATAATCAACTCCTAAAATAGTTAAAAGCACCATAACGTTTTATTCGTCATACTAATTAAAATAACAATCAGATAAACAAAATGTGTTACATTAATTCTAAACCTTTAAAATAAAATAACTTTCAATACTTGTAGGTTGAGGTAATCTCAGAGAAAGATTAGGATGACGTTTCATAAAAGATCGAAGCCAAACCTCTCCAGCCATTTCATGCTTAGTCCAAGAAGTAGGATTTTTTTTATTATATTCAACAGCCAACCTATAGGCAAATCTTCTTGTTTCCTTAGTTCTCAGATCAAAGTTAGCAGCAGCGCAGTTTAAAAGATAGTCACAAAGTGCCTTCTCATCTGAAGCCGTCAAAACAGTCTTCTCTGGATATCCAACCGTTGGAGCAGTCGCCGTTTTGTTAGCTTCATAAGCAGTTTTTTCTTTAATATACCTGTAGAGAGATGAATGGTTTAGGTTGTAACTCGAAGCTGCGTCACGGAGACTTTTTTGCCGCAAACTTACTTCGTCTGCTGCGAGATCATACATTTCACGACTCGCCATACCTCTGTCAGTTTTTCTTTTATAATCAGTAGGCATGCTGAAACAAAATAAATACTTAAACTAAATCAACAAAAAATATATTTATTTGTGTCCTTTAATTATTGACTGAGCAGTCTGATATAAAATTGAAAACGAGGAGAGTTGAAACAACCTGTTTCAAATCTCCTCAGTAAGAAAAAACCTCCCAATATTAATTTAATCTAAAATTAAGAAGCAAATATACAGTAATCAACTGTGCCAAATATTTTTATTAAATCTTTAGTTAACGAGCTTTCGAAACATACATAACTCAATCTAAAATACTAAACCCTTATCAAAATACAGGCATGGTAAAAAAACGTTAATAACTTACTTTTCACGATTTTTGTCGCATGGCACGCAGATCTCCACAACCGCTCGGCTCACGCCACCGACGCGTACTGACAAATCATCGTGTGGAAAGGAGTAGTTGAAATGCGACATTGCCAGCTCGCTAACGGTTTTAAGTTCAAAAAAATCGGTACTGTTTCAATTCACCTTTGTGTCAAAACCCCTCGGTCTCCCCTACGTAATATTTTGAATGTAATACGCAGTAGTATACTATAACTATTTTGAGTTTATTTTTGAACAAATCTCATAGTGCTCAGTATTTAATTATGAGTTTCTATAGTCTCTACTTTGATATATTTTTTGATATATTTAATGTAGCAATTAATTATTAACTTTTTCTGTTTTCAACCGACTTCTAAAACACAGGAGGAGGTTCTCAATTCGTGTGTATGTTTTTTTTGTATGTATGTTACGCGATTACTCCGCCGTTTTTGGACCGATTTTCGAAATTATTTTTTTATTTTAAAGGGTCAACTCCCAAGTTGGTCCCATTTTCACCAAATGGTTAGTGGTGGTAGACCTGGTTATGGGATCCATAAGGAATCGAGAGAAGTCATCAAAATTTATAGGGACACCTATAGTGATTTTAACTTTTATTTTAAGTAACTCGAGCATATTCTACCAAAAAGTTAAATGTTGTGCCAAGATATATCCTGGATCCAAAGGGACTGAACAGAACTTGAAGATACACGTTTGGAAATTTCAGCATTGTTCATAAAACTGCAAGCATATATCACTATCAAATAATCATCATCACCACCACCATCATCACACCATACATCATGATCTTATGTTGTAAAGGTAATTCTCATAGTCTTTTATACCGGCATCGATTTTTTTAACATTTACAGCTACAAAAAGTGAAATGTTGTGCCAAGGTATAATACCCTGGATCCAAAAGGACTGAACAAAACTCCTCACAAGATACACGTTCGGAAATTTCAGCATTGTTTAAACAACTGCAAGCATATGTTTCTGTTATAATATAATCATCATCACCACCATCATCACACCATACATCATGATATTATGTTTCTATAGGTATTTCTCATAATTTTTACACCGATATGATTTCTTTGAACATTCGCTAGTCCTATCATCATCATTATTATATATTGTATGTCAACTGTTTGTGGCGAAAATTAAATATGTTTAAGAGAACTTAACGAGCATTATTAATTTTTCTAATAAGAGTTTCCATAATAGTAAAGTTAATAATGTAAATAAAAATAAAATACCACATGGATCCCATCATCATCGTTGTTTTTTATTTATGTTAATTTGTGCGTTGTTTACGAATTGGTCTCGGGTTCGAAACCCGGTCAGATTAATATTTTTATGAATCTTTTTATTTCCTTTCATTTATATACCTATACATATATCTTTTAAATATTTTATCGTCCTACTAAAACTCCGAGCAAAGCTCGGTCTTCCAGGTACTAGTTGATAATATTATAATATCACTTAAAAGAAAAAAAATATATTTAAAAAATATATAAACCGACTTCCAAAGTTAAAAGCAATAACATTCTTAAGAATCACTGAAAAGTATTAAATAATTCTTATTATTGTTTTAAACACTTACGGATTGTGTCGCGGTGCACTTTTCTTTTTCCCGACGTTTCCGTAAGTGTTTAAAACAATGAACAATATTCGCGTAAACCTAAGAAATTAATTCTTATTAGTTATTGTCGAAATAGTTCCCCTTTTAAATTCTGCTAAAATTTAACTATTTCTCTACTCAATCTTCTTATTTTTGAAGTCGGTACCAACTACCAGCCTAAACAATTGTATAAATCCTTTAATCACAAAAACATTAATATTAACACAACTACGTCCTTATACATAAAAACAATATTTTAAATAACTCACGTTCAAATGGTACCGATTAACGTTCGGCTGGTACCGATTTCAAAAATAAAAATATTGAATTAAATTCGACACGATACAACTTCGACAATAACTAATAAGAATTATTTCATATTTTTCAGTGATTCTTAAGAATGTTATTGCTTTAAACTTTGCAAGTCGGTTTATATATTTTTTAAATATTTATTTATACTATATTTTGTTTATGAAATTTTATGTTTATTGTATTAACGTGCATAATGTAAAAATATATTTGCATTACATCATTCGAAGAATTTTTACGATGGTCTGTTATGTCGGTGTACCAAATTTTGAACATAATATTTTTGGAACGCACTTGATATGGACATAATAATTTGTTAGCTAAACTCATTTTAGGCTTCACTTATAAAAATCAAGTGAAATTTTTTCTTTAAAAATTATGAGTAAGTATACCGCCCGCGTAAATAGTACCCCACGGGAATACTGCTCTTTTTCGGGACAAAAAGTAGCCTATGTTTCAACCCAGAGCCTAAACTGGTACCGTACTAAATTTCATCGAAATATGTCCAGTAGTTTTGGCATGAAAGAGTAACATCCATCCATCCATCCATCACATTTGTAATAGTAGTATGATTTTCAATATTACGTATTATACCTAATACTATGTCTGAATTTTTGTCGATAAGACGTTAACGTAAAATAATGTAGGGTAAGGGTATTATGGGTAAGGTGTCGCTTAGATATACTACTGTAGTTCAAGTGTTTTAAAACAAATATAAACTTTTTGGCCTTCTAATAAGGCTTAGATTTATTTATATGAAATTGTATTAGTTATTGAGTAATGATAACAAGAATGATTTGGGAGCAACTTTCTATACAAACTAGTATGTTATATGCGCGAGTACACCTGACCGATATGTGCTATTACATTTAATTGTCTATAGCAATATAGCCTTTAGGTGCAAGCAAAAAGTACTAGTATCCTCTGAACTTGAAGTATGACTAAGATATTGTCAAATGTGCTCTACATATTATTATTTATCACAGTTTAGCCAACAATTATGTAAGTCGCGCCTTAGATTGGACTACTGCTTGTTCTTGCTCTATATTTCTGATTAATGATGTGGCATGGCAATAATCAATTAGAGAATATATCAGCATTTTTAATGGCACGAAGGCTACTTTTAATGCTAAAAAAAATTACAGTTACCATAAAATACTAATATATTTTTACTTTATGACACTAGTAAGTATATTTCATGGGAACTGGATTTTTTTTTTGGTTTATTACGCAAACCACGATGGGCAGAAAACAAAAAATAATAAGTGAGTATTTCTAATAATAATGTGGGATTAGATAACGTATAATTAGCAATACAACTTAAGAAATACAAAAATGAATATTAAGCTAATGAAAAAATTTCTATCAATTAATGTTGTAATCATTAACCCACACAAATTACCGCATTTCCCTAAATCAAAAGATCTTTTAAAACCAGATAATATGATGAGTTCAATAAAGAATATTTTTTATCTGTGTAAGCAAACATTCTTTTGTGAAGCAGATGAGATACAGCTAGGTTATTTATCAAAATACGTGACCGCTTATGTGTAAAAATACAATGGTGTATACGAAATGAACTGGCCATATATTATTGTTAGTCGCCCGATAGTCTATTAACAAACGGCATCACCGTCGGTTCTCACATGTAACTCATCTCGCTGGTAGTTGTCGAGTTCGATTTAACAACTAGTTTCTCAAATCTCCCCCAGCCAATAATCTATTGAGAAATTATTTTTCGATTTTCGTTAAAAATCTGCATTAATTTTAATCCGCATTAGAAATAAATGGTAGCAACAAAATAATTTCGAAGACAAATCATGTTAAGACATTATTAAATAAATACTTTGAGTATGTAAATACTGTAGACAAAACATTTTAAAATCCACCAACGTAAAGCCTCGTAGCGATATCTTTTACCGATATGAAAATACTTACCGCGATGAGTAAACATCGGAAATCAATAGTCTGTCGAGAACCCTTGTTAGCGCCTATAACAGTTAAGAAGTTATTACACAGTAGAGGCGTAGCGCGTGGGCGACGGCCAGTGTAAGTTGACCTTTAGTGCGATAGAGAGCTATTGCAACACGACTTGTCTTGAATAATTGCTATCTATAGTACAGATAACTAGGATTGATTACAAACCGAATTTCTAAATCTCATCAGATTTAAGCGCCGCTTGTTTTGATACACATTTATCATGTTTTAAGTGTCACATTGTAACCGTTAAAAAAGTTGCCCTGAAAGCGAATTTATGACTTTTAACATGAAGTAGGTTTGTTTATAACCAAATCTGGGGCTTACCCAGTTTAGATTTACCTAAAACCGCGGAGACTGCAGGTAAAGAACGTTTTTACTAATTTTAGTATAAAAAGGTGTTATTGGTGTGTTATCACTTGTTATAACTTATAAGCTTACGCTTGTCTAACGTCCTGCAATATAAGCTTAGCGTGAGAGCGGCTTATGTATATCGCCAGAGATTAGAAGCAAAATATATTAGGTGCGGCAGATTTTATTAATCTCAATACGATGCTACTGCAATGTGAATTTAACTTACAATTCACTTTTAAATTCGGCATTCGTCAGCACACCCTGAAGCAAAAACTGTCCCGTCAAGTCAGTCGGCGCATTTCCGAAAGGTCGACAAACTTTGACCGCGGAAACATGTCAAAATTCACACAAGCGCATTACGCCGTGTGTCCTTATTATATAAACAACTGTGATTTGCTACTTACTACCACCCATTAAATTTACAGGTACTCATTAGAGTAGGTACCTGCCCGTGAGTGAGAATTGCGACCCATAAATTTACATAGTAGCTATTAACAACTATTGAGTTTTATTAAATACATAGGCTGCACTAAAAGTATCGGGAATGGAATATTTCCACTGTTCCTGTCATATTAAAATCTTTTTAATTTAAAACTCCTTGGTTTTAAAAATTGAATACCGTTTATTTATTTAAAAAAAGATTCTCGGTCTTGTCACAAGGTCTTGTCAAACTTGTTTAGTCGTTGAGAAAATGTAATTGACTCGAGAAAATTCTAGAGCGATGATTTATTATCACTTTCGAAGTGGTTTAACACAAAAACAGTGTGTTGACCGGATGATTTCTGCATTTGGTGATGAAGCCCCATCCAAAACCACAATTTATCGCTGGTTTGCTGAATTTCAACGTGGTCGTGTCAAGCTCAGTGATGATCCCCGTCAAGGTCGTCCAAAAACTGCAGTCACCCAAGAAAACGTTGATGCTGTGCGTAAGCTGATTGAGGAAGGTCGACATGTGACATACCGCGAAATTCAGGCAACTTTAGACATTGGCATGAGTCAAATACAAATAATCTTGCATGAACAATTAGGTGTAAAAAAGTTGTTTTCCCGATGGATACCGTATTTGCTCTGTGAAGATTAAAAAGCGGCTCGCGTTACTTGGTGCGTCAGAACTCTCGAAAGATTCCATGCAGGATCCTCAAATGCTGTATACAACATCGTATCAGGTGACGAATCCTGGATATACGCGTACGAACCCGAAACAAAAAACCAGTCACGAGTTTGGGTGTTCGAAAATGAGATAAAGCCAACAAAAATTGTTCGTTCACGGAGTGTTGCAAAAAAAATGGTGGCCACGTTCGTCTCCAAAACCGGCCATGTTGCGACTATTCCTCTTGAGGAACAAAGAACGGTTAATGCAGAATGGTATGCTAACATTTGTTTGCCACAGGTCGTTTCTGAACTCTGTAAAGAGAACTGCAACCGCCGCATCATCCTCCATCACGACAATGCGAGTTCTCACACCGCGCACAGAACAAAAGAGTTTTTAGAGCAAGAAATCATAGAATTATTAGACCATCCGCCGTACAGCCCCGACCTAAGCCCTAATGATTTCTATACTTTCCCTAAAATAAAGAATAAATTGCGTGGTCAGAGATTTTCATCACCTGAAGAAGCTGTGGACGCCTACAAAACGGCCATTTTGGAGACCCCAACTTCCGAATGGAATGGTTGCTTCAATGATTGGTTCCATCGTATGGAAAAATGTGTCTTTCGCGGAGAATACTTCGAAAAGCAATAAATACATTTTTAAATAGTAATGTTGTGTCACTTCCTTGATTCCCGAAATTTTCAGTGCCGCCCTCGTACTAGCTGTTGCCCACGGATCCGCGCGCGTAAATACAGTATCCCAAAAGAACACTGTACTTATTCGGGATAAAAGTAGCCTATGTTTTAATCCAGCGCCTAAACTACTACCATACCACATTTCATCGAAATCCGTTCAGTACTTTTTGCTTGAAAGAGTAACAAAGACCCATCCATCCATCCATCCTCACAAACTTTCACATTAATAGTTGGAAATAGCTGTCCCGACGTACGTTGTTCTGTCTGAACTGGAATAAATTAATAACGAAACAGTTGAACTGAACGCACCTATAAAATTTGACAGTCAAGTGAAAAATTGAACAAAGTGAACAGTTAGCATGGGAAAATTCGATCATCGTTTCACATATACATCCATCCAGCTATTTTATTTTTTTCATAAAAAAAAATATGACGATTTGAAAACTTTGAGGAACTTTGCCAGGATACTGTTTCTTTGCGACAATTAATAAAACATTTACTTAGTATTTTTAAGAGGACCATTAAGTTTTAATGCGATTCCAAGGTGTCGAGTGGGTCATAACATTTTATAGCTATCGCATCGCACACGCCATATTACGTGGTCACTTTATTCCTGCTATCTTGAGAACCATTTATGACATTGATATATCAAAAATATTCACCATCGATAGCGAGACTGACTGCTTGTTACATCGACAAAGGTTCGTCAACTTTACCTATTATTTAATGGTAAGCATTCCATAGATATTGATCTTATATGGGTATTGATTTTTATATGTACTGTCATTCTGGATTTACCTTTAGGTACTGTAGTACCTACATCTCAGTACAGGAAGTAATACGAATTATAGTGCATACGAGCTGAAGCCGCAACTTCATTTGCGTGGAATTATTAACGGAACCCTATCTGATTATATTATATGACGCTAAGATAAAAGTAGCCTTAAAGTTACTCCTTATAACATCAGCTATCTCCCAGAGAAAGTCCGGTCAGAATTGACCCGGCCGTTTCAGAGACTAGCTGGAACAAATAGACACACAGACAGACAGGCAGGCAGACAGACAGACGGACAGACAGATTAAAATATTAAATTTTTTTTTGGTACCTACTTATATAATTTTTGGTACCTAATACTATCATAATATTATGCATTTAGTGCTAAGCTGTTAATTTTAAATAATATTATAAACAGACACTTCAATTTCATTTATTTGGATTTAATTTTTTTCTTATTTTTTTTTCATGCAAGTGTTTGCTTAATTTTGTGATTAAAGCTTTCATATTAGGTCGCTGGTAGTCACCTGATCCTCGTGATAATACGTGAATAACGACACGACATCGACATCCAAAGTTTTGCCGAAGCCATCTCATGCACTTTTTGTGCACAGGTGTAGTCGAAAGTGAGATCACGCGCTCAGGTTCCCGACATATTTTAAAACCGTTTCAGTATTCAACAATTGATATTATTGACAACTTTTATTAATTAATAACTACATATTATATATTAAGCGTTATATTATAAACTTAGCCACAAATCACAAAAATTCAAAATTGGCGACGTACGAAAAATTGAGATACGTAGAGGGGCTACGACAACTTATGTAGTGAAATTTAAAATTTAATAATATATTCGAAATTGCGGATACATATTTTATTGCAGTACTGAACCCTAGCAACGTATCCTCTCAGTGTGACCCAGATGCGGCAACCTTTGCGCCCTGTAAGGAAACGCCTGCGCCCGCGCCGCGCCGCGCCCGCTGTTGTGGCGAGAGCACGCATGGTATTTATGACGTAACAACGCGTGATTAATATTCGCAATTTAAATAAAAAAGGTATAAAAAAAAAAATTAAAAATAACTGCGATTTTTTTTACTATGGGTTGACCCGGACCGGATTAAACTGATCGCCGGATGGTATGGTACCGTAGCGGTCTAATGAAAGTTTTTGTTTTTTTAATTAAATGTCATTAAGGTGAAAATACCTACTTATACTTTATTAAAACTTTTTATCCTATTAACTGTTTAGATTGTTACCTAGATAACTATCACATACGACTTTAGTTCCATTCAACACTAAAGTAAAACCAGTTTTCTGTAGAAATAAGAGTCAAATTTTCTATATTTTTTGCTATGTCAACATGTCTCTTAGTCCATTATCAACTAAATTACCACTACTTCCACTATCAGGATAAGTTTTTGCCTATAGATAAAACATCTTATTCCTTTGAGTTCCTCCAAAAAACGCTGATGATGATTATGAATTTTGAGTGTGCACGAACATATCGCATTAGGGAGTACTTTTGTTTGAAACCCGAGACCACCACTAGTGGCGGGCTATATCGATGCCGCGATGTTCTGAACAATCACTCACACGATGTCAAGCACGTCAGATTGACAGCTTGCGTCATTTAAACTAGAGAGTTGGCACATTACTATTTTTTATCGATATTAATGTGGTGCACCACTATGTACTGTTACAAAACCTGTCACTATAAGAGCTCTGGAAGTCCAAAAAGTATTGTGTAGTTTTGGAATAGGTAATCCACGGTTTACCTAGGTTTACAGTACTGTAGTTTCAGTATAGTTCGTACTGAACACACTATTTGTAAATTACTCTAGTTGTTGAAATTTAGTATGCAGGGAGTTTTGGGGGAGAAAAATCAATTTAGCTAGGTATTATCCCTGGGAAATGGCGCATTTTAAACCTATATTTGTTTTTTATTTCGTCGTGCAACAATATATCAATAATTTCGACTCTATTATGTCAGTCCGATTGGCAGTTTGGCACGCGTATGTATAATTTTTGCTTGGTTCGAAAATTTGGAATGTGGTGGGTTCGAATTCGGGTCACATAAATATTTTTGTAAGTAATTCTTTTTATTTTTAAATATATCTGAACTCCGAGCAAAGCTCGGTTACTTAGAAACTTAAAGTTTAAGAGATGATAGTCACATTATTTTAGAGAAGTTCATGTGACTTCCTGAAAGCTATGCTGTAAAATTCTACAATATTGTAATATTGAATAATGTGAATTTAATTTCACTTTGCGGTAACTTATTTAAGCAATAAAAACTTGTTACATGTATAAATTTGCATTTAGAATGAATGCATGTAGACTTTAGAATGTGTAGGCGACGTTTTATATGTGAAGCCTGAACGAGTGGCACACATGATACAATATCTATATGTATGTAGGACATTCCACTTGCTAATTACTGACTTAAAGGCTGGGAGAGTTCAGAATAATATGTGATCTTTATTCCAATGTAAGTAATGAGTCTCTGGGATCAGTGGAAGCTCCAAATGAAGATTTCCGACCAAGCGAGGTGGTATGCTCGGTCAGGATGAAGCCCATTTGTATGAATTTCAGATGTTGTATATATGTATATAGCGCCGAACTGTGAAAACTTCGATAGCGCGATTCATGATTGTGGCGCTAATTGGTCCGCCACAAGTTTGTAAAGTTATATGGTAATTTGAGCAGCGCTAGTAATAGTGCGTATTGAGTGACTACTATTGATTTAATTTTATGATAAGAAGGTAGTCGGGTAGTTAAGATAAAATTAGACAAATATCCGTAGAAATTACGTAAATAGGTCAATAATTGCCGAAGTTGTTTCCTGAAATGTCTTTTCACTAAGGTTCCAAAAGGTTCAGCTGTTCAAAAAATCGTCTTAGCAGCCTTTTCTTCTTCTTATAAGATCCCACACTATCCTTTTTTGATGTACCTACCTGCTATCTGTAGGTACTAGTGGCGTGGGGTTCCTATTACTACATTCCTAGCGGCTTCACTTACCACTTACCTTCTGAAGACCCTGATTCAAATCCCCACCTATTATACAAGCTAGGGCTTCCCTATTAAGGAGAACCAGCCTTCGCCACTGGTAGGTACACTAAAAAATATTTTCTGATTTAATTTAGCACTTGTCAATAAAAAGTTTAATCTTTCTAGAACTAACCGTTTGCAAGGTAAGTCGGAGACGGACGGATGCACGGACAGATAGACGAAACTGTAAGGGTTTCGAGACGTGAACTACGGAATAAAAATTTTTGGTGAATAGAGAAATACTTTTGCACCTTCATCTGATATCTCACTGTTATCACAGTGACAAATTGAACGCATGACCGTACTCATGTTTACGCAATACAAACACGTAACAGCTACATTTGAATAAATCTATTAATCACTGCAGTCGGCTCCTGATGGCCGATAACGACTTATTAATACGTCTTGTGTAATGGGTTCTACAGTTTTTTATCTATTGTGTAACGCAGGAGTTTGGTGAAGACATTGAAAAGGCTGTCTATTAACCATAGTGATTTAAGATATTTAATATACATAAAGGTTAAATAGAGTTCTTCAATATAAGCTTGGTGGTCTAAACAGGTCAAAGCAGTATTTCACTCCGTTACAACGCCAAATAAACTATAATGCGCGGGTTCAGCGTCACAGCTCTCATCTCTGTGCAGTGTCCAGGAGCACCGAAGTACCAGCTTCTCTTTCCATTAGCTGATCAGTATGCTCGTTTTCACCTTACTTTTGGAAGAATATCTCTCAAAATTCAGGTTGAGCTTTATGATAATGACAAATTTTCATATTATAATGCTTATTGACATGTATTCTTTGTCCCTAGTATTAATATTTTATTAAGTTAAAGTTTTTTCTCATTGCGACATAAAACAAAGAAATTTTATTTCAATTGTAATTTGATTGCAATCACGAAAATAAAAAAAAGGGTCAACTCTCTCTCTTTATCGTTGACCGTTCACGACGTTCGGAAATAACCAGCATCGAGAAAAGTCTTATTAAGATATTGTTTCATCAATCATTTATTTCCTGTGGCGCGTGACTTTCTAAACGCATATCGCGGCTTGGCCATAGTTCGGCAGGGCATTAGCTGATCGTGTGACATGTCTAGACGAATGTAGGTACTTTAACGTAAGAGATACATGATAAGTATAATACCGAAGTGCAAATCCTACTCCTATTATAAATGTGAAAGTTTGTGAGAAGGGATGGATGGATTTTTGTGACTCTTTCACGCAAAAACTACTGTACGGATTTTGATGAGTTTTGGTATAGCAGTAGTTTATGCTATGGTTTACACATAGGCTTTCTGTCCCGAAAAAGTACAGTGTTCTCGTGGGATATTAGATAAATACCAATATGATTATGCATATAATATTACGAACTATCAATCTTTACTGTCATAAAGAAAGTAAGTCTATATAGCTCACAATATAAATGTTAATACTGCTCAAAAATAAGGTACTCGTAAAAAGTTCGTATTATTTAAAGGTAGTATGATTAATAATTTTGAAGTAAGGGTTTATCTTGGCTACAGAGAAATATATAATAATAAGTATTGCGTAGGATAGATAGTAATGCCCCTGTAGCCGTTACCGTCTATCCTGCGAATCCACTGCTCAGAAGAGTTATACGTATATTAATACCGTTATTTAAAAAATATACAAAAAACCCGACTGTCAAATAATTTGATGTACCACAAAATGTACCCACTCTCTCTGTCTCTCTGTCTCTGTCTCGTGTCAATGTCACTCAGACGAATCTAATGATATATCTCAAGCTCAAAGCAAGGCTATAGAGCGTTCAGAAGAAATATACATACATACATACATACACTCGAAGAATATAACCTCGCTTCTAGTACAGTCGGGTAAATGCGTTTCATTTTAAAAATAGTAGTCGATAGGTATCGAGTGCTACCACTGAGCGTAATGTTGTATCAATATCAACAGTCGTGTGATCGTGTCTTCCGCGCCGGTACGCTGTAAACATTTAGAGGTCGAACATAGATACCATCAACGTAACGGATAAACGCAGTCATTACTTATAGACATAAAAACTGTTGCTTTTAAAATGTTTTTATGGTACTTTTAATTCATTTTTTTAACTTCATATAATTTATACGATAATCGCCTTATCGTTTCAAAATTAAACTATGACAGATTTTTCGTAATTCCACCGCCTTGTCCTATCCCACCCACAATGTAATAACTTAGCTAAGTTCCTGGGAAACCGAGCTTTGTTCGGAGTTCTAGTAGTACGGAAAATAATTAATTGTCGTTAATTATGTAATAAAAGATAGTCAATAAAATATTAGTTTGGCCGGGACTTGAACCCAGACACCAATTAGCCAACAACGCAAAAAGTACAACGCGTACGTAGCTGAGCCACGCGCTTTGACAATTAAGGAGCGGAATAAAAATTCGCAGTCTCCCAGCTAGATAGAAACCCACTGCGTAATAAATTTCATTGAAATTTTTGAAGCCGTTTCCGAGATTCAGAGTCTAAATAATTAAATATATATAATACCAGAATTGGTTGTTTAAAATATAAGATTTGCGATAACTTTCCTTAGTATTTGAAGAATATGTTGGCCAAAACTCACCTTCTCCTCTCCATTGACGAACTCGTGTTCGACGCTAAGTTCATTAGTTTTTTCCCCGTTCAGACCATCCTTCACATTGTATTCGTTTAAACTGTCATTAACCATAGATAATACACTCCTATCCTCTGCGTCGGTTTCATTAATTTTGAAGTCTGTAATCGAGCACTGATTGTCCGGCTGACGTAGCTCCAGCCTGATTGTTTTGTTCACATCCCTGTTGATGCTTATATTGATGCTGGGCTGCACCATTTTGTTTTCGTCAAGGTATTCTTTTCTTTTCAAATTCTTATTTGCGACTATAATGTTATTGTTCTTGTTTGTTTCTATGTCGTATTTCTGTTTCTTGGATCTGATTGGACCGTTCAGTATGTCATCTACAGTAAGGTCCTGCTCCGTCATGCCGGGCAGGTGGTCGTCTTTGGTCATAGTGCTGTAATTGGTCGCATCGCAGGGTTATTGGGCGCTATTGTGCGGCGTAAATCATCGACAGATCATTATCGAGATGACCGCTATCGAGGACCGGCGTAGCTTGACTCCTCGGCCCCAAACGGTCACTTATATTCCGATGATTTGTTTAAGCTCCGCTCAAATTGGTCGCTATTGTAACCGGGCTGGGTAACTATAGTGAACTTTTACACGATTATTGGTACGATTACGTTTTGTCTGAGAATTCGATTTTCTCAACCGAATCTTTTTTTTTAATTTTCTATGATTAACATCTGTATATTTGTTAAAATTACAGTATTGTTGGCTTGCGTCTTTTATAATTGAAGGTTCGTAGCCTATAAGTCCATTTCTTAATACAAATCTTTCGTCTCAACTTATCACTTGTGTCGTATTCTTGCACTTTCCTTTGATCGTTATCCACTTGTTCATAACATATTAGTAAGTCTCAAGTATCTTTATTTTCAATATTTAAACGGTACAAAACAAAACGCGTAATTATAATTTGCTTCTTATTTTCAAAACTTCATTTTTAATTTGTAGGCGTTCGCGACTAAAACTTTTTACAATTCGAATTTGGCGCTGCGGTGCGCAGGTGAGCGGTCGCGGGCGGCGCGTCGCTCGGGGCTATCACATGGAGTGAGCGCGCCCGCCGGACATGATAAAGACGGGGATTGAATATACTATGTGACGACACTCGCAGATAAAACACAATCATTTACACAGGGAAATTATTTTTTTTTATATACGATAGCCGCTTCTGACGTGACAAAGATGGAGTTTGGAATACCGTATAACGACAAATTTTAGATTTAGGTCTATTTTACAAGACATTTATATATTGGATATTTTACTGAAGACAAAAATAAAACTGTTAATTGGTTAGTGTACACTGAGTTGTGGTAATTTCAGAGCCAGTAACCTATGCTTAATATAAATTTCAAAATAATTTAAAAGTACAGTCTAAATCCTTACTAGGTAATATTATTATAAACACGAAAGTTTGTATGTATGGATGTTTGTTACTTTTTCACGCAATAACTACTGATAGGATTTTGATGAATTTTGGTACTAGTTCAGACTCTGGATTCACACATCGCGGGGCTTCTTTGTGCGCGTACGAAGACGTGGCCATCATTAAGTACATAATATAAGTTACGATTAATATATAATGTAAGTTTCTAAAGATATATTTATAAAAAGCAATGAAAATTCATATTGAAAGTGAAATTAAAAAACTTGAGAGGTGTCTTGGAGATATATATATATATATATATATAGATTAGCCGGAACAAACACACAGACTGACAGACGGACAGAAAAATGTTAACAATTTATATTTCATTGTAAGTACCGATCATACTTTTATATGCAGTAAGTGAAAATAAAAGCTGTTAATTTGAAATTACAAACAGACACTTCAATTTTGTTTATCTGTATAGATATAATATATTATATTATACAAAACAAATAGTTGAACTAAGTATATATAGTGCGCGCGGAACTAGCGCCTTAGGTAGGGACAGGGGTTGCTTGCTCGCAGTGTTGCCGCCGCGAAGTCCGGCTCCGTACTGAGTAATAACATCAAGCGCTCGGCTAGCTAGTCACAATATGTAACAGTCATAACAGTCACAATGTGTAATTGCAAAATTCTACATTATTGTCAACGTGATAAGGTCGTTTTTTGTATCATTCTTAATAGTCGTTATTACATTGTGATTTCGAGTGGCAAAAAGTGTCGTGCCAATATAATTCGCCTAGCCTCAATATCGCAACGCGCCATAAGGAACTTCGTTCCAATAAGGTTTAAACTTACGCTTGAAAGCTCCGGTCGAGCTTTCGTTTTATCTGCCCATTTTGAGTGTGATACACGAGAAGCTTCCTCCTCGCACCACGTCGCGAATCTATAACATTGTTCCTTTCATACGTCCAGTTCGATTGCGGCTGTGTGTATGTATGGTCGCCTACAAGCCCGGTACACCACTTTCGTACCTTATTGCCATTGAAATAAGATCGTGGGACACCGGGTCTAGTGGACGCGTGTGTGACGCGCGGCTGGACATTGGTCGGACGTAATTTATGTGATTACTTTTTTATATGTTTCTTGTTAAGATATTTTTCTAATGATAAATGATAATAGAGAACGAATATTGCTTACGTAAGCATATTTTAATGTGCATTGTTATTAAATTCGATTTCGACGATCTCTGCGGCTCGATGGTTGAGCGCGTTGGTGCTCAAGTCGGGTTCGAATCCCGCCGAAGGACCAAAAAGTTTTCTATGCTCCTGGGTCATGGATGAGTATTAAATATACTTGTCTGGTCCCCGTAACAAACGTTCTTCGGATACTTACCACGGGGCCAGATTGACGTGGTGTGAAGCGTCCATAGATATTATAAATTATTAATAAACAATCGAAAATAACTTTTGAATTTTGTGATACGCCTTAATACTTATATAGCTACCGAGTTTAATTGTTAAGAGCATTGTTAGGTTCAGACCATCTCCATTTTATTTAAAGAATTATTTTATTCCAAAAGTAAGTGAAAATAACTAAGATTTTTATACAACACAATTTTCAACCGACGTATAAAAGACTTCAACGCGAGCTACGGTGTAGCGAAATATTTTTTTCATTAATAAAAAACTTTTACCACAGATTAAAGAAAGAGAAACAGATAAACAGCCTCATAGTTAGTTTTCAATATGATTGCACTACTACAAATTGTGTAAATTTGTGGGCCGCTGAAGGGGACGTACCTACCTCAAAATTTACAAATTTAGATTGATTTGGATCGTTCTATGAAAGCCGTTTCTCTGTACGTAGGTACTTATATTTTCTACTATGTGCTTTTCCTATACTGTGCTGAACCGCCAATGTATAAATACCCAGGTACTAACAGCAAATGTGTATAGTTAATAATTTAGTTTGATTAAATTTTTTAATTAAAATAAACCCGATCTAAAATTGAATGAGGAAATCTCAAGTATGTGACAATGCGTGGGCGAAGCCGGGTGTGGAGCCTAGTGGCCCGGGGTCAGGCCAGGTCTATTGACATGTCAACAGGTTGTACGAGTCAATGACTTGACAAACTGTTCTGCTAACGATACTCGCCACCTACGTACCCCTTCAAGTCTAACTATGTCGTCTATTTCAATTATAATTTTAAAGTGACATGATTTCTAATCATTGTTTTTAATTATTATTTTCACTTCTTGGCACTGATTGTTTTTAGTTAATGGGAACTAAAGTTTAATTATTGAAAGTACTTTTTTTAAAATCTCTAGTTCACTTAAATATTGTACCTACCTGTGTTAAAAACTTATAATGATTTCGATAACGTCCAGTATATTTTTCCAAACGTCAAATAATGGGCAAGTTAAATTGGAAACAAAAAATCGTAAACGCATAAAATATATGCGGGAAAACAGCTCACAAGGTATTTGACTTTTGAAAAACTTATTCAAAGCGCCACCTAACGTCAAGTATCCGAACTGCTTGCTTAAGCATTTATCGTTCAACTTTTTCAAATCGTCAATAGATGGCGCTTACAACAGTGAAAGTAAAAAGAAGCGTTATCATTTTTAGTGCTTTCTTTATTTATTTTACCTTATTTCGTGTATTATTTTATTGAAATAAATCATTATGAATTGAAAAGTTATCACTTTGGCTTTAAGTTTATATTTTAGTATTAAATTCTGTATTTCAATAATACCTAAATCGAGCCATCTAGCGGAAAGTGTTTTTAGGGTTCAAGAGTTATATTTTCAGTACACTTACCCAGGTGGCGTTACTGTCGTTAGACACCGTTTGAAATGTTGGTACACAACGAAAAGTCATTTTCTTCTAAATATATCCTTATTTCTGTCATCAATTAGGTGTTTTCTTCTCGCAGCTTACCTGAAAATAACAAAGTATATTAAATAACAGCTTAAACGAATAATTTATTTGCGTCTATTTGGATTTCAGTGTGTATTTTGCACATTAACTCCTTAAAAACGGCCTTTGTTCCAATATTAGGAATGTAATAATTATTCTTGATCTTATTTACTTATTATCTGATGCCCGCAACTTCATTTGCATAGGACTAACGGAAACGGAAGCCTATTTTTAAAACGGAATCCTAAAATAATAGTAGCCTATGTTAGACCTTATAACATCAGGTATCTGCCAGTGAAAATCGGTCCAGCCGTTTCAGAGATTAGCCGGAACAAACAGACAGACAGACGGACGGACAAAATTTTTAAAAATTGATATTATATTGTAAGTTCCGAATATACTTTCATATGCATTATGTGAAAAGCTATTAATTTAAAATTACAAACAGACACTTCAATTTTATTTATCTGTTTAGATTAGATAGTTATGTTATGTTCTGGTAATAACCAGAATACGTTATACGTTTCTTGTGACCCAGGACTTTTTCTGCACTGGCAATTAAAAAAAACTGAGATAATTTAAAACAAAACAACACAAATATAATCAAGATTCTTCATGAAACTGTGTAAGTCGTCACTATGTTTGTGTGGTGTTTTCCTACGTTGAATTTTGAAATTTTATTCGAGCAATCAAGCCCTTATCTTAAAGTGTTGCACGTCATAACAAAGTACCAGGATAACATAGGCGCTCGCAACACATCACGTAAGTATTTAAATCGGCCGGAAACCTGTAATATAGACCATCACTCACTTCTGACGGCCAACGCAATAATTGCCGCCAATTAAATTGTCAATAACGCATCTAAATCACTAGAGCCTACACTTATGGAGGTATGTGTAAGGTTTAATCAAATATGGATCTAACTTAATTTTAATGCTTTGTTCTATTTCACGAATCTAGAAAGTTTCCTTTTGCAATGCAATAGAAAGGCTTATATTATGGTAGATCAATTTAAACTATAGAGTTTGTAAATGCGATGCTTTAAATGGAAAATAAAATCATAGGTGTGAAATTTTATGTATAGTGTCAGCTCATACGATTCGCGACGCGGCGCTGCATTTTTAAAATAGTAATTGAAAATTGAATGATGAATCGCTATCTTAAAATGCAATACCGCGTCGCGTATCATCTCTGGCCGTATATTACAGACTTGTTATCTCAGTGTGTTGCAAGTTAGCAAAACTACGGTGCAAATTCTATGGATATCATTGAAGCAGTGGAAAATATTCAGTAGGCACTTGGATATCCTTGCTTTTTCAGCGCCTTACCTATATAAAATACTGTCATGTGTATTGATAAATTTTTAGTAACATAAGTGGTGAAATAGGCGTCGTTAAAATTTGCGATAATTTAACGTAAAAGATAAAAAATCGCATCCAGCGCCATAATTGTCAGGTGAAAGTCAAGTGTTGCCACATTTAAAACGCTCAATTTTTATTGACAGTTATTTTTAAGCTGCGCCGGCGGAGCAGAGATTAACCACGATAATTTCTAGGTATTGCTCGCCCGTGCCACGCCTGGGGCGCCCTGGCCGGTTCCGAGCGATGAAAAAACTCAACCTTTATTCCTATAGCGGTAGACGTGTTATTATTTTAACGTGGTATGTTAGTTATTTCGGCGACTCATGTTGTTTTATATACAATAAGTCGAAAGGCGACCTTTACAAAATAAGAATATTTTGTATATCGACTGTCGCTTTAGGGAAAATCAAAGATTCACACTATAATGAGGAAAATCTTACTTCACTTTTTTCCGAAGCACATCTAGACGTAATATTAACGATAGTCATTATAATATTACGTAGTAGGTATGCTTAATTCTATAACATTTACCTCATATTAAAAATAAGCAAAAAAGAATAAATATTCAGGCACGTGGTTGAAACTAAACTTCGTTTTTTAAAGTAAGCAGACCAGATTGTATTCCATAGTTTTTGATTGAGCGCATTTTTGAAATACCGAAAAACGGAAGCTCATAATTTACTCGTAAAGGCTTCTGCACGTAAAAAGGTCTTATATCTCTCATCTCACGTATTTTAAACACAATCTTAACAACAACGAAATAATGAATTAATTTGAAAATATCCCAAAAAGCGTATTATAGTTTGGTAGCTCCGACTTTTCAACATTCCATGCTGGTGTATTCCTTTTTTAAAATTCGGGTTCGAATTAAATTGCCAGTGAGTTTTTTTTCTTATATTACGAATTATAATTCTATTATGCCCAGTGGGTACAGAGTTAAACATTTTGAAATGAGGCACCTGTTCAGTGTCTTAAATACTTTTCAGTTTTCACAAAATATGACGAGAAAAATTAAAATGTACCTAGATATGAATCTTAATATAGCTTGTTGTTATTTGCTACATAAATTAACCATATTTTTATTGCCTACTTATTACTAGGTATTTGGTAAAAAATTATGATTTTTTTTAAAGTATCGTTTTCAATGACCACATTAAGCGCTTAGTTGGTTCAAGCTTTTAAAATGTTTGGAGATTTTAATAATTGACCTCGGTTAAGCGTCGGCTGCCAGGGGGCGGGGCCGCGTGATGGATGCCTGCGCCGGCGCTGATCGAATGTCCTACTCCAGCCCTGTTACACGCACCGTCAAGTGAAACCGAATTAAAAACTCTATATCCATAGAAGAGAAATGAAACGAAAGGCAATAATAAGTTTGTAGAATTTAAAACGTTGAAATTGTTTTAAGCGTACGTTAGAATCCTTCGAGATTGGGTAAGCAAGTTTGCCTCTGATATGTTTTGGATAAGATATTATTTTTTATCCACATTTCGGATGACACAGGTTAGTCGTTGAAATATAACAAGAAAAATTAAAAATATTTTAACACAGTGAAATGCTAAAAAACTGCATCCAACGCTTTATTGACAAATTAAGCTCATTACAATAATACAAACTAATTAAAAACTAACAAGCAAATTAACATTGATATGGAATGAATCAATTAACGAGAAGTTAATAAATAATATTGTGACCGTTTGAGACCTTGAGCTCAGCAGGCATGAGGTGGGCATGAGGCACTGCGGACTGCGGAGACTCAGTAAGTAATCATTCACGGACCCATGCTGGGCGGATATCGGTGGCAAAATAATTTCTCAACCAGTTAGCACCGTTTTATTTAATGTATTTTCAACTACCATGCTATGTACTTAGTTGCATAAAAACATATAACTAAAAATAACAGCTAAAACAGCTACCGGTACCTTAAGCAAGCATCAAAGGTCAATTCGTTTATATTCGACATTTTTACACATCTCGAGACAACGTAATATAGGGAAGTATTAATATGGAAAATTTGTGTTAATTTAGAGCAAGACAAATCCAATCGCTATTACTTAGTCAACAAAGCTAATTAAAATTGGTCAGTTAATTATAGAAGCTAAGGATTTCTCTTTAATTGTTATCACTTCTCAATTCTCATGTAATAGTAGAGTAAGGTGTAGAAATTGTCCGTCTTATAAACAAGCACGTATTTATTTTAACTTGTTGTAACTTTCATAATTATGTTTTGAACGCCTTCGTGGTCTAGAGGTTTTTTTATCGTTGACAGGGCTTATTTTTTGCCATCTTTTCTTTTTTTCTTGTCATTTGCTTCCATACTAGTATTTACCATTTTTTATTTATTCCTATTTTCATTTACAATACTTGCAATTACCGTTGTACAATATAAATCTAATTTCCATTAACAATACAATAAAACTATAAGAATACAAAAATGATGCAATAGCAGGTATACATAATAAATTCAATAATAATTTTAAAATACAAACAAAATGGTGCAACAGCAAAATAATAAAATACTAAATACTGCTCTATATCGTATCTATTGCTTGCAAAAATCGGGCACACGAGTAGCAGGTGAGGAACCGTCTCCTCAACTCCCGGCAGTTTTGCCCGGGCTCCGGGCAAAACTGACACAAGCACGATGGATCCTCCTTCAACTTGAATCTGTTCAAGTAGAAGGCGAATTCACCGTGACCAGTCAGTACTTGTGTGGTGTAGTGTGTGATGTCTATCTTGCGGAATATTTTGAATGCAGCAGCAGCGCTTGGGAAAAAGATCTTTGTGACTCCGGCCGTCCCGCCCGTATCGTATCTCCTGTCCCATTCCCCAATCGTATCCTGTTTCAAGATACGCTTGATGAATGAAACAGGGCATCGATCATAGTCGGGGTTTCTCTTCGATCCCAGAGAAACTCAGCTCTACCTGCTCTGCCAGATGTGGGTCCTCAATCGCAATAGCCATTCGCTCCATCTCCCTGTCCCTCAATGCAGGGTGTGACACCCCCTTCTTGATCTCATAAAGTCTCGAAGCTTCGAGTATTCTGAGATCAAGAGGGAGTATCCCAGGCAACGGCACTGCAGAGTTCATGGAGACGGTCCGATATGCTCTGCAGATCTTTTGGGCAAAACCCCGTTGGACGGTGTTAAGCTTTGGACCTCCATCTTTTCCACGGTGGGTGCCTACGTTGCCGCTGCATACATAATAGTTGGTTCTATAACCGAGGTGTATATGAGCTTTATTACCTGGGTGTTTTACCCCTAACCCTACTCTGGCTATCCTTGCTAGAAGTTTGTAGCAGCTTTCGACAGCCGTTACTGACGTGGGTGTTAAATGTCAGCCCGCTATCTATCGTTACGCCCAATATTTCAATTTCATTGTTGTAATTATTGATGTCTACACTCCCCATTTGTAGTCGGGGTTTGTCATATTTGAGCTTTCTGGTACATACCGTACACATGCACATGTTTTTTGTGGTGCGAATTTCATTTTATTGTCACTGCCCGATTTATTTATTCTATTTAACACGTCATTAGCTTTACTTTCGATTTCCATGGCTGTTTCCCCTCAAAAACTAAAACAACGTCGTCGGCAAATGCCTGGCAAAACACATTCATGGCCTCTAGCATCCATAGCAGGGGGTCCTATGGCTGACCACCAAGCACTGTCGAAGGTCCCCTCTATGTCCAGCGACACCACAACAGAACTCTTTTTCTCCTCCTTATACTTTCTGATTGATTCACCAACCTAACCTTACGAGAGTTAAGGAAAATAGGTGTGTACTGCGCACACACTTGGACACTATAAAATAACTCCTCCGTGGCTGGACTGGTGTCGACGAAACCAGCCACCATCGGCGAAATCGGTGTGGGAAGCTATTACTATGTTTATTCTCCTCTCGCAGACACAGTGCCCATTTTTATGACCCACCGTATTTTTTTATACTTGTCGTCAGTATTAATTGGAGATTGATTTACTATATTATTATCTGGATGAAAAGCGAAAATTGAAATTATCCTTTTCTTGGGTAAAGTACTCATAGAGGTCAATAACATAGATAGGTACCTACTACCCACGGATAAGATTTATAATTAGTTTATGTTAAGGATCCCAATTTAACGGTAATATCAGTATATTACAGACGACATCGCCACCGCAGCGACGAGTAAGCTGTAAACGCTGGTCAAACGTGTCTATGAGCAATAAATCAAACGAGTTCCAGAGGATGCGAAAGATGAAATTAAAACCTCAAAATAAAAAATAAACTCTCGTGCAAACAAGTTGTTAGACTCTACTATAAACCACTAGTACCCACGCGACGTTCACGTTTTTAACAAACAATGTAAGTTCTGTCAGGTATATCTATTGGTAACTATATACATTTTTATAAAAAAACTATAACCCGACTACGTAAATTATATAGCCTGTGTTACCCAGGCTATTATTACGAATTTATTGATTCCTCATTTATTAAAATCAGGATCAGTAGTTTAGACGCTACGGTGGAACAAACACATGCATAGATTGCCAAAATCCTGCCATTGCCCTTTCTTTTGGCTCCGCCGTAGTTGGGTAAAAATTAGGATTACTTAGCGTTGTTGTACTACAAAAATAGAAGCCTGATTTGTGATTAATAATCCTAATTGGAGTAGGAACTCCTTTACTATTTGAAAAAGAAACTTTTAAATGATGCTGTGGCAACTGGCAGTGTAGATTGTTTTTTTTTTCAACGTCCAACCCTGGCCATTAGATAAATAATTAAAATTTCGAATTTCAAGATAATATCTCAACAGTAGCGTGGTCGTGAGTCGTGCCCGCGCCGCCTGCCGGCCCGTAACACGGTTACCAGGCAATTACGTTTAATCCCATACTGGGCGGATTACCTCGTAATCGTTACGGTAGCTGCGTTTGCGTTAAAAAATAACGTTTAACCACCCCATAAGCGGTCGGTGATTAGGTAAGTGATGAATCTCTCGATGCGGAATGTTAGTGTGCACTTGTATCCAAGAGTCTAAGTAATAGACTTCGACCTCTTTATTTAACTACTAGATGATGCCCGTGACTTCGTGCGCGCATAAAGAGATCCCGCAGGAACCGTACATTTCGCCGCGATAAAGTAGTACGTCCTTCTCCGTGGTCTACTTTATATCTGTGCCAAATTTCGTGATGATCGGTTAAGTAGTTTTAACGTGAAAAAGAAACAACCAAACAAACAAATTCACTTTCACATTTATAATATTAGTAAAGATTGCATAAATTATGTTTTGTTGTGGTTTCATTGAAAGACTACCGGAAATTAAATTCAAACATATTGGTCTGATATTTTCTACGAGTTATTGACAGCTAACTCGATGTGGTTGTAGCGTCAAAACTCATAACATTGTTTTTGCTTTCCTCCTATTTTTTTACCTATAAGACAACCTAGCAATCAAATGTTCATACCATGAATTACGAATAAACAAATTATAAATTCGGAAAGCCAAGTACTGATTGGTGTTTTATATTCCGATGACGAAAGGAAGGGAAGAGTTATGTCGTTGGTTAAAAAGCCTGGCCATATAATTAACATCTCTGAACATAAACCATAATAATGAAAAGAGAGAACGCGCTCGGCCCGAGAAATAATCGATTATTATCATAATGAGTAGTAAATCATGAGGTGTCGTTGTTTCCGGTAATTCTTTAAGGAAGGATTATGATAGAAAATATATTGTTTAAAATATATTTCAATAGTTATATCATATAATAATGGTGAGGCGATATCATTTATGAGTTTTTTTTTAATATTATTAAGTGTTTTTAGCTCTATGTTGATTCAGGTCACATTGCTGTGGTGCAACTGGCATTTCTAAAATATCGTTAGAAACTTGTAAGTTTCCTTGCTGATAGATTACGCTAAAAAATTTTTAGGAAAATTATTTTGAGAGAAATCTGACAGTACATTTTGAAGTAATTCAAAGAAAACCTATTGCGCGTTCATAGTTACGGAACCATTTTTAGATAAGTTCTGACAGTTCTGACCTCTTGGTAAGATTACATTAAGGTAAGAATTTTCTAGCTACCTTCTCATGTTTCATGTTTTGCTTTAAAAAGATGTAATAAAACAAGTTTATCTAAATTTTGCTCTTGGTCTCCGTCCTTGTGCCTGTGGTCCGTTTTGCAAAAGGTTCCCAATAAGCCCCGCATATTTTCACGCACGTTGAATTAAAAAAAAAGAATCATTCGTATTCGAAATCTGAAACATTTAAATTGCATGTTATTGCTACCGTGCACGCGGTTGCCGCCAATTCCATCCAAATTTCGTACGCAGGTTGTTATTATGTCGTCGATTTGCTCTCCGGTGTATCCTAAGCTTTAGGTAAGTTGTTAGTCTAATTTGTGAGAGTAGGAAAGTTGAGCGTGAGAAAGGATTTTGTTATGATTTCGGGAATTCAAATTCCCAGCAATCCCAGCCCATCGATTAGACGATTAGGTAATCCTCGCAGATTATCCAAGGACGGTTTAATCTGTGAGAGCCTTGGTATGTAGTAAATTTATTATTCTAGATATTTAGCATTATATTATTATTTGGCACAATGTTAACTTATTTTAAAAATATAAACTACCGGCCAAGTGATAGTCGGACACGCGAGTGAAGGATTCGGTACAAAACGGCAAAAAAATTACGTTTGTTGTATGTGAGCCCCACTTAAATATTTAATTTATTCTGTGTTTAGTATTTGTTGTTATAGGCAACAAAAATACGTCATATGTAAAAAATTCAACTGTCTAGCTATCACGGTTCGGTGTCAGACGGACAGACGGACGGACAGCGAAGTCATAGTAACGGGGTCTCGTTTTTACTCTTTGGGTATGGATACGGAAACCTAAAAATAACAAGTGTATAAAACAATATTTTAAATAGGTATATTGTTATCATTCGCTTCAAATAACTAAATTATTTAATAAATTCCTGAAATAACGTAATATTATGAATTTATATTTAATAACATTTTTTATGTAAACAAATGGCGTCTGCCAATTACCATTTGCCAGTATCAAGTTAAAAAGGCGGGAAATAGAATTTTCGTTAAAATTTTCAACACCGTATTTCTAAATCGTCAAGTCCAAAGTCTAGTCAAAGTCCAAAGTCAGTGCAGTCAATGAGTCAAGTCAGCCGATTCAGTAAAGTGGTAGAAGTTCATAGGGAGTTTTGGAGGGAAGCCAAAATAGCGAATATAATTCATCAATATGTAAATTTTATAAGAATAATAAAATATGCGATGATTTAAGTAATATATTTAATAGGAGAGCGAGGAAAATAAATTAAAAACGAACATTAAAACATCCAACAGTTGCTATATAGCCCGCTGCGAGGTCGCACTTCGAAAAAAGAACGCCGTCAACGGAACTGTCAGTGAGCGACCGAGAATGAAAAATGTTGCCAGCCGAAATAAAAAAAGTATCCTTTCATTCATAAAACTCCGTTCGGTCGCATTTAGAAATTAGTTTATTTTAATTACTCGGTGAGCGTATTGTTGTATTCATTATCGTTCGGTCGATTGTCAGACTGTACAATATATCTGATTGTCTTTCGGCATGATTTATACATCTAGTTAGTAAGTTATTTGAATTTTAATTTAGACGAGTTTTAATGGGGTACGCTTGAATGGATTCTAATTAGGAAAACAACCGCACGGGAATATGAATAATGTCTGATATAAATTCCGGTTATGGGTTAGAAACCGATCTGCTTGACCTACGATTGCCGCACAAATCACAATGGCTTTAAGGTTGTAACAAATTATTCGAAAAAAAAAGGATAATATGAAAAATCGTTGCCTATGATGTTACTGTCAAAGATTTCAAAACAGCTTAAGATAGGCTATGACATACATTTGACAGATCAAAACTTCATACAAGGAAAAGTTACGCCATCTTGGATTTCACCATACTTCAAATGTCAAAATGGCCCCAAAAATCGCAAAAGTGGGGCCATTTAACTGGAGACACTTTTTGCCTCAACATACCTCGTCTATAATTATATGCCTATGGTAACTGTAATGAATTTATATACTTACCACCGTTAAGTTAAAATATAATATGTACGTGGCGTTCGGGGGAAAATATATTTAAGTAATTTCCATTTTATTTACCCACTAGGTACCCATAATGCGATATTATTATTTTAATTCCTAATCTATTATGTTTAATTCGTTTGCAAATTGCAAAAATTTTTTAATATAAACTTCATAAAATATATAGGTACAGAAATGTTAACGTGATACCTACCAATAAAAAATATGCTTTCTGAAGTTGTTGATGGTTTCTGTGCAATGATTACAAAAATGGAGCGCCAAGAGAATGCCAATTAAAATAATATTTATCGATTTTAGCAAAAATCATAAACTGAACTATATTTTTAACGTTGGCAGTTTGGCACCTGAAGAAGGGATCGAGCGATCACGTTCATTATCGGTTGCTCGATTGCATGTAGCTCTCTAAATTTTTTTGGTGCGTCTGTTTGCTGAGTATTACTTTAATAATATATACGGCGAACCTAACTTTTAAGCAAAGTTGTATTTCGAAAAAAAAAGTACGAAGAAAATATATTTTTCCTCACCCCTAGGTATAACACCCTTACTTCTACTTGTGATTTTTTTGTATCGCGATGGCTGCTGTATAATAGTAGGTACATACATACTTAGGTAATGTATTAACTCGTAGGGCATTGCGGCGAACTTATCTTATATAATGTATAAAAAGAATTGAAAACCCACTAAGAACATATAAAATGATTCCAAGACGCGACTTTTTACCAAACATTTTGACTAAGATGTAGAGTTTGTGAAGTTAGGCCTTATGGAGTTAGGGCGTGTAAAGTCAGAAGCTTGGCTCTATATATTTTGTCTCGTCTCGTAAAGAAACACGATTGATTGATTGATTTTTTGTGTGATCATTCTAATTTAAAGATAAACGCATGTCCCATAGTATAGTCCTATTAATTTAAATGTATATAATAAATAAACTTAATTTAGATTTGTAACAAAGAATGTAGTAAGCTGTATATGTTTAGTTCGTTTAGTGGTAAAAATAACAATTTTATTATAAAGTTGTTATTTTTACCCAAACTTGATTATTGCAATTTATAGTTTAGACTTTAGTAGGTAGATAATAATTATTTATTTTAATAAGCTATAAATATCAATAGTAATTTAAAATGGCATTTTTGTAATAATTGAATAAATTACATTGAAAAGGATTATTAATTGATTTGGGGGCGTAACGCAACTGACATGTCATTGTTTTTTAACGAAGTCATATTGCAAATTGCAAAATGTGAAGTCTAATTTGATATCGGCTACAAAGCATTTTGATAGTCTGTGTTTTTATGTTAATTTATCATGTAATTGACACATCTAAAATTACAATTTATCCATACCTATCTTTTAAATACTACACCGTCATATAATATGTATTATGATGAATATAAATAATACTGCAGACATATTATCAAAGAAAAATGTCACGAATCGGTTCTTTATATCGTGTACTGGATGTTGCCCGTGACATCGTGTCGTACGCGAAAAAGTTGTTCTCGCCGAAAAATGTCCGGGGAAGGCCCCGTGGTCTAATCTATATCTGTGCCAAATTTCATCAAAAATGGCCCAGTAATTTCGGAGCCTATTCAATGCTAGCAAATAAAAAACAAACTTTTTCTCTTTATAATTTTAGTATAGATTGACATGTTACTTTTTCCTAACTATGAATGAAGTTATATTAATATTACGATGATTTTAAATTGTAGAGTCTGTAGCACTTGGAAAAGAAAATATTTCAGTTTTAAGCAAAGTACTATCTATAGTCCAGCTTTTAACAAATTAAAAATATATAGGTATACTTTAGTCCTTTCAATTCGCGCTCGTTGTCGGTATAGCATACCATGATCGATTGTAATTTTTTTCTTATTATCATAATTTAATCAATTTCGTTTTAATTTCCTGGCAGATTAAATTAATTTGTCAAAATTGCATTCAATAAGCTAAATCCCAATGATACTTACTGGCTGAATAGCGTGCTTTAGAAACACCGCTCCCGTTCCAAATTCAAAATTCGAAATTAATGGCCGATTTGACAGGAGCGTTATTGTGCGGCTAATTTAAATCCTATCAACGTAGCGATGACAGCGGCTTAATGGGATCGCACCGGTTGTTTTTAAAGAAATTTCTTTTATTTCATATGAGCCTGGTATTATGCTTTATAGAACCTTACAAACAATTTAATAAATCAAACCGCCACTAAGCAACTCCGTAAAATAATTATTTTATATTTATAAGATGCTCAGCTCACTGTTTCCTATAATGGACTGAGATCCAGGCACGCTAGACTACACTTATATTGTTACTGATGCACTGATTAAAGAAAGCTAGGACCCGATAAACAGCTACATAGTTTACTTTCGATTTTATTGCACTACTACAAGCATACGGTGTGCCCACAATTCTCCTATCGCGTACACGGCATTAGTTCGGAAATAAAAATAAAATCCGGTTAAGATAGTGTGATGTCGAAGGGACGTCTGAATTTTCAAATTACGTGTTGAGTTTTTATGTCATGTGTGGTTGTTGGTTGTCATGACGACAAAAAACATTTTTTTTAAATATAATATTTGTGTCCAAAGAATGTTTAAACTTTATAATACGAGGGCGGGTCAATAAGTCCGTGACTTTTGGAATAAAACACAGATTTTTTGATAAATAAATCATTTTATTTTTCAACGTAGTCCCCCTTGAGCTCTATACACTTTGTCCAACGCTTCTCCAATTTTTTTATCCCTTCCAAAAAATATGATTTGTCGAGGTCCTCAAAATAGGCCTTTGTTTGCGAGATGACTTCATCATTGGAGTCAAATCTTTTTCCACCGAGCCATTTTTTCAGGTTTGGGAACAAGAAGTAGTCACTCGGAGCCAAATCTTGAGAATAGGGTGGATGTGGGAGCAATTCATAGCCCAATTCATGGATTTTTGCCATGGCAACTGCACATGTGTGCACCCTTGCATTGTCTTAGTGAAAAAGAACTTTTTTCTTGGCCAAATGAGGTCGGTTTTTTTTCAAATCCTCATTGAAGCGTTCCAATAAGTTGGCATAATATTCCCCATTAATTGTTCTTCCCTTTTGAAGATAGTCAATGTGGATTATCCCACGTGCATCCCAAAAAACAGTCGCCATAACTTTATTGGCTGACAAACCCACCTTGGCCTTCTTTGGCGCCGATTCACCCTTAGAAACACACTGTTTTGACTGTTGTTTGGTCTCTGGTGTATTGTGATGGATCCATGTTTCGTCCACGGTTAAAAATCTCCTCCATATTGTGATTAAACAACGCCAAACCTTCCTGTGAAGTTGTTACACGATTGCGTTTGTGGTCGACTGTGAGCAAACGCGGCACCCATCTTGCGGAAAGCTTTCTCATGCCTAAGTGATCATTTAATATTGAAACCACTGAGCCATGCGAGATGCCTATGGCTTCCACAATCTCTTGCACTTTCAATCTTCGGTCGGCCAACACCATATCGTGAATTTTTTCGATTGTTTCGGGTGTAGAGACCTCAACTGGGCGTCCAGGACGTTCGGCATCTTCAGTGCTTGTAAGGCCACGACGAAATTCAGTAAACCACTTTTATACCATTGAAATCGATGGTGCAGAGTCCCCATAGTATTTATCAAGCTTAGCCTTGGTCTCGGTAATGGTTTTTTTTCGCAAAAAATAATGCTTAATAAGCACACGAAATTCGCTTTTTTCCATTGTTTCCTTAAGTTACTGGATAGTCTGATAAAGATAGCTGTAAAACACAAACTAACTAACGCAGCAAGTTCAAATTTTGATAGGAGTCAACTGACAGATGCCTGTTGACAGGAGTAGTGTTGCTTTTTCAGTAAGGAGGTTAGAAATTCAAAAAGTCACGGACTTATTGACCCGCCTTAGTATAAGAATATTAAATACAAATAATCTGAAACAAAAAAGTGGTTATATGTATGTTATATATACTGTGTGTATGAAAAATAATAGAATAAATAAAATATCTCCTATTTTACCTATAAAATATTTCATTTTCTAGGAGATGTCTTTATTATAAGAGCGTCTATCACCTGGTGAATAGACCCCCTGAGTCACACGCGTGATCGTGCAGGTTCGATGCCGGGTCGTGGTGTGTACCAATTAGACATTCTCAATAACCGTATACAGCCGCCATGACAACCCTGACAAATTTTGGATAGTTCTATGAAAGATGTTTCTCTGTACGTAAGTATATATTCTTACTTTTTGGTATTAGTATAATGAACATATGCATAGCTATCTAGCGGGTAGTTTGTGCCATGGGCCAATTTTAGGTACTGAAGGCGATAAAGCGGAAAATTGTACTCACTTTACTTACATTCTGAAGTATAAATCTTATTTTTTGGCTTTAGAATAACGTAAGGAACAAAACTCATTAACGTCATTTTTCTATAAACTTTGTATGAACAGAGATATACAGGTTAGAAGTTTAATGATTTTACATTTTTGAATTTTTATGAAAACTTCAACATAGAAATAAGTAGTCAGTGTAAATTTCACTTTATAATATTCAAGTATCATTAATCTACTATAACATACGTTAGAATCATTTCAAAGCCTGTAAGAAAAGTTAGTACAATTTGTACAAAACAAAACATGGGGTTGTTCGGGGCCATTTTGACATAGGAGGTAAGGTGAAATCAAGATGGCTGACATTTGAGGTATCAAGATGGCGTAACTTTTTCTTGTATGATGATATGTTCTGTCAAATGAACGTCATAGCCCATCCTTAGTTTTGAAATCATTGGGAGAGTGTTAACTCATCATACATAATAATATAAAGTCTTTAATTATGTGTTACAAAAATATTGCACCAAAGTCAAATAAATATTATAAGCCTGTAAAATAAAAAGTAGGCGAAATTTTTCCACTGAACATGGTCACGGATGTTTTTCCTTTCCCGGTAATATGGCAATTTTTATGCGGCATTAAATAATACATCATACAACGTAAGAATAATGTGAAACGGATACGGATGACGGAGCAGAGAACTGCAAAAAATAAAGTTTTGTAGGAATTAAAATCAATTAGCAAAATATTCGTTTATAATTAGATAATTGTTAGATAGGTAATTACATGCAAAGTGATAATTAATTTAAAAACTTATTATGCCATATCATAAAAATTTTGATAGAGTCGAGGTTAAATATTGTTAATTCCCATAAAATATACCTGATTTTTTTAAAATGCTATAATAATAAACATAACCTAAAAATGTAGAAACTTTTTGTTAAAAGCCATGCTTGGGCGCCAAAAAGTACAATGTTGCCTATGTGGCCATTACTTCCTTTCTTGTACCCTGCAGTACGGGACGAGATGATCGATCCTTGTGTTAAAAAAAAAATGGGTTCCGTTTCCTTTCATAGTTCCACGCAAACAAAGTTGTGGGCACCAGCTAGAAATAAACAATTTTTGTATAATTTTTTTTTAAAGCAAAGTATATCGTGATGTTTTATTGATGATTAGAGATTTTTACCGCTAGAGAGACTGTATTTAAATATCAACAAAAATAACAGACACAAAAAGTTGTGTAGAACACACCAACTGTGTAATTATCTCAATGTGGAGCGCTTATGGGTTAAGATGTATAATTAGGTTCGGACAAATTGTTAGGGACAGGATAGAGGTGAGCTGTTTTAATATTTATCAAATAAAATCACGAGATTTAATTTTTTAATAGTGGCACAGTCTAGCAACAAGAATTTATTAGGTTAGGTAGGATTATATATGTTATCATATATGATTGGGGTTTTCGTAACGACTTGTAGCAGTATAATTTTAACATTACTTTTGAATTCTTGTAAACTAAAATGTCTTTATATCTACGGAAATAAAGAAACCCTAGCCAAGTTAATTTTTGGATGAGATGATGATGGATGTCTGGATGTTTGTTACTCTTTCACGTTAAAACAACTGAACAGATTGTGATGAAATTTGGTAGTAGTTCGAGCTTTGAACTAACTTTTGATAATCCTGCTTTTTCCTCTTACTATTTAATGCCGAAAAAAACAGCTAAACCGAAAAAATCAGTAACAGCTAAATAAATTAATTCGCTAGCAGATAAAAATAATAAACTCATATATATATATATATATATATATATTGTAGATGAGGCATGTCGAGGCCAAAAGTGTCCACACTTAAACGTGTGCCCTACTTTTGGGTTAACGAAGTATATTTATTCCGCCTCTAATTAACAAAACCTTCTGAAATCAATATGGCGTAACTCTTTCTTGTATGATGATTATTTTTACACATTAACGTCATAGTCATAGCCCATTTTTAATTTTGACATCATTGAAAACTTGGGGACTCACTCGCAATGAGCACAATACGAAATCTAACACATTACGAAAAAGGCTATGTGCTCTGAGATCCTGTTGGAGACTTGTCAGCTCTAAACGGGGTCTTCGGCCGAAAGCAATGCAGTACTCAGCTCTAGTGAGACCGATGGCCACGTACGGTATGGTACAATAAGGCTCTACAGGTGAACTACAGTGTTTCATCCAAGTTAGTTCTGGACTGTGTTGAGAAGCTAAACACGCTAGGACGTGACAACAGTATCCGTCTAGTATGGATTCCGAGCCACAGGAATATCCCCGGCAATGAAACCGCGGAACAATAATCACTCTGTATTATAGACGAGGCATGACGAGGAACAACTGTCTCCACTTAAATGGCTCCAATTTTGGGGTTATTTGGGGCCATTTTGACATTTGCGGTATGGTGAAATCAAGAAAGCTGACATTTGGAAAATAGTGAAATCAAGATGGCGTAACTTTTTCTTGCATGAAGATTAAGAGAAGTTCTGTCAAATGTACGTCATAAGCCATCCTTAGCTTTGAAATCATTGATAAAACCTCGAGTCATTATCTAATCTTGGCTTGTAATAATTTATAATAATTGTAACTTACATTGTTTTTAATAATACAAATTAATATTTAATAACAAATCACTATTCGTCGAGCTTATAGTTAAGCCTAGCCTAGGCTACTAGCGGATACACAAATACTTATATAATCAATGTTTGCCTCGTCTGAAACATGAAAAGCAAACCAATAAATGTCCAACAGCAGGTAATCATTTTTGATGTCCATAACTTTTGCAGTTAAATATTTATTTACTTTAAATATAACGCTTATTTGTTTGTGCTTTAAATTGCCCGTCATGTTGGTACGAGTAAAAGTTTTGCGCCGGGAATTGTTATTTCAATAATTTAATTAGTCGTGTTTGGATTTAATTTTATTCGGATCGTTATGAATATGAATTTGAATACATCTATATCTATACATATAATAAATTCGTAGCTGGTCGCTGTCTGTACATGGAAGATATGTAAATAAACAAAACTATTACAGGGGAGCTTCATGAACGGTATAGAACCCAAAGCAATGTTTTATAGAATTTTTGTCTGTTTATCTGTACGTTTGTCGCGTTAATCTCATAATCTACTGAACGGATTTTGATGAAATTTAATACGGTAGTAGTTTTGACTCTGGATTAACACATTGGCTTCTTTTTATTTCGGAAACATGTACGGTTCCCGCGATATTTGTTTGAGCGCGTACGAAGTCAAAGGCTTAACCGATTTAAATGGCGTTTTCACTAATGCGTTTTGGTTTGCTCTACCTAAATTAAGTGTTTGTTTCATTACAATCGGTTCATAAATATAAAAGTTATGTCAGTCTAAATAATATTAGGTCCTTACATATCAAATTAGCGTTTTGTCGTACTGGCCACTTTGATCTCAAATATATCTTCTTTGGTTAGGAATTCCAATTTCAAATTTATACCGCTATTTACTCATGCATTTGTATTTTGAAAACCGTGATACATTTGTTTTTTCCTCTTTTGGTTTTTTTTTGAGTCACTCTGTTTACGAAATGGAAAACTTGAAATATCGTATTATTTTCGAGTACGAGTTCAACCGTGGCACCAGTGCTGCAGAAACGGCTCGAAGGATTAACGATGTGTATGGCGGCGGTGTCGCTAAAGTAAACACAGTGCGTTTTCGGTTCCAACGTTTTCGTTCTGGAAATTTCGACCTGCAGAACAAGCCCCGTGGACGGCCGGAGACTAAAGTTGATAATGAAGAATTGAAGGCTATTTTGGAAGCGAATCCATCGCAAACCACGTTCGAGTTAGCTACAGGCTGCGGTGTTAGTGATAAAACTGTTTTAATCCACTTGAAGCAAATTGGGAAGGTGAAAAAGCTTGAAATGAATTGAGTGCAGCAAACCGACAAACGCGCGTCGACTGCTGCGATACATTACTCAACCGGCACAATAATGTAATGAAAAGTGGATCCTGTACGATAATCGGAAATACTCATCGCAATGGCTGAACCCTGGCGAACCAGCCAAGCGAAAATTTACTCCAAAATTTTACTTGTGAGCGTTTGGTAGACTAGTGCCGGTGTTATTCACTATAGCTTTATTAATCTGGCCGGACGATTACGGCAGATTTCTATTGCCAACAACTGCAAATCATGATGGAAAAGCTAGCTGCTAAACAACCGAGGTTGGTCATTCGCTCTAGGCCACTGCTGCTCTGCACACTACACAACAGACGGCTACCAAATTCAATTGGAATGTCTAAGATATCCACCGGACCTTGCTCTAACAGATTACCATTTTTTTCGAAAATTGGATAACTTCTTGCAAGGGAAAAATTCAACTCCGATGGGGCAGTCCAAAGCGCCTTCAAAGATTTTATTGATTCCTGTCCGAATGATTTTTTTAGTAAAGGAATCAATGATACCTATGAGATGGCAAAAGTGCATAGATAGCAATGGTATTATATACTTTGATTAAATAAATATCTTATGTTTAAAAAATCGACCTTATGTTACTCCTTTACAAAACGCCAATTTCATATGTAGTAACCTAATATAACACATAAAATGCTGTAGCATAACTTATTAGTTGAACTGGCTCAAACTTTACGTAGGTATTAACTTATCATTGATGTATATTAATACCAGGAGTAATGAGTGAGAAGTTCTATTATGGTCGTAGCACTAAATCATGTTAAGCAACGTCGGTCATGGTTACAACTATAATGGGTGACCGCAATCCCTAATATTTTAAAGATCAAAGTCTATATGCGTCTATACTAACGTTTTCCTATTCAAGAGATTTTCGAAATCATTAAAACACGACGCCGAATATATCCTTACTTATTATAAACGCGAAAGTTTTATCCTTAATGTCGTTACTCTTTCTCGTAATAACAGCTGAACGGATTTTAATGTAATTTAATATGGTAGTAGTTTAGTTCCTAGATTGACATATAAGCTACTTGTTATCGCAGGAAAAAGTACGGTTCTCTCCAGATTTCTTTTTCGTGTACTAAGTCGCGGCTAACATCTGAACTATACTAATATTATAAAGAGGTAAAGTTTGTATCTTTGTGAGTTTGTCACTTACCGAGATTGTATGGGGGTAATCTCTGGATCTACTTCAACCTATTTATAAAATTCTTTTACCAATAGAAAGCCACATTATTTGGGAGCGTCATAGGCTATATATTAACCAGAAAAATGATAAGTATTCTCCGTGGTAGTTGGATTTGCAAAAAAAAAATAAAAAAATGAGCGAACGAAATCGTTTTTGAGAAACGACGACAGATTGATGAACGAGAGAGATGAACTCAATAGAGTTCTAGAAAGTTTTAGTTTGATAGTGCCTGCAAAAAATATAAATAGCATTTGCTCGCTGCTTTAAATGAGCAATGCAATTGGGTTTTAAACGATATATTTATAATAATTTAAAACTTTCATCCCCAATTTTACTTTCTTATGGGTTGAATGTTGAAAAACGCTAAAATATGTAACTAATTATTTTTCCATATTCAATTATTCATACGAAATTTCTTGCGAATATGTCCAAGGAATAAGGATAGGAACGAAGTTCCTTATTATAAAAATATTAATTTTAAGTTCTATTCGAGGTATAAAGAAAATAACAAAGACTATACATAAAAATCTTACGTTACGGACTTTTTTCCCGGCTAGGGTACCCCTCCACATCGCCCCATAAGGATCTTCGTTCCAAAAAAAAAAATACAAATTTTATCCCCTATTTGACCACCTTGGGGGGTTGAATTTTGATAAATCCTTGCTTAGTGGATACTTTCGTCAAATGAGAAATGTAGCACACTTTTTTAAAAGTTTAAAGAGATAAGGCTGGGACTATACGATCCGGAATCCGGAAGGCCGGAGAAAAAATAGAACTCTGCGTTAATACATAGAGCTGGAAATCGAACACACAAGTATCGAGTCAAATGTCAATGTCATATATTATGATAGTTTGACACTCGACACTTTGATTTTCAGCTTATTAGCGCAGAGTTCTGTTTTCAATGCTCTGAATTTTTCCCGGCCTGCCGGATTCCGGACAATATAGACCCAGCATAAGGTCGTGTTAACTAGCGTGGGCAATACGCACTTTCCACTTTTCTCTAAAATTATTATAAATTTAACTCCCCCGCTTAGTCTGTCTGTATGATCACGATAATCTCAAAAACTACTGAAAGGATATTCATGCAGTTTACATTTGCCGACAGAGTAGTTTCTTAGGATGGTTTAGGTCGATAATAATTAGTTAAGGTTTTGTCGAAATTGTGTAATTTTTGACGATAATTGTTGGAGGTGTCGAAAAAAAAACCAGCCGCCTGGGAGCTTTTATCGAAAACGCTGCCTAACCTAACCCGTTGGAGATAATTTATAACAAAACAATGTATGGTGAAATTATTAATATTTAATTATTTATTAAATTATTATTATTATTCTCTTTCTAAAGGTCTACAAAAAGTTCGCGACGGCATATGTATAATATTATGTCTATTTTTTAAGGATAGGTTACTATATACCCCTTCTAAGTTTAAAAAAAATCACAAAATATAATGTAGTATTTTCAAAAGCTATTTAGACGGATACAATATTAATCTCTATCTAAGATATATATATATATATATATATATATATATATATATATATATATATATATATATATATATATATATATATATATATATATATATATATATCTGTGCTAAATATATATAATATAGTAAATATTGCAGGTATATTTGCTATAGAAGTTTTTTGCCACGAACACTCTCACGCGGGCGAAGCTGCGGGCAAAAGCTAGTTAATAATATAACAATGTGTTTGTTTGCAGTGACTGTCAAAATCTTAACATGTTTGAAAAGATAGAAAGAAAGAAAAGGTTTGAAGATTTATTTAATAAAATAAACACTGAACAAGAAAAATATACATTAATAAGAAAAACACAAGAAATTTTATCAAATTGGTGCCCACATTATGTTGCAAACAGTTCGCAACGCTGATATTCAGTGCTGATTTGGATTTGATATTAGGTATACGTTATACCTACTAGCTATTAATAAATAATAGCCCATGAATTCGTACTTACATCTAAATCGCTTATTCACATTTAGAAATAAATACGTGGATTTCTTAGGCACGTGTCTAAACACTAATATTAAAAATCCCTATGAAGTATTACAATTTTTTTTTCTTCCAAAAATAAATCGATAAAAAGAATAGAATTCTATTCTAGAATGAAAAGAATGATTAATCGGTAAAAATAAGTTTTGAAAACTAGTTTATAAAGGTTTTGACATTAGGGTGCGTCGCGTCGGACAGTGCGTCGTAGCGCCGACGACGCGACGTAGCCCGTAGACTGCGGTACACCTAGTAGGTCTACGCCTAACTAAAATATTGAACATCATAGCGAAAAATCCAGTAGTATAAAATCATGTAACTATTAATAACAATTAATCTATTCTTCTAAACTAACATATTACAAAAAGGAAAGATTTGTTTATTTGCTTGTTTGAATTGAATATGCTTCGAAACTACTGTGCCGATTTTGATGAAATTTGGCTCAAATATAGAGTAGACCACGGAAAAGGACATAGGCTACTTTTTTATCTTTGTGCACGGTTTCTCCGGGATTTATTTTGCCTGCACAAAGTCGCAGGCAACACAATAGTAAAATAAGATATGCAAACATTTTAAAAGCCTATATATTTATTGAATTTTGAAAGTTAAAGGCACAAGGATAATTAGAAATTGATCCTTCATTGTTATGCAGCAGCAGTACCACAATACTCTTCAACATAATATTATACATTATACTGTTATAAACACTTACGGATTGTGTCGCAGTGCACTTTTATTTTTCCCGACGTTTCGGCTACTTTCCACCACGGCCACTTTTGACCACGGCTGCTGGAAAGTAGTCGAAACGTCGGGAAAAAGAAAAGTGCACCGCGACACAATCCGTAAGTGTTTATAACAATGAACAATATTCGCGTAAACATAAGAAATCAATTATACAATATAGTTCGGATGATACTCTGCGAACTTCGTACTTTAAGTGAAATTAAATCTCGAGATAAGCTTGTGGCGGATCAATTAGCGCCACAATCTTACAAGTTCTTCGGATACTTAGTACAGGACCAGATTGACTTGGCGTGGAAGCGTCCATAAATATTATTATTATTATAATCCTGAATCGCGCTAACGAAGTTTTCACAGTGCTACATATACAAAATCTGAAAACATTAAACTTGACCAAATTGGACTTCTTTATTGTGGTGAGCTATTATCTTTTGCTTTACAAAAAGATTAAATTGATCTGGAGAGATTATACAGCGCGACAGCTATTATAGCTAATCGGTCGCCCGTTTACGTTGAGACTAGAAATGATACCTAATCGATACTTAGTTGAAACTAAAAACGACCCTATGACTGTATTTGTAAACTATTAATAAAAAATTGTACCTAATATACAGAGTGAATTTTTCCTGTGGGTATATTAGGTGAAAACTGAAATCCGAAACTGTTTTAAGGAATATCAAAAAATTCTAAAAGGTGTTACTAGCCCGATCAAAATCGATATTGAAATGAGTACTGGAACAATAAAGGCTGGCAATATTACTACAAAGAAATACTTCGCTTTTGAAAATTTTGAATTATAAGCCGTAGCCGGAGAAGCTTAATCGCACTTTTAAATGAAAATAGTTTCATGAGTTTCTATCATGTTTCAAAACACAATAACAGCCTATTGGCTACAATAGCAAAGTTTGAGTATTTTATTTGTTCTGTCAGCCTTAGCTATAGATAACTTGTGGTATTTTACGACTATTGTAAACGTGAATGTGAATTGTAAAATTGATGAATGTGGTTGAATATTTGTGATCCTTATATGCAAAAAGTTACGAACAAATTGTTGTGAAATCTGGTATGGTAGTAGTTTAGGCTCTGTATTAAACCATAGGCTACATTTTATCCCGAAAAAGTGCTTTGTTCTCGTGGGATACTGTATTTATGTGGGTATGTTAGACTGTTGTCCACCCGAAAGGGATGAACTAGTTTGAATGAAAATTGGTAGTGGTTTAGGCTTTGGATTTACACATAGGCTACTTTTGATTGCGAAACGGTACAGTTCCGTGCCTCGGTCGTGGGCAAAATTTAGTATTTATATTTATACATTATATTATAAGATTTTATATGACTAACACTATAATTAGGTACACAATATTCAAGAAAACTGAAAAATTAAAAAAGTTTCAGAATCCGTCCAGTAAAGATCTGCCGTATAGGTTTTATCTGTTATATTTTGTTGGTATATATACATTGTGTATTTTAATTATAGCTGTTGTACTAAAATATTTGGTATAACCTAATCTTTAAGTTTATAGTTCCTTAGTAAAGCATGTAGATAGGTGGCAAAAACCGGCTGTGAAACGCTAAGTTTTTAACCCATGTTTTGGAAAATAAACCAAAATCCGTTTCATAATATAAATATTCAGTTAAGACTCAACCTAACTTTCACTACACCAGTAAATAAATTTTTAATTTTAATAATAAAATCGCGTCATATCATATCACTCTATAGGTAGTACAAAGTCATACCTCGCGATGGCACTGCATATAAAGGTTCATGCCGTAATCTATAAGGCAAACATATCACAGAACACAGTCTTGTATCACATGAGGATCGATCGTATGTCTACGGCACACACTGCTCATACTCGATCGATTCGGCGACGCCCGGGGCAGCTCCGTAGGACACAGAATCACGCGTTTCCAATGTAATAATAATCGACCATCCCGGAGGCTTATCTGTAAACGACTGCAGGCGAAAAGGTTTTCGCTGGGGGCGAAACGACGCGCGTAGCTCGAGGCTCCGCCCCGGGCGAGCGTCATTGGCCCGACCCGCGGAGAGAACGGCTCGGGCGCCTCTCCATTGGCTACTAATGCCCCCGGAGCCGACGGGGGCGCTCCGTCACATTCGCGGACAATATTTTGACGTTTTTTCACCGCGGTGGCATTTCTCATCGAAGCGATTAATTGTGATTCTCTATGGTTATTGTAGGGTTAGCTGAGCGGTGACGGCCGATCTATAGTGAGTGCGTCGGTTCGCGACTGTTGCGCCTTTGTTCGTCTGTTTACTGTTTGCATAGGTATGCTCGTTGATCGCTGAATTATAAAATTCGTAACGCTCTGACAGAGGTCCCACTTGTTCGAGTTTACGTTTAAATGTATCGTTTTGTTACAAAAAGTAAGTATTGTGCGTTTTACAAAGAATCCAGTGAAGTATGTTATTGTTCAATCGATTGTGGAAGTTTTTAAGCCTTTTGTTATTTTTTCATTGCTTAATAAGATATTTTCATATTATAAAAATTGCCAAAAGCTTTTAATTTCAAGATGAAGATTTTACTGTAAAAAAAATGTTTTAATTCAGAGGATACTACAAGCTTAAGCTTCCACTTATGATATATTTAATTTCTATTTCTTTTTAATTTGCAGGTAGGTATTTATAATGAATAATCATTATATTTAAAATATATTGTATCAATACAGAGTAATATATTATATTTTATTATAATAACTATATATTTAACGCAATTATGTGATAAACACATATTGATATTTTCACATCTAGGCAGAATTGGTTACATCAATATTTTTAACATTTGTAACTTAATTCAATCTACTATTTTCTATCATCATAATTTAACAATAGGCTTGTTTCCACTAAGAATAAATCGGATGGCTTAGAGTTTCTAATGATTAACCATGATAATTAGTGAACAAAAAAACAACCTTTTTATTAAAATAATAAAAGATTATTAATATTTTTGGAAAATAAAATCGACATAATGAGTCGTTTTATCACGTGACATTAAACACCAATCAGAGAAGCGTGACGTCACACCTCGCGAAACACGTCTTGTAAGTTGTAGCTGTGATTTTCGGAAATCAAAATTATCGAGAGTTGGCAGTACTCTTAAATATATGACAGCAAAAGATTTATCCAAGGGCAGCCCTCTTTTACAACTTCTAAAAAATTCATCGGTTTTGCTGAAGTTTTTAGAAATAAACACAGAAATAAATTGTGGAAGCAGTTGATAAAGTAAGAGCATCTTGCCTCCTTGCCATTTCTAACCACTTTCTTCGTATTTGTTTATTGTTAGGTACATATATGAATAATTTGTTTGGCGTTTTTATCGGTGTTTTTTTACATTGAGGCACTACACAATATTTATAATACGAGGAATTCATTATTTAATAAAAAACACAATTGTTTGTCATAAACAACCACGGCTGTTTCGCGAGGTGTGACGTCATTCAAGACGCCATGACAGTTTGGCCTTTTTCGCGGTCGATTTCAAGTTAATATCTAAAAACTCCAAAATACTAATGTAAAAGTCCTATTTTTCTTAAAATAATATATTTTTGGGGTAAAATAGATGCTAAGCTATAGTTTTAAACAAATTCCCAAATTTTGTCAACTAGCCTATTATCAGGCTAAAAATAATACAGGCTATGTATTTTTTTCATATATATATAGCGACTATTTTAAGATACCTTATAAAAAATAGAGAAGTTATTATTTTTATTGACTACAAAGGATCATCATACTTACCTATGTGATTGTATACTTTTGGAAATTATCAGTTAGTTGCTGGTTATAGGTATGATACAATATTTAAAAATAAAAGCCCACATGTTGCATAAGGAAATAGTATTTAGCCTTTGTAAACAAACTCAAAAACTCTATTAGAAATACTTAAAAATATTCAAGTAGAGTTCATTGTATATTTTTATTTTAATTGTACTAGTTTTTTTTGCTTTATTAATCATTTTTAATTTTTTAGTCTAGAGGTAAATTAGTGCAGAGTTCATAATACCTACTGTTTAATAAAAAAATTAAGTTTAATTAAAGTAAAGAGTGGCTAAGCTATTAAAATTATAGGAACTCTATATTATAGTAACTATGTATTAGCAATTACGCTAATATGTTATAATAAGTGATAAAGAAAAATGTGTATTTACGACTTTTGATTTCTAATTCGATCGCCTTTTCAACAACTTAGATATTTTTTCGTCTGATTTGGTGGTCGAAAAGGAAGTGCGTATGAAGGTATTTTCATATGCAGTAAAGTTATAAATTAAACAACTCCGGGAATTTTACAAATGACATGTTATTAGACACCACAAACAAAGACAACAGCCAAAAACTTTCGATTTAACGTCAAAGGTTTACCAACCGCGGGCCAGCCGTCTGCCAAATGTCCAACACCTCAGGCCAGTTATTAAAATACACGGAAATATTGGAAGAGGCTTTCCAATTTAATTATGTGGAATAATTCCAGCTCGAGGGTGATAAATTAAAGAACACAATTTTTAGACCACACAATAGCTACGAGGTTCACAGCTGTCACTGTATTAACTTTTAACTTTGAAGTAGTCGTCGCAAGAGACATTTCTACCAGAAGGTCGATTCTGCTAATTAAATCTTGTAATAATACTGTTACGGTCCAGTCCGGATATGTTAAAATTGCAAAATGGTATTCTCATAAACGTCACACCAACGTCAAATCCGTTTTAATTGGTCTAAACTCCAACATATGCTTATGATATCAAGACGATTCATTTACAATTAAACTAGCTGGTGTCCGGAACTTCGTTTGTGTAGAACTAACGGAAACAGAATCCAAATTTTTTAAACGGAACCCTAAGCTAAAAGGAGCCTAAGTTCCTCCTTATAACATCAGCTATATGCCAGTAAAAGTCCAGTGAAAATACGTTACAGATATAACCTGGAACAAACAGACAGACGGAAAGAAAGACGGACATACAAAAATGTTCAAATATTTCTATTGGAAGTACCGTATATACTTTCATGTGCATTTGGTGAAAATCGTTTATTTTAAAATTACAAACAGACACTAAAATTTTATTTATTTATATAGATATAGATAAGAATAAAATGAAGGTGTATGTTATTTACGAGAATAGGGGTTCTGAACTAGACGCTGAACTAGACCATACATGTTATTTAAATATGAAAAAACGTTGAGCATGAAGTATAGATACTGAACGGATTTAGATTCAATTTGGAATAGTATGTAGTAGTTTAGGCTTTGGATTAGATTGAAAACAAAGGCTACTTTTCAAACCTAAGTTATCTTGAAAAACTTGTTCCATTTGGATATTGTATTTACGCAGTCGGAGCCGCGGGCAACAGCTAGTTTCTGTATGAGAAAAGCAACACACATTAAAAAAGTTAATGTAGAACTTATTTTGTCAGAAAATCAAAAACAAATTAAAACAGGCATTAGTAACGAATTTGTAATAAATTCACGAGACGGACTAATTAAACATTATATCTGTCAGTTTTTATATATTCGGTTTCGGGAGTCTATTCCGTATAACCCGAGCGATTTGACATGGTCGCCGTTAGTATCACATTTGGTAGATCTAACGGTACTCCTAATTTGGCATTATGACGAATGTTTTTTTAATTTGCATTCTTATAACGGTTGCCTGGACAAAAATCTACCTGCGTTCGGAAATATATTTTTTTGATTACTTTATACGTGTGAAATTGATAACATAAAATATATAATTGCGATAGTAGGTATTTTACATTCAGTAGGTACCTTAATGAAAAAATGACAAAAGTTAATTACTTACGACATAGGTCACTCATATTTAATTACTTGCAAGTTTAATAATTAGATATAATATGTTTTTTAATTACTAAGGGTCAGTACACAGTGTATCTTCTTGTGTAATGAATAACGTTTAATTTGGAACAGCTATCTTAAAAATACAGCGCTATGTCGCGTAATGTTTCGTTTCGGTGTGAATTGACCCTTAGTTCTAACTACTATGACGTAACTGATAACACTTAAAATTTACTAATTAAAAAAGATACCACCTATAATAGCAATACAATGTCACAAAAGAATCATAGCGGTTAAAATATTGTTGGTATATTTAAGCAATTTGTGCCCTTGTTATAATATAATTAGGGTCACTCACACACGACATCTAGAGTGTCTTCACTCCACTACAGAGCGACGACGTCGAGGGAATTCCAGACCAAATCGATCCCTAATATGTAAATGATGAGATATGAATAGGTGAAATTATAGTATATTATAGCTAGGGTAACCAGACTGTGCGTTATAACTACCCACTGGTCCTTATAAATAGTTTGTTTTATTTCTGTTATTCTTTTCAAATTGGCAGAACAGATTTGAACAAATTTTAGCACTCTTTTAGACTGGATTAACATATTATTATACCTAAGTTAACATTCATTTCAGCAAATTGTACGGTTCACGTAGTGTTGACAAATTTTTTACGTTGTGTTTGGATGTATGCCAAATATATATTTGCAAGTAAGTAAAAAGTAACATTTTTTAAAGTGAAACTTTTATTACATCGTCTCAAACTTTTTCGTCTGTGTGTTGCATGTCGCGTGACGGTCGGCCGCAGAGTAGGGATAAAGTGAAAGGCGCTCGTCAGAGCAGCCGAGGCCAATATGGCGGCGCCTATAGTTCGCATCAGCTGACGTGTAGTGTATAGACTAGTACTCATTTGTGCCAGTGCTCCACGCTATTTTGTTGTTAAGTTTCACTTTTACCGTGGTTTCATAAAACCACACAATCCTTTTCTTGATTGGTTTACAACCCAAAAATACTTCACATTAGTATGGCCCTCATAAACATCTTATGCAAATAGGTTCGCTTTACCTATAGCGTGATCTAGCGGCAAATCAGCGCCATCTAGTATGCCATATGAGAACCAAAGTTCCTTAAGAAAATTAACTTAAAATCTAACGCATAAACAGTCTGTATATTGATAAAGACCGCATTTAACTTGTTATGTAGTTCACGCGAAGACACAAGAAGCGCATTTTATTGTTATTAAGTTTCACTTTTAGGTACCGTGGTTTCATAAAACCACACAATTTTTTAAATTAAAACTTCTTAAAAAATATTTTTACTACATAATTTTACTATACAAAGTTTTCATCAAAATTAAATCACGTCACATAGTCCAGGAACATATATTATAATGTAAGAAATAAAATAGAAAATTTATATTTAACTACTTATTATGATAGGATATATTTTATTTCTAAACTTTAGTAGGAAATTCCATCATCTTACATATTGATTGTCGCCGTAGGATCGACTCGCGTGCCCTGTCTCTTATAAAATGCCTTAGTAATTGTAATAGAGACGAATGTTTGGAATTTTTGTCCCGAATTACAATGTACAATTTAGTGTAATTTGGTTTCGGCGTTCATCGGCGTTGTTTATGGCGGAGCTGGCGGAGGTGTAGTTACCGAATCAGGGCCTTTAGTCAAGATGCATTCGATAATTTCGACGACGAAGTTCGAAAACAAAATGTGTGGGATTTGTCATAGGTCATCGCTAAGTGACATGTCGCTTGCGATGGCTTGTGTCAAATCCCATACATTTTGTTTTCGAACTTCGCCGTTGAAATTATCGAATGCATCTTGAATAGAAATTGGTAAAAAGAATAAACTTAATTAGGTAACAAATCTGTCAAATAAAAAAAATAACGGAACCCCAAAATGGCGCTATACCGATGGTTAACAAATCATGTGTCAGACGCTAAATTATAATCCGACCAAGAAAAATTGTTTATTAGTTTTCAAGTAGGTATGTCACTTTGGGTAATTGAACTTAGAATTATTTTCATTTTGACAGACGATCATTGTTTACATAAATTATTTTCTCTCGTGGTTTTAAGTATAGTTATCGCCTCCTTTAATAAGGACTTCTTAAATCTTATCAAATATACACATACTGTATGTTAGTAATAAAGATGACTTCTAGAGAGAAGGAAGGTTCACTGACACGAGTATTAACGATGTATTTACTTAATCAAACTTATAACACCCCTCTTTTTGCGTGGGGGGTTAAAAATCATATGACTAAATAAAGAAATAACATAATGTCATTTATTTAGTCATCTTCTTTTTTTATTTTACATTAAAATGGATTGCAATTCCATGTCTCGCTAAAACTCGAGAGCGGCTGGACAGTTTTGGCTAATTATGGTCTTGAAATAATTGTGGGAGTCAAGGGAAGGTTTAATCAGTGAAAGATACTGGAACAATTGCGGGGAAAATACTAGAAACGATGATTTAATTTTCCCATACCTACTTTCAATGTGCTCAATTTGTAACTTGACTGTTAAATATTTATAGGTTCGTTTGGTTTGCCTAGCTAGTAAGTAACATATAAATAACTTCCCTACAAATTGTCAACTAAATAAAGCCCAAATAGCACGACATCCTATTGGTTTGTAGATTGTGATGCTTTCAAAATGTGTCTACAAAAGTTGTAGTTGAGTCATGCAGTTTCGACAACCTCTGCGGCTCAGTGGTTAGAGCGTAGGCGCTTAAGCCGGCAATCGCGGGTTTGAAGCCCGCCGAAGGAACAAAAGGTTTTTCGTGTTCGTGGGTCGTAATAATAAATCTTAAATAAATTGATAGTATAAAAGTATTAAATTAAATAGTATATATATTTCCGTTGTCTGGTACGTTTGTAACACAATTTTTTCGAGAGCTCGGTGTAAAACTTTCAAAGGATATTATTATTTTAAGTTGTGAAAATATCTACAAATCTCTATTGTGAAAATATAACGCAATTCTCTAGTACCTAGTAATTACCTACATAACTAGAACGAAAGAGAAAATCACAATACACTGCTACAAGTTCCAGCAAATGCCTGTATCCTCACTTACAGTTTTCTTTGGAAAAGCTAAATTATTCACCTGTTTCTGGGAAGACATGTTTCACCCGCGGCATTCCCTGTTCCGTATATCACAAAACGTTTTATAATTGTATGTTAGCGAGCGGTCAACTCTAATGCGCCGAACGTTCCCCATATTTTATTACCGCTAAATGTAATGTTCGGGTTTTAGGATGTTTCTTATATATTTTTTGTTATTAATTATTCAAAATTAATAATACACTAGACTACACACAATTATGTACTCACAACCTACAACTATCGTCCTGTAATATTTTTTAATAGATTATTTTAAAAATAATACAATGTTATTCGAACAGTTGCTCTCAATATTGTGAATTGATTCACAACGGAAAAAACAAATTGTAGTTTTCTTCTTTTTCAGGATTCCGTAGTAACTACAAGGAAGTAGGAATCTTGTTTAGGTTATTGTTGAATTTAATGCTAATTTTCAACCATCTTCCAATAAAAGTGATGTCAACATTTCCTTCCCTTTCATCCTTTCGTGAGACACCTTTCGTGACTGTCTCTAAATAAAACAATTTTTACATCACATTGAAAACGCCGGACATCCAAACCGATTAAAGGGGTAAGAAGAACTCTGGGCCGAATTATAATAATTCCCATTCGTGATCTCGACACTTTTCCATAAAATTTCATTTGTTTATTTTTAAAGTGCTGATTTATAAATATATTTTCTTATCCGAATGTGAAAAGTATTAAAACGCTCAGTAGTTAATAAGCTTTTAAGCTTAAAAAAATAATTTACATTTTTTATCTTCACATACATGAAGTATCTTGAGAAGAGAAGGAAGTTTTTTTTTAGAGATTGACTTACAACTTAGGAGAAAGAAACTTACAACTCTTGAATGTAAACAGCTTTTCGCTAATCCTTTTTCAAAAGAGATAAATGGTCACTATACAATAATTGTTTAAAGAGTGATGGGGTACCATATGCGTTTAAAATGCTTTTAGTAATATACCTAAGAGTTGATTAAACATTTAGGATAATCTGTGGATGTAATGGACCGTTTACATCAATTGGGCCGAGCATCAGTCGAAGTTTCGGGACAATTTGGAGCGATCTCTAAGACAATATAATTTGACTGATTGATTGCCGCGACGGCGCGGTGCTCCGACACGCTATCGCGATCCGAAAACAAAGGAATGCTCTAGAAATACGAGAACTTCAGGAATTAAGGTTTTAGCAGAATTCATTTACTAGGATAACGGAACCTCTCGCAGCATATAAAATGTCGATACGATTAATATTTATACTTATGGTTTATTGGAGACACTTATTAACGGCCGTTTTCAATAACGTATCTAAGATTAAAGAAAGATAGCAATCCCCGTTAAAAAGTTAGCTGTTGTTTATCTTTAACTTGTGTTGCACAATCAATGATAGGACCTATTTATTCTTGTCCAACGTAGGATAGCATCCTTCCCTCTCGCCTATCCAAGTCTCTTGAAACGTTTCATTCGTTGCTAACTACATAACAATTCGTGTTATAAACAATTCTGTATTTATTTACAATAAATGTATTCATTAGTTAAAAAGCGTAAATATTGTACTTAAAATTGAAAATCAAAACTCGGGATGATTTTTTACTATAGTTATCGTGGTTTTTTATCAAATTCAATAGTGAAATATAACAGTTTGACGCTTGGAGTCGCGTGAAGAGGAACGTGAAATTTAAAATGAAATCAAACTTCGAAGCTAAGAGAATGTAACTGTACTACGTAATAAGAGGTGGCACTCCGAATAAAAAAAAAATGTTCGAAATTCAAATTTATGCCTTAGCTTTTTTAACTATTATCGTCAAAACTGCAATAGATTCAAGCGTAAAATGAAATAAATAAAAATAAACTAAACGTAGGTTATTATTATCCATTTTTTATTTTAAGACCAGTTATTGGGTTAAAAAAGTAAACAAAACAACTATAATTTAATAATTTTTTTAGCATTTTAAAGAAAATAAATCACAAAAGTAAGGCTACGTTGCGCTCTGTTTGCGTTAATACAATACAGCTGAAAATCGTGTACAGAAGTCAAATCTGACATTTGACACTTGGCACTTCGATATTCAGCTTTAATGTACTAACGCATAGTTCTGTTTACAGTGCAGTTTTTTCTGTCGCGACCACAAAAAACAGCTCGTGGGAACGTAGCTTTGTCAAATTAATAATATTACGATTAGTTCAAATTGATAAATACGACAGTGGTCAATACCTAGTAGAAGTCAATAATATGTCCTGTGGGAATTATTGGAACTTTTGGTAAATTGTTATTTACAATGCCTCAGGTTGTAAAAAGTGCTGCCAGATAAATGATACTCAAGTTAAAGGAGGTTTGTGAAGCAAAACAGCAGAATCAAGGTATTCTAATACCCATATAAATGCTGGCAATATTTTATCGCGCGATTACAGCGCCGCGTCTAAGGCACTTCTTTCATGAAAAGAAAATTATCTATATAAAGTCCAAATAAATTATCAATGCAGTCAATGAGTCAAGTCAGTCGAATCAATAAAATGGTAGACGCGTCACTAAAATTTCCTAGGGAGTTTTGAAGGGAACACAAAATAGCAAGCTTTTTGAAGTCGTACGTACCACTTGCCCACACTTGTGCACGTTAACGAATATTAATTCATATTTAGTAAATATTCTTCCAATATTACACATTAAGAACCGAACTAACACAAAAATATACAAACAACAACGTCACACATTGATATCCTCGGCAAAACTAGGTTCTCCGTTTTGTTAACGCTCGACATTGGCAGATAAGAAAATTACGTTATTACAGTAAGCTACGCCTATCAGAGAGTAAGTTGAAGCTTAAATTAAAGTGCAGTTATCTAAGATTTATATGAGCGTCCCTAGTAGGCTATCCGCCCTCCCGCCGATAGATGAGCCACTTCGGTAGGAAATGCCATCTGTCAGTAGGTTATTGAAACGCAAGTAAAGACAAAACGTAAGGACATAGATTTGCCTATATACATATTTAAGATTAAAGGAAGATAGCTAACCCCGTTCAACAGAAAGCTGTTATTTATCTTTATCTTGCGTTTCACAATCAAAGATAGGACTTATTTATTCTTGTCCAACGAAGCATAGCATCTTTCCCTCTCACCTATCCAAGCCTCTTGAAACGTTTCATTTGTTGTCTATGTCAACGTCTACATGAAAATTCATGTTTTAAACATTTACGAGTATATTTTTATTTACGCTAGGAGTCGCGTGAAAAGGAATGTGAAATTTAAAATGAAATCAAACTTCGAAGCAAAGAGAATGTAGCTATACTACGTTATAAAAGGTGGCACTCCAAATAAAAATAAGTGTTCGAAATTCAAAATTATATCTTAGCTTACGTATTATGGTCAAAAGTGCAATAGATAACTAAAATAAATAAAAAAATCAAAAACTATATGTAGGTTATTATTAGGTCCTTACATATGAAATTGGCGTTTTGTAAAGGAGGAACATAAGTCGATTTTTTTAAACATAATATATTTATTTAATCAAAGTATATACCATTGCTTTCTATGCACTTTTGCCATCTCATAGGTAGTTCATTGATTCCTTTACTAAAAAAACCATTCGGACAGGAATCAATAAAATCTTAGAAGGCGCTTTGGACTGCCCCATCGGAGTAGAATTTTTTCCTTTGCAAGAAGTTATCTAAATTTCGAAAAAAATGGTATTCTGTTGGAGCATGGTCTGAGGAGTACGGTGGATGTCTTAGACATTCCAATTGGAGCTCCTCTAATTTGGTATCCGGCTGTTATGTAGTGTGTGGTCTAGCGTTGTCCTGAAGCAGCAGTGGCCTGCGAATGATGAGCGAATGACCAACCTCGGTTGTTTAGCAGCTAGCTTTTCCATTATGATTTGCAGTTGCTGACAATAGACATCTGCCGTAATTGTCTAGCCAGATTTAAGAAAGCTGTCGTGAACGACACCGGCACTAGTCCACCAAACGCTCACAAGTAACTTTTTTTGAGTCAATTTTCGCTTGGGGCTTTGGCTTGTTCGCCAGGGTTCAGCCATTGCGATGAGCGTTTTCGATTATCGTACAGGATCTACTTTTTATCACAGGTAATGATTAGATTTAAAATCCCTTCATTATGTGCCCGTTGAGTAATGTAATGCAGCAGTCGACGCGCGTTTGTCGGTTTGTTGCACTCAATTCATGAGGTAATCACCTTTCAAGCTTTTTCACCTTCCCAATTTGCTTCAAGTGGATTAAAACAGTTTTATCACTAACACCGCAGCCTGCAGCTAACTCCGACGTGGTTTGCGATGGATCCGCTTCTACAATAGCCTTCAATTCTTCATTATCAACTTTGGTCTCTGGCCATCCATCCATCAACGTTAGAACCAAAAACGCACTGTGTTTTCTTTTGCGACACCGCCGCCATACACATCATTAATCCTTCGAGCCGTTTCTGCAGTACTGGTGCCACGGTGGAACTCGTACTCGAAAATAATACGATATTTCAAGTTTTCTATTTTGTAAACAGAATGACGCAAAGAAAAAACCAAAAGGGGAAAAAAAAATGAATTATGGTTTTCGAAACACAAACACACTGCCGCGGTAAAGCTATTGCATAGTAAATCTACACGCATACGTCTACTCGCACGCACACAAACACCGTGCCGAAGTCTGCCGAACTGAAACGACGTTAGACGATGCACGGCTTTCAACGCCGCACCGTTTTGCCGGTCGGAGTGGGGGTTGTTAGGTTTATTTTCGATACGGAATTTCTTGATTCGGTCGCCGCGCTCAAAGCCCGCGATAAAAGCTATGCAATAGCTTAACAGCTATAATTTAAGAATTTTTATTGCATTTAAAGAAAATAAATTCAAAAGTAAGGATACATTCCTACAAGCATTTTTTTGTGGTCGAGACAGAAAAATCTGCACTTTGAATAGAACTCTGCATTAGTGAAATACAGCTGAAAATCGTGTACAGCTGTCAAATCTGACAATTGACACTTGTCACTTCGATTTACAGCTATAATGTACTAACGCATAGTTCTATTTACAGTACAGTTTTTTCTTTCGCGACCACAAAAAAAGCTCGTGGGAACGTAGCCTAAATGTCAGTTGTCAAATTGATAATATTACTATAAGTTCAAAATGATAATTATGACTGTGGTCAATACCTAGTAAAAGTCAATAATATGTCCCGCAGAAATTAGTGGAACTAAATTTGGTAAATTGTTATTTACAGTGCCTTAGGTTGTAAAAAGTGCTATAAAATAAAAAATGCTGGCAATATTTTGCCGCGCCATAACAGAACCGCGTCTAGGGGGCTTCTTTCATGAAAAGGACTTTATCTATTTACCTTTTAGAAGTTACAACCAAATGTGGTTTTATTAATACAAGTAACTGATTTACAGCACTTTTATTCAGCCTAAATCTGTACGGAAATTCATAATCATTTAATTTCGACATATAATTCACATGTGATTTATATTCCTTTTGTATGATATTATTGGTATCACTTTCTTCATCGCAATCTATGATCATTTGAATTAGTTCAATATCACTATCATCACTTTAATATATAACACGTTAACGAACATTTAATAGTTAATATTCTACCAATATTACACATTAAGAACGGAAATAAAACAAAAATAAGGATGATTATCACCGTAAGTACGTCACACATTGACATCCTCGGCAAAACTAGGTTCTCCGTCTTGTTAACGGTCGACATTGATAGATAAGCAAATGACGTTATTAATTTAAGCTCCGCCTATCGGAGAGTTGAAACTTAAATTGAAATGCAGTTAGCTAAGATTTATATGAGCGTCCCTATCTCTAGTGTATGTTTCAGGTTACTTGTATTGCACTTTGCTGCCTGTATTAAAATTTTACTGATTCGATTGGCATCCTTAATTAGTGGTTTTCATAAAATGTTTTCTTTGGTGTTGGGTTATGGGTAGTATTCACATTTCACATTAATTTTAAAATAATTAAAGACTAAAATTCTTAAATGTACAATTTAAATTTTTAATTGCGATTTTGGTCATGAATCAAGACATTTGACACTTGTTACAGATTTATTGTTTCTTTTTTAATTCTCTTTTTTATTATTATTATTATTATTATTTTTGTTTAAAGTAGTGTGTAGGTGTTTGGACGGCTGTGAGGTCACGGAATGGGTCAAGCGGAAGACCGGTGCTGGACATACCAAGGTGTGCCAGCAATGCCGAGCTTGATCCAATTTGCGGCTACCTACGCTGTTTTAGTTTTAGACGTTTTTCATTTATGTATTTTTTCTTATTATATTTAAATATAAGCTTAATTATTAATTTTAGTTTTTAGTAGAGCTGCAAATAAATGTTTCTTATTCTTATTCTTATTAGTAGGCTATGCGTTCTCCACCGATAGATAAGCCGCTTCGGTAGGAAATGCCATCAGTCAGTAGGTTATTGAAACCGCGAGTAAAGACAAAAAGCAAAGATTTGACTATCTTTAGTAGCAAGGATTACGGATAGATTGATTATTGAGAACGTCCGTAAGTAAGCTAGGTGTACCCACTTATAGTGTTTATATAATATTTCATTTTGATTTTAAACTAGTTTAGCATTCATTTTTAGAGTTTCGTAGTAACTACAAGGAACTCAAAGTTTCGGTCTGTCTGTCCGTACTAGTTTGTCCCGTGACCCGTCCCCTGGCTATGCTATAAAAGTAAGAAACTTGTTACTTTCCATGCTGATAGATTTTTACTCTATGCTGATAGGTTCTTCTAAAGCGGAGAATAAATTTTAAAGTAATTTGAAAAAACCTATGGCGTGTTGATAATAGATTCTTAGATATGTCCTGATGCTCTTGGTTAGGTATTAAGTATATAAGCACTGTTTTACTATGCTACGAGTTTACGACGCATGTAGCACGAGAATGACTCCCCAAAAAAAGCCTTATAATAATAATAATTGAGTTGTATCTCTTTTTGAAGGTAATGAAGATAACTATATTTTTATATCAAACTACGTAGTTACTAATTATACAGCCTATGTTACCCGGCCTATTATTACGAATCTAGTGACATGTCTCATTTATTAAAATCGGATCAGTAGTTTAGGCGCTCCAGTGGAACAAACACATACGTAGATTGCTAAAATCATTATCGCCGAATTAGAATCGCCGTAGTCGGGTAAAAACTTTTATATAATAATAATATGCAGAGACTTTTTTCTTGTTTAGGAAAAATAGTCCCTACCTCACTGATCTAGCAGCGAGTTTAGCTTGAATTTTTGTAAAATATTGTGGGTTATATACAAAAATTGTTATTTATGACTTAAAATTAAGATTCGTTACAATTTAATAGTACTAAATTAGCGGATATTATTACGTTCTGTGATTTATTGGAAACAATATTATTCCCGTAGTGGAGCGGCAAAGTGACTGATCGCTGCTTATTAAAGCAATTTTATTCGAAGGAAGCCAAAATCACAATAAGAGAAAAGACTAAGAAAAGAAATATGAACTTTAATTAATACTAGACTAATCAAAATACTAATAGAGAATTCAGGCCAAATGGCGAATCAGATCGAATGGTCGAACCATAATTCATCTTATAAATTTTAAGTTTCAACATTTTTAGGGTTTTTTTGCCTCTTAGATACGCAATAAAAACATGTTTAAATGTAGCCTATGGAATAAGAAAGAAATATTGACAATTGTTTCATACCAACACCTGTTATTATACAACGCATGATTGTGTGAGGTAGTGAATATTTTTTTTGTATTTTTTAGCATTATTTAAAAAAAAAATAGCTTTCTGCACACCACTCTATACTCCACATAAACTTTAACTCTTCCAAGTTTCATACTCCTCCCTTCGCACAATTCCCGTAAAACTGTACTGAACATTTTGCTTCACCAACATTGTAAAAGATGAAAACATGGGTTAAAGTAAAAATCGGCTCTAAGCTAAGTCAAGCTTTCAGACAACCTTAGGCTGTGTAATAAACTTTTTTTTATTAAATATGCATTAAAAAGAAAGCATTTTATAAATCTTCCATATTGTTCCCGGGGTGTCCCGACATATTCATTATATGCAAATAAATTCCGAACCTCCGAACAGGTGCATCGATCTGCGAGAGCGATTATCTGAGAATTCCACGTTTGAATAATGCAATATTATCAATTTTTAAATTCCGAATACTTTCTGAATATTTATTCAGGAACAGGTGGAGGAAACAATGATTGTTTTGTTGCTGAAATCATATCAATTTATAGTCACGAGCAGTAATACCACAGATTAAAGAAATATGACCAGGTACACAGCAGTGAACTGTCGATTAGATTGCACTACTGTGTCCACAATTATTCTTCTATTGCGTTCACGGCAATTGTGTAAAAATCCGGTTAAGATTGTATCCACTCGAAGGAACGTCTAAATTTTCAAATTTCGTGTTTAAGTTTATATGTGATGTAAGAATGAAAATTGTGATGTGTTGTTGTTTGTCATGACGACAATAACAAATTTCATAATATTAAATGTGTGTCCAATTAATGTTTAAACTTTATAATATAAGAATATTAAATACAAATAATATCAAACAAAAAAAGTGGTTATGTATTGTACTGTGTGTATGAAAAATAATAGAATAAATAAAAATATCTCATATTTTACCTATCCTAAGAATAATAATAGGTAAGTACATATTTCATTTTCTAGGAGATATCTTGCTTTATTATAAGAGCGTCCATGACCTAGTGAATAGGAGTCTGAGTCACCGCAACCCGGCATCGAACCTGCATCGTGCAGGTTCGATGCCGGGTTGCGGTGTGTACCAATCACACTTTCTCAATAAACGTATACTGACGCTAGACCTGATTTATTTTACTCCTACCTTCTGTGACAACCCTGACAAAATTTGGATCGTTCTATGAAAGGTATGCTCTGTACGTAAGTATATATATTTTTACTCTGTGGTAATACTGCGATGAGCGAAAAATGTTCAAAGAAATTCAAATGATATAGATAACAAGCCTTTTGTGTAGGTATTGTTTTGTTTTTTTTAGGACTTTTGCTGTTGTCATGTATATTGTATATTTAGTTAATATTTATTGAAAATTTACCTCGTAGCCATCATACAAATGTAGATTTGAGAATGTATATTTGGTTAACGTTTTAGACGAACAGTACATCTTATACTATTTTAAACGAGAAATTCTTTTAAATATGTAATATTCTTGTACCTATATTATATAATATGATCTCGGAAATACATATGAAATATATATAAAATGAATCTCGGAAATGGCTTTAATGAAATTTAGCAGAGGATTTTGGGGGTAAAAATCGATCTAGTTTTGACAGTCGAATTGCCTTTTACACGGTTGATCGTGCGGATTTAGCCACCCGTGTAAATCCCACATAACCTTTTTGTGATTCACTTTTAATCGTCATCTGTTAATTTTTACCATTTTTCCAAGTCAGATATTTTGTAAATATGAAAATGTTACACTAAGGAAATCACAATTGCTTTGCTGCAGGCACTTTGTATTCGATATTTCCGGCCTGCAGGTGTTAGCTCTGCCAGCTCTACCTACCGCACATAGTATGTCTGTACGTCTGTCGAAATGATGAATTACTATATAGCCCACAGGTTATAACAAATTGATGTTTACAGGGGTATGCTTTTACTATTAATATTTAATAGAAATTGATAGACATTTTAGTTTGCCTCATTAAAACTACAATAAAAAAAAAAACTCTTGATATGTAGCAGTTGCATTGGAAAGTTATTACCTATTAGTGATGCACTTTTTTCATCTCACCATAAAATAAATATAATGTTATTACAATAGTTTTTATACAATCTTCACAACATCAAAGATTTATAAAATCGATTGAGACGAAATGTGATTACAGCGAGAATTCCATTCATTCCGATCCCCTCGTGAACGTGTGGAACGTTAAGCCTGCTAGACACCTAACGGTTTATCGTAATGAGTAATAATAATTAATAAAAATATAATTTAACGTGTAAGCCGAACTTACAGTTTTATCGATTTTGTGTATATGACAAATCGTAGCGAAATAAAGTAACAATTTCCCACGCGTCGGTAATACTGCACAGGTCGGATTTCACCGTTAAATCGTTACCAGAAAACGTAAGGTGTGTGGCAGCATAACGGCGTAAATCGATACTTCTATACATATATTATAAAGAGTTAAAGTTTGTAACTTTAAGACGGAGTAATCTCTGGATCTACTAAACCAATTTTGAAATTTCTTCTACCAATAGAAAGCTATGTAGCATATGAGCGGCATTGTTATGAAACATGAAGATTTCGAGTAAAATCTAATTTACCGCGGGCAAAAGCTAGTTGTGATATAAAAATTAACAGTGTAAAGAGATAGAAACATTTTTGCATTATTGTTTAAAAATGTTACGATGAGTGAACGAAACTTGTACGCTCACTGAGGTAAAAAAATAAATTTTGCCGTAAAATCAACCAATACAAAATTTTAATTTTTTTTTGTTATTTTATATTGTGGGTATTGGGTAGGTGAGTAAGGGCAAAAAACTACGCCGCACAAATAGTGCTCTGGGGGAAAATTTTCATTTCATCATGCTCGAATATCCACAATTCTTTCTATAACATTTTACATTTAACCTAATGCAGTCAAAACTAAGATAAAATAACAATTACTTTTGATAATTTTAAGCACAACAACTTATCTTATGCTTTAAAATAAAGTTTATACGAAATACGAACTATTAAACTCAAAGTCACGAGTAGGCACGTATCATAATATGGTAAAGATAAAAAAATCTCCCTCGTGCATTTAACATTTTGCTATTATAATGAATAGTAACATAATCAAATTATAGCATTTTCTCAGGTCCTCGACTGGTCGTGGGCGCACAATGCCTACTCCAGCGCCACGCGCCGCGCATTAGGGTGGCCAGGGTAAAAAACATGCGCCGCGCGCCGACACGCGGCAACACTCGATACCAGTACTTTATTAATTTTGACAGCACTCCGCATTAGCTTGTTAGTGTGATGAGTAGACTAATTATACTAACATAATATAGAGTTTCTCGTATAACAATATTACCTATTTAGTATTGTGTTTGCTAGCAGCATCATCTTCAATCCCTTTTGAAAATAGGCTCTCTCATCAATGTGAGGAAGGTAAGTAGGAAGGAAGGTAAGCTCAAGTCTCATTATTATACGCTACCGTTCAGAATTAAATTGCACCTTCTTGTGTGTGTAAGCCTCAGACCAAATAAAAAAGTAAAGACAGAGTCCTGCGAACCACACAGTTAGGCTGGTTAAAACTACGCCTCGCTGTTTAATTACACAGTGTCACCCACACACATGTAACGTAACTACGCCTTACTTTGTAAGGCAAGCGGTCGCGGAGTGTGGTATTCACGTATACCTACGTAAATAAAAAACTAGCCTGTGTTTTTGTTTCACAAAGCTCTGTCTTTACTTTTTATTTGATCTGAATTGTAAACCAAAACACTCTACCATTAGACTTCGGACGCTACATAATATATGATTTTCATCAAAAACCTTCGAAAAATCAATACAAAAGTACCATGTTGCTAATGGCCTTAGGCAATCTTAGTTTTGTTATGGAAATGACACGATGTATGAAAATCGTAGTCGTAGTCTTTCTGTACTTACTACTTGTAATCTGTCCATAAAAGCTATTATGTAGATGATTGGCTTCAAAACTGACCTAGATATCAGTTTCACTAACCGAAAATCCCAAACCTCGGCCCTGAGGTTACAAAAGGACGAGCACCGACAGTAGAGCGCAGTGACAGTCGCTAACTGCCACCCGCGGCGCCGCGGGTCGATACACTTCTGAAATGTATTCTGATTGATGACGGATGCACAGGTTAATACGGGGTTAACTTATTTATTTGAACTATTGTTATTAATTAATGTCCTAAACAAAGCTGCTTTGAAAACAATGCAGGTGATCAGTAGGTTTTTGAGATTCATCATAAAATAGGAATTGCTCTATCTTATCTACGCTTGTGAAACGTGAGAATAGTGGATTATAGGCGATTTATATGGGTGTGTAAATGACAATTCGGGTAGATCGCAAGGCAATTTCGCCAACAAAAATGACAAGGCGATTTGTCAGGCGACACGCCGCACGGCGAAAATCGACGCTTGTAAATCTCGCATGCGATTACGATTTATGCAAAGCTACCTCTTATACGTTACAAACATGTTACAAATGACAAAAGTGTAAAAAAAGTTATATTCCATTTATTTTCAGTCACAAAAAGCGTATCCAACATTTTTAACATTGTTATGACTACCCTCCCAAAAGCCCCACGACACTAACATCCATAAAGTAATAGATCTTTAGATGCGAGTCGAATCCCGTCATTAGACATATTAGATTTGTGGCCGATATGGGCGCGGTAAAAAATGCGATAGGGACGTAATTATAGTCGGCCGGGCCGCGTAATTTTGGGGTCTGTGACGACGAGAGTTCCCCATAGCGGTCATTTTTTTAGCAAGCATCAAAGGTGATAATGCTTTCGAAATTGTTTGTTTACAATAACATTGGTAATAAACATGTCATATACTAGTAATACTAGAATTTGGATATGAATATCTACTTATTGTTCCAGTTTTGTCATCTTTCAAAAAGGATAGCTACCTTTTGTAAAGATAGGTACATAAATAATTTTCGAATATAAAATACATTTAAGAATTAATCTTTTGTACAACATGTTATTGTGTATTGTGTAATGATAGAATATAATTATTGCAGAGCACCATACTTTTCTGTGAAACATTTAATTCGCATAAAAATACACCCTGTATTGGGTAGTATACGAGTATAAAGAAGCACGTTCTTTATTCAGTAAAAAGAGTAAGAGTTGCTGCGCCGGCGCAGCAGTGAGGTTGTATGGGCGGCGCGGGCGGCGTGACGGCCCGCGGCGCGGCTTACGATCTGCCACTCGGCCACTATTGGACTATTACCATTATATACTTTAAATATACGAGCCGGCCACTCTCATATTTCTTTTTAATTTAAACTTCACAACAATCGAGATTGCTGTTATTTCGCTATTAAGTCTTGCGCTTTCAGGGCGTAATTTACGTGATTGTAAGAATGCGCATTGTCCAACGATGTGTTCCGTATTGCTTCGTTTATGTTTTTTTTAAATCAAATCTTTGTTAATTCCTTGTAATTTTTTAAAACATTCCTTTCGTTTTGTAAATGGAAGTAGAGTTAATTGGATTTTGGAACAGTGAAGGGTACATTTTGGAATTGTAAGTTTCATACATTTCATCATAACGTTTTTATAGAGATCTTTTTTATCAGTGGGTAGTTAGATCAGGACGAAACCTTAAGGGGATGGAACATCAAAAATGCGTAAGAAATATACCACACATTTAATCATAAAACATATACTTTATACCTAGGTATTATTTACTGTCGCCCAACACCTGTATAGTATTGAACAAGCGAGTGGAAAAACAAAAGCCGTGCGTAGAACTGCGGTCGTGATGGCTCGCGGCGGCCGAGCTGCCACTTCGGTAACTCCGCGCCGACCATAGATTATAGAACCCTCTGTCAATGTTACTCACGATTATTGATTGCCTACTTGATAAAATTTTCCAGGTTCCGCATGTAATGGCGGTGCAGTAATAAGAGATTTGTCAGTTTCCGTGATAAACGTTTTAAGGTTTTACCTACTTTGTAAATTGTAGACAGATCGTTAAGTGTAGGTCTCCGAATCGATGCTTTGGCGATTAGAAGGGAAAATGAATAATTTTGCTTTATTTACTGACAGTGCTGAAATCTGTGTCGATCTAGCTTTCTCCCCTCAAGTAACAATAAAAATTGTTTTATGATGGTGGTTTTATTAGTAAGTGGGATAATCGATTTATAATAATATGGCTATCCATTTGAACGATATCATTTGTAATTGCAAAGATTTAGATCTAAAATTTCTTGAAAATGGCACATCTGCAGTTCAAACTCTTTGACAAAATTTCTTCATCAATACATAAGGTAGAGAACATATTTCGAAGCAATTAAGATTTTACGTTGCAGATATAAAGTTCAGTATGGCTTAGCATGCTTATTTATTTGTAAATGAATAGTAAAATTGGTAATGTGGTAGGCGGTGGAGAATGGCAGGTGTGTGGTGCGTGCTATTCGAGCCGGTATGCCGTATGCCGCCTGCGGAACTGTTAGCGGGTAAGGTATGATGGTATGTCTTCATGGTGTACTCAAGTACTACAGATACCACAATATTATTATAAACATTTATAAAATTTCATCGACTAGTCATATTATTGGGTTCGTGAATTCACAAGTTACAAACCAATGAATTAACAATACGTCGTTTCATATTTTTTAACAATGGCGAAAAGTTCTAGTTCATAGGTACTTAACGTCACCTCAAAACAAATTATTGGTAAAATAAATCAATTGCGACAGTGCGACAAAATATTTTTTTGTGATTACAATTGAACAGTTGTGTACAGATCATATAATTTATTCACCCTCTTCTCTTTTATTTAAACAGTATTTAAAACAAACTACGATAAAGAACTCATTTACACGCCGTATTAACCGCGAAATGGAACGTAAAAAACAACACTTTGAGAAGTTAACACTATTTACGCTATTTGCTACTTTAATTCAACGCAATAAGGGTGATTAAGTTAGAAACAGTAAGTTTGCCTAGCGCAATGATAGGCAATTTGAACAAATGTCACTCGTCACGGAGAATGCAATTGAGCTGTCAGATTTAGGGGGGAAACAATAAAGGCTCTATGGTCAGATTTTTTAATTTTTGTGGCGAGTATTCGTTTAGCGAAAGCTTAGGACGTTGAAAAATAAATTGAAAAGATGTAACTCGGCAACTAATTATAGATAAGTTGTCCAGAAACCGACAAGTTATAATTTTTTAATGATTATTAAGTATTTAAACTTGCATAAAACTTTTTATTCACATTTAACTCTTTTGCACTATCAAGATACCAGAAGCTTAGGATAAATTTACACCGAAACGAAGCGATACGCGACATGGCGCTGCATTTTTAAGATAGCTATTCAAATTTTAACTTAATTCATTACACAAGAAGATACACATTTCATTGTAAGACTTCGAATATCATGTTGCACCGCGCTGCATCTCGCATGTGCAGTGTATGACTGATGTCATATTATAAAACGTTCTTCTTTTTGTGTTAATAAAGTTTAATTTTGATTAGCTATCATAAAAATGTGGCGCCGCGTAGTTTTGCGTATCGTCGCGGTGTGAACCCTGACTCGTAATTCTCGTTCAATTTGCAGTATGACTCCAGAGACAGAGCTTGTTCTCAGACACGCACGCACACGCATTAAGTCTCGCTTTTGGGCCCAAACAATTCCTTCCCTAGTCCCTCTATATGTCTGCAGAGAACCAATTCTTTTTTTCAATCATAATCTATAAATTTTGTGATGGCGAGACAACAAGAGAAGATGCTAAACCGTGAACTTTAGAAATTTTTAACTAACAATTTGTCGCTTCAAAAAAGGGATATAAATTATCAAAGTATGTACTTGCTTTCCACGCAAAGTTTTGAGCCGTGTCATCAAAATAGCGAGAGCAAGGGGGATTTCAATATGGTAAAGCATTGACGCAGTGATAGAGTTGCTCTCTGACAATTTATAATTGTCGATAAAAGGGTCGAAATAAAATATACATACACTACTTTTCCGTTTTGACGAAATTATAATTATTTTGTGCAAAATGCAAATAGTTTAACTATGACTCATATTAATTAAATAATGCCCGAAATTAATAACGTTAATAACGTATATTATAATATATATTATAATATTATAACGTTTATAACGTTAATTGAAGTCAATCTAAGATTCTCAAACAAAAATTGACGTAAATGGACGTGATATACTCATAAACGAGTAAAAAGGTTTCCCTATAAATGTTTGTATATTTTAAATATAAAACCTGTTAGAATTCATAATAAGTTATATTTCCAATCAGGTAATTGAGCTTCTCGTTTGCCCCTTTAAACAGAATCGCATAAATAAACCATCGTACCTAAATCATGGCATTTTTCATCGACAACAAACGTCGCCGTAAATAATTTACAGCCCTATTAAAAACACAAATGCCTTCTGATAGAAATTCGTTTTTAATCGAGATGAAATTGGGCGCGAAATGAGTCCGAACCCTCGCGGGGTTAGATAGAGTCATTTAAATGGTAAATTAATAAACCGCTTTCATCTGTACGTACCGAGAATTTAGCAATTAACTACTAATTTATAATGCTCAGGCAAAGTTATTTTTCATACTGGTTATACTGTTACGACAAAAGGTACACCATTATTTATATTTACGAGGACAATTCAAAATATAAGCTGCGTCTAATGAATTTTAAAGAGGCCAATTATATTATCTACTAAGACCTAAGTGATCCTGGATAGTTCAACTCACCAAAGTTTTACACTTCTTTTCCGACTTTTTTATTTATTCATGAAGATTGTAGAGCAAAGAATAACGACCCGAGCAGACCCGATTCACTCAAAGCGCAATCTGGTGGCGATTAAAACTGTCAATAAGAATTTTTAACACTCCTTCTGCCACCAGGTGGCGCTTCGTATAAATCTGGTCCTAGTCATGTCAAACAGATTTCAGATGTCACGACCTTAAAAATCATCGACCTTATTGATACACACCACAACCCGGCATCAAACCTGCACTTTTTTATAATATCATTTGTATTTAGTGTTGAAATATTATTAAATTTTATAACTCATTAGACCGCGCACGCGGTGGGAGATTCGTGTACACATCGCGTGCTTGAGAGAGTGCAATGAAATCGAGAGCTAACTATGTAGCTGTTTATCTGTTCCTGTTTAATCTGTGACCATACGGCCAGCGCCCCGCCCGGCGCCCGCCAGTACATTATATTATGAACAATTGCAAGTATATGAAAGACAGTACTTATAAACCTGTTTTATCTTAAGGCTTCACAATGGAATAAAACCTACCTGCAAGGAATAAGAGGCTTGCAATACATCTTTCAGCCTTCTGGTAATGTTGTGGGCGTCACTTAGGTACGATGCATCATATGAGGCGTTTGTACGTTTGTATAATTTACTTACTAAATGTTTTAAGGAAGGTGAGTATTTCTATTGTGTCGTTTTAACATACAAGTTGCTAGGTCAATGATATAATGTCCTGGGTAGGCGGAAAGCACACTACAAAGGTATGTTGGTATGTAGGTTAATGATTTAATGACTACATATACATATTTGCGTATAGCTGGCATCATTATCAACAATGTAACAAATTTATTTGCCGTACAATTTACATAGTTTACAAACGGTTGCCTCCATCATGTAGATATGTTCAGAAGTAAAACAAAGTAATGCAACACAATGGAAATCCTTGAACAATGCAAGGCCATCGCGCATTAATATAAATGCAACTACTTCTCTTTATCCATAATATTATCCTACAAATGGATGGGATGTAAGTATTTTACAAGAAACTAAAAATACTTTATGTTAAGAAGAATTAAACTTTAGTGAATTAAGTCACAGTAACAATATTCATATTTATAGACGCGACGATGCTTGAAGGTGCTGTTATGTTATCCTACTAATATTATAAATGTGAAAGTTTGTGAGGATGGATGGATGTATGGATGAATGGATGTTTGATATTCTTTCACGCAAAAACTACTGAACGGATTTTGATGAAATTCGGTATGGTAGTAGTTTAAGCTCTGGAATAAAATATTTATCCCGAAAAAGTGCAGTGTTCCCGTGGGATACTGTATTTACGCGGGCGGAGCCACGGGTAAAAGCTACTCGTAGATCATAATATGCAGCGCTGCGTAGCGTGATTTCGAATTCTTACAAAGAATCGTATATCATTAATTTGTGTAATTATTAAAGTTATATTTTGTATTGTCAATTTAAACGTCGCGTCTCGGTGTGAGCTGACTCCAAAGGTGTCGAAAAGTTCATCAATCATATTAATTTTTCACACAACAGTTATTAAATAATCATTTAACACGAACGTTACCTGTGAAAGTTTAGCAATAAAAAAACAAATAAAGGTCAGTAACTGTGAGTATTGGAGGTCCGAAGGCTCACACGTTTAATTGCACCGACCCTAAGGCTACACCAGAAACTCACGATTGGCAAAAATTCCGACCCTCACGTCTAAAATTCGTGATACGAGTACTTTCGGGAGCTTATTACTTCTCGGAAGGGTGGGAATATCTCTGCTGTTCTAGAATTATCCAATTAGTAAGGTACTTTCCCATGATCCATTTTCCCTGATGCCAAATTTTAATACTATCCAAAGATATAAAATTATGTTTACTGTATACCCTTATGTTCTTAAACTATAAAATAAATAAATTTCAGCGTTTTATTTTAATTTTTCCGGAGCAATGCCGAAATAATATATAGAAATTACAATTGAAAACAAACTTTAAACTGACCTAAACAAGGCAAACGCAAATTATCCTTGTATCGATCCAACCAAAATTAAAACGTAAATAAAGAAAAAAACTAGAAAAGTTTGTAAGTAATTTGTAAAAGGTCCTTAAGAAAAGTGCGCAACGTTTAACATGCCTTTAAATACCTTAGGTCTTAGGGCAAGTTTTTTAAATTATGAACGTATGCCAGAGGCGACTCGTGTGGCCGGCTAGTCATGACTGCCGGGAGACACAGAAATAATGCCCAATTAGGTACACCCGGTAGACAGCGGCAATTTCATACACAAAACGATAGCAACAAAGTTAATACGAGTAATGATACGCCAATATTGCTCCTTCCTCGGCCTCGTAATGACGAGATTTTGCAGCGGATTGAGCAACATTTGTCTAAACCTTTGCGTACACGCGACACATAGATAGGCAGTGATTTGTGGAAATGTAGAGTCGAGGATAACGGAATAAAAGGATGCTTGGTGCATCGATCGGCCTTGCATTTTATTCGTATTTTAATGGCGTGGTGTAACACAGTTGGGAAAAAGCAACATGACCAAATTCAAAAGTGTGTGAAACTGCTATACAGGAGGCTCACAATCTCAATCGACGTTTTTAGGGTTTCGTAATACTCAAGGAACCCTTATAGTTTCGCTCTGTCCATCTGTCTGTCTGTCCGCGCTTCTAGCTTCTGTAATTATGAATGCAAAGGCATGAAAACTGGTATAGGTAAAGACTATGTATAGGTCTCGGTTTTGGCATCATAAAATCATAATAATTTTATATATTAGGGGTGGTTCTCCGTCCATGTGAAGTGGGGATGAAAATATTTTTTCATTCTGTCCCATTGTGTGGGGTATCGTTGAATAAATCTTATAAATAAAGGCGAGGTGTCGAGGTGTGACTTTTTTACAAAGTTGACCACTTTCGAGTAATCGGCCTCCAAAGTGGTTTATAAGTTGGTATATCTATAAGAGACAGAAACTTGTAAGTTTCCATGCTGATAGATCATGCTAAAAACTCTATAGAAAAATTATTTTGAGTGAAATCGGACAATAACTTTTGAAGTAATTCGAAGAAAATCTACTGCGCGTTGATAGTTACGGAACCCTCCTTAAACATGTCCTGACATCCTCTTGGTTAGGTTATTCATACATTTATATAGAAAAACGAAGGAGGGCCATTATCAACGTGGTTTCACTTTACATTCTATTTTTATCGACCGTATATACAAATACCTTGCAATATTCTGTAAACTGTATACAAATTGCGAACCATTTACTGTAAATAATGCTAATGTTCGTGTGCACAAGTTTTGTATTAGGAACTTTTTGAAAGCTACGCGCATACGCGTGTCAAAATTCAGTTTTTATGCTATGGTACATGTTAATTGTAATTTAAGATACTTAGAAGAAAATTTCCGACTACTGCTAAGTAGTCGGAAATTTTCTTCTAATTATATTCATAATCGTAATAAGTTATTAGTATGCTTAAAGTCCACTTGTTTGATATCGAATTCTAGAGGATATTGTAAACTATATCCGTGCTAGAATAATTACACGTCAGTGGCAGTGACACACCGTGATTGCGAGGTCCGTGTCCGTATGATGATTATAATTAGCAGTCAACAATTTAATAATTTTATGTGGACATTATAATTTAGCTCTGTAGTTGATCCAATTATTATAATATGGCTCTGTGCAATTTTATTGACAACAGTTTTGGGGTATGAATTTTTGAGTCTTAGTTTTAAAGCAAAAATTTAAAATAAGAGTCTCACAGAAGGAGTTTTAGCATCTTCCAGGAAGGTACTGAGAGTAGACGTGTGTAGTTCGCGAATCAGTCGTTCGATTGGACTTGTTCATTCACTCAGTTTCAATACAGACATATCTTTAGTTCACTACATTGGTTGTAGTGTAAAGCGTCCATAGATATTATTTTCGAGATGTGCCGACTAGTCGCCGAGTAGTCGGTAAAGCCGATTAATTATCCGGCCACTTTCATAATCGGCAAAACGCGCTGACCATCCATTTTCTCACTTGGTATATTCACACATCGTCTGTCACTTCCATAGAGAAACGAACATTACCGAAGGACATAAAGTTCAAAAGTGGTGATAAAGTTCACCTCTTCAGTATCTTACTGTAGTTTGAAATTAATGCACGAAGCGAATAATAACTCATTTTAGCAAGTAACATTAAACAACTTGTTGAATGAACGAGAAAATTCAACAAAAACCAACTATTCTGAGGAGGAGAACAAGGATATGACTTCGGCCATTGCCCGTTGGACGTCCTGTGGCCTTAGAACTGAGCTACTGAGTTAAAAGAGTGATATACTTCATCATGGACCAAACATATAGATATATTATCTTAATTTTTTAGTGACACTTTTTGCGCACCTCCAACTGAGAGGCGTAGGGAGCTACGACACTCCCTGCGAATTTTACAGCGCCTCAAAGATTTAATGTGGGGTCTATGAACCCATGGATTTTCGTTTGTTTAAAGATTAGATTCGATTATATTGACTTAATATAAATATTTATTACAATGAAGTTACAGGGAGGTTTCTAGGATAAAATACTAGGCAATAGGAACTTGATTGTCGCAGACACATTGGGTAATATAATTACTAGCAGGCTTTGGACATATTCGTACCTCATACGTGTAGTTAAGTCTAAAACTCAATAAAGTAACTATTAGCTTTTAGTTTATTATAGCAGCTACATTCTATTTTCCACCATTATGCAGCAGCACGCTTAGCATGACCACCAATCAATATAGAAATGCGTTTTATCTACACAAGAATAGGCATACTGAATTACTGACAGATAATATGGGCAAAATGACAGCTTTCCTTTGTCAACCAACATTTCTACGTTGGTTATGCTAAGCGTGCTCGTATAGAACCGACACCGACATAGGTATAAGAAGTCGCAAATATATTATACAAACTCGCTAAGATAATATTAATCATATTTAAAAAAATAAATTTTATTTAAATAGAGACAGTACATATTAAACTTTCCAGAAGATATCTCTAATTCTTGGACATAACACTGGTATTACTTTCAATTTCTTTTTGAATTAATACAATTACTGTTTCCGACAGTGCACAAGATGGAAATGTCAATTCGGTGAGTCCCGTCCCGACCCTGCGGCTAGCTCATACTGTTATAGTTTTATTTGAGGCTCCGAAGCAGCGGCCGCGGGCGCGGATATTTTCAAAATAATAATTAAGCGGATACATTTGTTATGTTGCGTATGTTAAGATACGCATCTACAGGATGCTTCGTAATTATATTTAATGTATTATGATGTTATTGCTGTACTTAAGATGTACGACAGTTTTTGTATGTTTTTCTCTTTAAGTACATAAAATTGGAATCTTGCTGGAATTAATTAGATAGGCAATTTATTGAAGTAAAAACTACTTTAGTCGCGTTGGGTACTTTTAAGATGGGAAAAAATCATTGAACTCGCAACACTGGCCCGGTGCGGTAGAAGTTAGGGCGGGGCGGGTGGCTTGCGCGCCGCATGCTTGACTGTGCGCTATTGTTTTCAGTTCAGTTGGCTCTCCTGGAGTGCCACTGTTTTTTATAAGGAGAGATTAATTTATTCCAGATATTAAAGATTCTTCGAACAACACGAAAATATATTTTTTTATTATGTATCGTACATAGCTGAAGGTTCCAAAACCCGACTTTTCTCATTATTTCTTAGAAGTGTAAACTTTTATATTTGTGAGGAAAAGTATGCGACATTATTAGGATGAGCATACTTGCAGTTAATTGAAAGTGTCGAAATATAGGTGCAACTTAGGTCTTGGAACGTGCTGTGCATGTGGCGTACCTGACGCGACGTGTTCCGACGTGGCGTGGTGTGTTGCTGACGGACGCGGCGTTCATTATGCGGCTGCGGATCCGTCGCCGCGGGCTCCTCGGATTTATAACCGAATGTACGACGCTTGTGAACGCAAATCGCTCCATTTATCTTTTTATAATACAAAAGCATTGTTTAATGCACCTGGTCGATGCTTTATAATAAGCGGTATCGAAGCTTAATGCCTATAGTGTCTACTTTTTGCATGCATTCTGCAGTTTCCTACGATAGTCTGGGGGTCTAAAAAGGCCACTTGAGATGTTTCATAGTTATATTTTTTTCAACTCATATTATGTGCGCCATTTTACACATTTCTATTGAAAACTGTCAATTTGATGTTTTCTAATATAATGAAATCAAATGAATCATGTAGCCATTTTACTATTTCACGATTTTTGTATGGAAAAAAAAAATGAAACACCTAAAGTGGCCTTTTTAGACCCCCTGGTCCGCAATCCGCATAAGCACCAGGCCTACACCATGCACGCATATCATATTTTCTAAATAATGTCAAACAAGCATCATAAGGAGATTTACATAATAATATTATATCCTCAATCTTTCTCCTATAATAATTCAATACCATCATAACGAAACGAGACAAAAACAAACTAGGATCCTTAATTCCGTAGGTAGGTACTTAGCTTCATAACAAGCCGAATTGACTTCATAATGATGACGAAACTTATACTATCAAAATACCTTTAAAATTGTGATCCTTTATAAATAAAGTGTAAGATAGGCTCAGTTGTAATAATTTGGTAGTACAATGAGACTATAGGCATTTGTGCAGCCTCGCGCGCGCCATAATGGCCGACCGAGAGGGAAAGGGTTGTTTACCCTTCAATCACCATAGAGCTATGTAGATTTAGAAGGGGCAGAATACATTTTACTTTTCTTATAGGGAAATGATGCCAATAGTTAAATTTTCCAAAAGCTTTAGAAGTATGAAGTAATTAAGTATATTATGCTTTTTTTATTTAATTACGCCGGTGAAGTGTAATAAATATGTATTCTGATCGAACGTTTACCATTAACACATCAATCTTATAATATACTTTGTTCCTAAACGTATCTGATTAACGTAACGTATAATTTAATTTGAATAATTATAGACAAACTAGCTTTTTCCCGCAGCTTCGTCCGCGTGTGAGTGTTCGTGGCAAAAAACTGCTTTAGCAAATATACCTAAAAATATATACTTACTTTGTAATAAATTTTCACACGTACTTTTTAATTTTAAATATCTCCTAGATATAATCTCCTAGATAAGGATAATTAAATTGTATCCGTCTAAATAGCTTCTGAAAATACCACATTATTTCCGATCATTTTGACGTGATAACGTCTTATAATTCGATGGAGCCGGCTGGACGCACGAAAAAACATGACCCAAGCGTTACCAAGTACTGTTACCAAGTGCCGTTACCTGTTACTGTTACCAAGTACCAGCGTTACCTCGCATTGCCGGTACCTCATTATTATTTTAATATTATTATTATTATTGTTGTTGTTGTCGTTGGTGTTGTTGTTGTTGACGTTGTCACGTTCAACTATCGTCAGTAAACTGACTTTGCAGACAGCAACACCTTTTTTTCAAACCGTCTCCTGGTTGGAAGCGGGGAGGTATCCCCACCAATTTTCAGCCAATCGGTTTAGCCGTTCTTGAGTTATAAATAGTGTAACTATTTATAACTCAAGATCTATATATATCTGCCACTTCTACGTTTTCTAACTCTGCAGGCCTAGGTAAAACATTAGTAGGTAACCCTCGCCCGCTGTTAGATCAATAGCACGGCTTAAATAATAATACGCACGCTTGTAGCTGTGTTAGGCGGTTATTACTGTGACTACCGCCAGCTTCCACGTGATGTTGAATAAGATCATAGACGGTTCCAGAAGGTTTAACGTAGGTGCATACTGAATACTGATAATTTATGCGAGTTGCGACCCATAATAATTATTATGTTCAGCCTGCGCTTCGGATGGAATGGACAATACCGCTGGACGAACCATTGGAATTTGGAGTGACACAGAAAATTAATGTCAAAATATGACGCTAGAGTGGTGTTCCACCGAATGAGTGGCTCAGTCGAGCGAGTCAGGCTATGTACTTGAATATAAGTAGTATATTGAAGAAAATGCTTAGGAAAAATTTATACACTACCTAGATAGGAAAGATTTCAACTCTACGTGCATTGTAAGCGTCTTAAGGAAAAAAAACAATTTAAAGTTGTTCCGCTAGAGGTGCGCGATGATCGAATTTAAAGCCATAACGACCTGTCAAATGTCATTGGCACACCTATTACCCCACAAACAGTTAGCCGTGAACGCCGTAACGCGGCAAATAACCGAGAAGTCGCTTGATGATGCGCCGGGATAAGCATCTTACTTAGACCTATCAGTAACACATAATACACTCTATGGCCTTGTAATAAAGCTTATAGGGAGGGTCCTAGGTATCTAGTTACACTGGACAGCGCAGTAAGGAGATTGTGTACGCCTGTTGCGCCGAGAAATGAAAGTTACGCGTAATGAACCATTTTAGTATACGTAATGCTTAGAGTAGTTGTGTCTATGTCTTTATTTATCATAATAATAGCTTAGAAACTACGGCTTAAGTTTGCTATGCCTCCTAGCTAGGCAGGTGGCTCAGGGTAACATTAAGGGTGACAGTCTGACAGGCGAGTTATAGGTGACAGACTATGGTTTCTGCGGTATGGAAAAATACAACTTTGTTGTATCTTTTTATAATGATAAAATATGCAGTGTTAGTACTAGGTTACTGCTTCGAACACATCGGCAAGCGACGTGGCAGCGGCGTGGCAGTGGCGAGCGGCGGCGTGTGCAGGCGGGTGCCTTATTCACCGCTTGACAGGGGAGCAGCGGCGAGCGGCGCGGGAGCGGCGCGACGGCGGAGCTGGGCGGCAACGGCGAGATTGTTTGCATACATTCAAATGGACCGTTCTCGAATACAGCGGCGCGGCGTCGCGTCGGGCGGCTAGCCGAGAGCCATGACCGCCCGCGCGCTTTCGTAGATAGTTTTGTTAAATTTGCAGCGTTTTTTAGTATATTTGTTATTTATAAAATCAATTAATTAATATAAATTTTATGCCATTCCATACATTTCATTCGCGAACAAAACACAAACAACTAGCAGACGCAACAATCGCTGCTACAGTACCGCGCGACCTAACCGCTGGTTTCGAGAACAGGACGGGCGTTGCCTGTTGCCGTTGAAGTAGCTCGTAGCGATCTTACACGGTGGTGAAACGCCGCTGCTCCTGCGGCGCGCGGCGGCGCACCGCGGGAACTGCAGCAAAAAAACTATACAAATTCTACACTAGTGCCGTAGTGTGAAGTAGCTTAATTGCTTTATTTGTATGTTGTATGTTAGGCTTAAGAGCAGACGGATTGCCTGATAATGGTGGGATCTCATTTTTTTTGTAGGTTACCGGAATACTAAGAGAATGGGGTTTTAAGGACTGTGAACGCAAATATAACTCCTCTGGTGTTGCGGATGTTCAAATGCGGATATAATTGTCTACAATTACGCGGTCCGCATGCTACTTTCCAGATTCATTCTATAAATAAATCGATTACCGGCCACTAGAGGAGCTACAAGTGCGTTCCTTGTGTTTAACACCAACCTCTCCTTGGGCCACCGGGCACCGACCACCAAGGGGCCTCCCCCTTATGTTATGGGTCTTAAAAAACGTGAACACACTTGTAACTCCTCTGGTGATGCGCATCCCCAAGTGCGGAAGTAAATTTCAAATTTGCTGTCAGGTTAGGTTATTAGCTACATATAAATGGAAATATAGAAAAATAAAAATTCTAAAAAAATAAATAATGATTTTAGAATTTTTAATTTTACGAATGCATAGTAACAATATGTATGAATACAAGTTCACTGATAACTTTGGAATCTTCATTTATATAACAAATCTCATCAATTGAAAAGTGGTAGGTTATTTTAGGTTACAATAGATGCTCGACCTCAACTCGACCGGATAAATAAGACGGCCTTACAGAAAACTGATGGGTAATAGCTCTTGCGTTGTGTCTCACTGCATGAGGAAGATACCGGTGTCCCAAAGGGGGACACTGGTACCTTCCTCATGCAAATCTCGCAAACGCACTTGTAACTCTTCTCTTGTTGCGGATGTCCATGAGCGGCAGTAAAAGTTTTAACTATGGAATAGATCTGGACACGAGCAATCGGATCGCCCGTTAGTATGAAATTGTAATAAGTTTTTACTACGAGAAAGTCAAGACGTTTGAAAACGAGAACAAAGATGGCTATCTTGGTGAGGAATTGTTATAATTTCTTACCATCAGAGGTTGGTGGTTTTAAAGATCGGGAACGCACTTTTAACTTTTCTGGTGTTGCAGATGTCTATGATGGGCGGTACCTAATCGCTTTTATTATGGAATAGATTTGGATCGCTTGATGGTATGAAGTTGTAGTAATTTATTACCATAAGGTGATCCGTTTGCACACTAGACATCTGCAAAACCAGGAGAGTTGCTGTGTGCGTTCAGTTTTTATTTATTTATTTGCAAACCCTACTTAAAGAAATTGTAGGCCTAATTGGGAGAAGTAAGTGATTCGAGAACGCACTTGTGGTTCATCTGGTGTTGCGGGTGTCCACGGCCAGTAATAGAATAAGAATAAGAATATTCTAATAAGAATAAGAAACATTTATTTGCAGCTCTACTAAAAACTAAATATAATAATTAAGCTTATATTTAAATATAATAAGAAAAATACATAAATGAAAAACGTCTAAAACTAAAAATTTACTAAAAAGTAATTATTTCATTTATGGAATAGATCTAGAAACAAACAAATGGACCGCCTGATAATAAGCAATTACTCCCGCATTTAATTCTTTAAGTACTCATGACCAAGTCACTATTCAATTATATAATAAATTATAAAAAATTAATTTTCCACATACGGTTAATTTTTTTTTATGAGTAACTAATTAAATGGACTATCTTGAATTTCACTTGGTCTCTACGACATCTCATAACTTTTTGCAAATGAACTGCTTTTTTCATTTAGGTAATGTTTTGTGGGATAAGATTTGTATTTAACAGTATTTTTACCAAACAATTTCTCTAACCATGTAAAATAGCAACTCGTCCTAAATAAGTTTCCTCAACCGAATTTTCGTGAAGCAACAAAGCGCGCCGTAGTTGGTGTAAATTGCCATTTCCGGTCGGCCGGTCCATTTCCGCCAATGAAGCCCACTTCCGGCCAGGTGCCACTATTCACTTTACTCCTTACACTCGAAAAACCCACGACACGGAGGAAAATGACCGTCTCAATTCGTTTACTTCAATATTTTATTTTACAGAGAAAAATTCTTTTTCTTAACGTGAAAGTTAGGGAAATCATAGGCCTAACTTTTACTAAGGATTTTGAATTTCCCCAAATTATTTTAATCACCAACATATTACAAGCCAAGTGATAAAAATCCTACTATCCTACTAATATAATAAATGTGAAAGTTTGTGAGGATGGATGGATGTTTGTTACTCTTTCATGCAAAAACGACTAAACGGATTTTGATAAAATTTGGTATGGTAGAAGTTTGAGCTCTGGATCAACACATAGGCTTTTTATCCCAAAAAAGAACAGTGTTCTCGTGTGATACTGTATTTACTCGGGTGGAGCCGCAGGCAAATGCTAGTAATTCTATAATTTTCACCAAATAATTTTCGACTTTTACGATGTTAAATATATAATCATAGAAGATATTTCTGTAGATGGTGACGATAGATGCAGCAGGCAAATGCTAGTAATTCTATAATTTTCACCAAATAATTTTCGACTTTTACGATGTTAAATATATATTCATAGAAGATATTTCTGTGACGATGAGATGGTGACGATAGATGCAGCAGGCAAATGCTAGTAATTCTATAATTTTCACCAAATAATTTTCGACTTTTACGATGTTAAATATATAATCATAGAAGATATTTCTGTGACGATGAGATGGTGATGATAGATGCAGAAGGCAAATGCTAGTAATTCTATAATTTTCACCAAATAATTTTCGACTTTTATGATGTTAAATATATAATCATAGAAGATATTTCTGTAGATGGTGACGATAGATGCAGCAGGCAAATGCTAGTAATTCTATAATTTTCACCAAATAATTTTCGACTTTTACGATGTTAAATATATAATCATAGAAGATATTTCTGTGACGATGAGATGGTGACGATAGATGCAGCAGGCAAATGCTAGTAATTCTATAATTTTCACCAAATAATTTTCGACTTTTACGATGTTAAATATATAATCATAGAAGATATTTCTGTGACGATGAGATGGTGACGATAGATGCAGCAGGCAAATGCTAGTAATTCTATAATTTTCACCAAATAATTTTCGACTTTTACGATGTTAAATATATAATCATAGAAGATATTTCTGTGACGATGAGATGGTGATGATAGATGCAGAAGGCAAATGCTAGTAATTCTATAATTTTCACCAAATAATTTTCGACTTTTACGATGTTAAATATATAATCATAGAAGATATTTCTGTGACGATGAGATGGTGACGATAGATGCAGAAGGCTAGTAATTCTATAACTTTCACCAAATAATTTTCGACTTTTACGATGTTAAATATATAATCATAGAAGATATTTCTGTGACGATGAGATGGTGACGATAGATGCAGAAGGCTAGTAATTCTATAACTTTCACCAAATAATTTTCGACTTTTACGATGTTAAATATATAATCATAGATGATATTTCTGTGACGATGAGATGGTGATGATAGATGAAGTTAGATGGCAGAAAACATTTCATAAGTAGGTACAAGAACCGTCGAGTAAATATCCGAACACATCCGTTGGAGGCGACGTATAAAGCAATTTATTCTTAAAAACTTTTATAAGCTTGTTGATCGTTAATTTCAAAGTATACAAAAAGTTAGCTCCCCTGTTGTGTACAGCAACTATGTACAAATTAATCAAAAACATCCACGGCGGGGAAAGTTCCCCAATTTTTCCTCCCACGGCGAAAGTTCTCAAAGTTTTCGCAGGGAAAAATAATTAAAAGTCCTCCTCCTCCTCAAGTTTTATCGCAGTCCTTTGTACCTGGCGACTTTCTTAAATAATTACACTTCTTTAACTGAAACAAACATTTGCTAACGAGATTACGGGATGAGATTCGCCGTATTAATTGTATCGCTTCCAGTTGTACGACAAATTGTTGTTCTTTAATTTCATTTGTAATCCGATTTTGTCATTGTTTCATTGTTTTCATTGCTTAATTAAGATATCAATTATGGAAAATTTAGAATATAAATTTAATAGCCATAATTATCACATATTTATTTAGTTAGATTATAATTTTATGAGTTTTCTAATTGTTAGATCAAACTTAAAAGCTTTTGTTATTAAAATTGTGCAACTGTCAATTATTATAAATTGTAAAATGTTAAATCTAGAACATAAATTAAATAACCATAGTAATCGCATAACTATTTGGGCCGGATTATGATTTTCCAAAGTTTAATTACGTTTTATTTAGTTTATTTGATTGACATTTGGATCTGTAGATGAAGTGACAGATAATTTGTATTAATTAGATGGACTGTGTAAAAATTAGAAAATATTATTATTAGAATTATATAATTAGGTAATATTTATTAAGATTGTGTTAGGTTATTTTAGTATTGTTAAAATAAAACTACATTTATTCCTGGGAGGAAGTTATGTTTGAATTCCTTCAAAGAGATTAACGCTTATAACAGTTGGAGTGAATAGAAGAAGGAAGGGATGTTTCGATGAGGCAATCATGAGGCTCAATTCTGGTATCAGCGTAGACCTCAGCAGTTCCTATTGGTAAGACATTAGTTTCAAAGTTCTTACATAATGATTATTATTGTTGCGAGGATTAATTAATTAATTATTTTATTACTGTAAAAATTTTGTCAAATGTCGATCGAACTTGAGATTCAAAATAATAATGTCTCATATTGAGATTAATTAAGAATAAAAAGAATAATCATGCCTACATATTGAGTCAAAAATGTCGCCATCTTAAATGGTGCGCGACGCGTCGCGGTTCAGTATGAACTGACCCTTGCTCTTACTCAAATAATATTTTTTTATTTACGTAAGAATAAAAATTTATATCTACATACTAGTTATCTAGTTACAAACAGTAGATACAGTCATTCCTTTATGTGTTTCTAAGGAAAAAAAGTACTGAAGTTTATATAGCTCTGGTACAGTTTTATGTGGAGATTTCTAGTGAGGAGGACAGAGGGTAGAAGATGGGTACGTTGTATGTATGTGTGGGTGTGTAAGTATGTGCGTTTGGGTGTATGTTTGCCCCGCCCCGAGCGACGCAAGACGGCGCCCAGGGTGACGCCGCCGGGAACAAACGACGCTTAGAGCGACGCAAGTGACATTTTCATCACAATTTTCAGTAAAATTAAACGACAGATAACTAAAAGTGCTTTCGTGGATTTTATGAAATCAGCTGTTCGATCAAGGTAATAAATATGAAAAAAAAAACGTACTTATACAGTAAACAAACTTTGTAAATTTTACCTTTTTGATGTGACAGGTGAGGCAAAAAGAATATTTTTTATTTTAACTTAATAGCTTTCAGTATCTACTTTATGTAGAAACGTCATGTTTACAATAAAATAGTAAAGCAATAATTGAAATTACACATGCAACTTTATGAAATAATTAAATTATGAACGTTATATTTAAATGATTTGAATAAACCTAATTTGATTAGATACGACATTTTTCACTAAGATCGTCGCAGTTTACAGTAGTCATAGGGCGGGCTACTGTTCACAGCCTGCGGCCTTCCTGACCAATCACAGCGCTTCGAGCTATATCTCCGTCCTTATCACGCGATATAGATTCCCTATTAAAGTGTCTCTTTCTGTTCCCCCGGCGAAAATCCTAGCAATAACCACTCAGTTTGAAAGATTTGACCTTACAGCACTGGAGCTAGGATCGAGTTTCCCCTGCCGTTTCTTTAGGCGCTTCGGGCGTTATCCGACGTGGTATTGTTTATTTGATATCGAGCGTCAGGCGAGCGACGATTTTCAAGTTCAGATTTCCCTCTCAATTGATTATGAACCTTATTCTTTTGAACATTAAACCTAACACGGGGAAACGTTTTGACGAATCGTATTTACGTGTGCAATACTGGCATTTTCATTGTTACACTTCTGAATTGCGTCGTCGCATCGCAGAAGGAGCTCTAAGCTGTCGACGGAGAGGTGAAATCGGAGTCGTCGTTTTGGAGTTGCGTCATTTTAGTTTTGGGCGGACATTTCGCTCGGGGCCAAAGCTATTTGCGATGACAATTTTGCGAGCGTCGGCGAACGAAATATGCCTTTTATTCGTACTAGAGTCGGGATTAAAGCTCTAAACGGAATTGCTGTCAGAGGGAGCACCGGCGAAATTCGTGAACACCCAACTTGTAGTGCGCTCCATCACATTTAAACAGATAAGGTCTGGAATTATGGCGGTAATAAAATGAAGCCTATATTTATTTCTATTGAGATAAAGGAGATTACATAAAATAAAACTTTTTATGCGATAGCTTCGCATTACTGGATATTAGGCTTTAAATTAGGTAGAATAGATAGAAACTCTAGGCACCTATACGAATTTACGTAACGCCTTATCAGAGAACTACAACTCTACTACGTAAATTATATAGCTTATGTTACCCGGACTATTATAACGAACCTATTGACATCTAATTTATTAAAGTCGGATCAGTTTTTAGGAGCTACGGTGCAACAAATATACCCACATACATACATACATAGACTGCCCAAATCGTTACCCTTCTTTTTGGATTCGTCACAGTCTAGTAGCAGTCGGGAAATAACTTATATTGAAATTCGAATTACATCCCCATAAAACTTGTTTTTATAATTTACAGATATTTAATCTGAGAGCACAGCAGCGGTCTCGCCAAATGTTTTATTAACATTGTTTCCCCACGTCAAAGGTTCAGATACTTCAACAAACTCTTACCAACACATCTCTGTTTGAATTATAATTTACGATTTGTGATAAACACTGTTTTCATTCATGAAGATGGAATGGTATCTAAAATACATATTTCTTGATGAGTAATGTTGTCACATCTTTTCTATAGCTACTGAGTCTTGAATATCTCGCATAATTTCCTTCTCTTCAAAAGGTTATAGGTACCTAAAAAGTAAATTTAAACCAGAGAAACAAAAGTAAAATTTCACAGAAAACCCCAAGTTGGGAAACGGAGGAAAACATAAATATCAGTTCGAATTAGTTGTTACAAAAAGTAAATTAAAAAAGTTTGAGCATAAAACCCGATTTCTAATAATTCCAAATAAATGACTTTAATCTTTGATTTTATGAAATAGAGTCGTATTTTCTTTGCCGTCCACGTGTATTTCGTTTCGTCTCAATGTTGCGTTTCTATTAAGAATTCCGGCAAACAATCTTCCCCTAAAGAAATTCAGAAAAATGTAATTTGAAATAACAAGTCGGTTTGATTTAGGCCCTCCCTTTGTGCATACCTCCGACAATGTATAACCACATTATGTAAAGATTTCTTATAAAATGTTTAATTCATAAAGAAAATCCAATTGTTTTTTTTTTATTGCAGGAAAAGATCTGATGTTCATTTTGATTAACTAGTTTACTGATCAAGCATTAAAATCAATCGTGTTCCCAATTGAATCTATAACATAAGATTTTTTCTAAAAGTAGGTTTTAGATTCGAACTAAGCCACGGCTTTTTTGTTCCTCCCATATTTTTGTATATTTTATATGGCTATCGAAAAAATGCGTTATAATAGTTTTGACGGCCTTTGCGGCTCAGTGGTTATGCGGCTTAGCGCGTCGGCGCTCAAGCCGGAGGTCACGGGTTTCAATCCCGCCGAGAGAACAAAAATTTTCAATGTATCTATAATAATGTATGTATATATAATAATGTATTTATAATATAATAAAAACCATAAATATGTATAGTATTTAAATATACATGCTTCCCGTTGTTTGGTCCCCGTAGCACAAGTTCTTCGGATACTTACCACGGGGCCTGATTGACGTGGTGTGAAACGTCCATGGATATTATTATTATTTTGGTTTTTAATTCTCTCAGATTTTCCTTTACGGGTATTCTACTAAAGTTGCGGGCTTGTGGCCAAGCAACCAAGGCTAAGGTAAACTGTAAAATTAATTTATTGACAAAAAAAATAAATATATTAATCTATTAAAAATGTAATAGAATTCGATTGAAACCTCAACCTTTATTGGATTAAAAACAACTTTTTACACCAGCAAAAAATCTAAGCAAAAGTGTTTTCATTCAAATGGCCCAGTCGTTGTTTACTTTAAAAAGGATGAAATTGTCAGATTAAATTAGTTCCGCGCAAACTTGCGCAAATGTTTATCTGTGACTCTCTACTCTATGGTGTACAGGTGGCTTTTGTACTCAGTATTCCATTATATATTTATAAGGACTTAGTTTTTTGCCATAGGCCTTTTTCAGTTTTCTCACGATATTCCTTCACTACTGAATCGTATCAATCTTTTATGCCGATAAATTTTGCGATAAACTTTAAGGTTCTGTTAAGGTTGTAAAAAGATTTCGTCGTCATAAAACTTGGCCTTAGTTTGGTTATACTACTAACATACTTTCATAGTTTTCGTGCAGTAAAGATGAATATTAAGAATATCTCTTGTAAAAATTAAGTACTAAGGCGGGTCAATAAGTCCGTGAATTTTTGAATTTCTAACCTCCCTACTGAAAAAGCAACACTACTCCTGTCAACAGGCATCTGTCAGTTGACTCCTATCAAAATTTGAACTTGCTGCGTCAGTTAGTTTGTATTTTACAGCTATCTTTATCAGACTATCCAGTAACTTAAGGAAACAATGGAAAAAAGTGAATTTCGTGTGCTTATTAAGCATTATTTTTTGCGAAAAAAAACCATTACCGAGACCAAGGCTAAGCTTGATAAATACTATGGGGACTCTGCACCATCGATTTCAATGGTAAAAAAGTGGTTTACTGAATTTCGTTGTGGCCGTACAAGCACTGAAGATGCCGAACGTCCTGGACGCCCAGTTGAGGTCTCTACACCCGAAACAATCGAAAAAATTCACGATATGGTGTTGGCCGACCGAAGATTGAAAGTGCAAGAGATTGTGGAAGCCATAGGTATCTCGCATGGCTCAGTGGTTTCAATTTTGAATGATCACTTGGGCATGAGAAAGCTTTCCGCAAGATGGGTGCCGCGTTTGCTCGCAGTCGACCACAAACGCAATCGTGTAACAACTTCACAGGAAGGTTTGGCGTTGTTTAATCACAATATGGAGGAGTTTTTGCGCCGTTTTGTAACCGTGGACGAAACATGGATCCATCACAACACACCAGAGACCAAACAACAGTCAAAACAGTTGGTTTCTAAAGGTGAATCGGCGCCAAAGAAGGCCAAGGTGGGTTTGTCAGCCAATAAAGTTATGGCAACTGTTTTTTGGGATGCACGTGGGATAATCCACATTGACTATCTTCAAAAGGGAAGAACAATTAATGGGGAATATTATGCCAACTTATTGGACCGCTTCAATGAGGATTTGAAAAAAAACCGACCTCATTTGGCCAAGAAAAAAGTTCTTTTTCACCAAGACAATGCAAGGGTGCACACAATTGCCGTGGCAAAAATTGCCGTGGCAAAAATCCATGAATTGGGCCATGAATTGCTCCCACATCCACCCTATTCTCCAGATTTGGCTCCGAGTGACTACTTCTTGTTCCCAAACCTGAAAAAATGGCTCGGTGGAAAAAGATTTGACTCCAATGATGAAGTCATCTCGCAAACAAAGGCCTATTTTGAGGACCTCGACAAATCATATTTTTTAGAAGGGATAAAAAAATTGGAGAAGCGTTGGACAAAGTGTATAGAGCTCAAGGGGGACTACGTTGAAAAATGAAATGATTTATTTATCAAAAAATCTGTGTTTTATTCCAAAAGTCACGGACTTATTGACCCGCCCTCGTACCTGGGAAACTGATAAATTTGGAAGTTTTGATAAATTTAAAAAATAAAAAAGTATCACAAAAACATTTATCTGGCCGGAATTCGAACCCACAACATTCCGAATTTTCGAACAAAGTAAAAACTATACTGTATACATAAGTACACATACCAAATTGCCAATCGGACTGACATAATAGTCAAAATATTGATATAATTTTGCATGACTAAAGAAAATCCATATGTGTTTTCTTTCGTATGTATATGTATATCTTAAAATTTCGCAGTTCCTCAGATCTAGCTAGATCGAATTTTCTGCCCCAAAACTACCTGCACACCAAGTTTCATGGTAATACTTGTTGCCGTTTTCGAGAAACGGATTCTATACAATATTGTCTCGTTGAAAGTATAAGATAGAAAATCAACAATTTTTTTTTTCAACAATGGTTTCAAAACTATGGATGGACTATGACGTAAATTTGATAGAAATAATATTCATTACGTTATAGTTACGCCCGCCGCGCCGTTTTAATTTCAGAATATTTTGTCAAATAAATGCGGGAAATAACATTTTAAAATGTAGTGATGACAAATGACGAACCTCGACTACCCCAAACAATCCCAAAAGTGAGGCAGTTTATGTGTGGACAATTTTTGTCTCGACCTGCTTCGTCTATAACATATCTATCATATAAGGTCTAAGCCTTTCAGATTTTTGACAACATCCATCTAAAAAACTAGGTGCGGGATGATGCGTCTTTCACAACAGAATCAGCCATTCTCAGTCACCTCTCGGCCTATAAAGGTCGTATAAAAGATTCAGGCGTCATTAGCCAGCGCTTTTCCAGCGCTGTTTACTTTCGAGCCGTTTGGCGTAGACTGTCAGTAAGCTGTGCAATATTCACGAACGTTCAGTATTTTGACGTATTTTCAAGTGTTTGTTTGCCCAAGTTTCTACATAATACTCCTGCATACTGCATCAAAGCGCATAGTAACAGGTGGGCTTATGTAGATCGTGTATCAACGCTTGTAGTCGAGAGTCGACACACATGACTCGGGTTTCACCAATAAATCACAGTGTAATAAAGTTGGAAATTGTTGCTAAAGAAATTCTTTAAACTAATCATCACATAAATATTGCAAATATAAGCAACTGCGGCCGAGGGCGTTATCTTATCTTCTCCTTCTTATATGTAAACATAAAAAAATGGTTGTGTTATGTCGGTTTACGGACGATAATTTTACGTGATAACGTCACTACGCCGAACGCTTAGGCTGATCGTGCCTCTCTATTGCTTGTTCCGCGCTCTCGCTTGCACGCTCGGCTCAGGCGGAACGTGACAATTTTTCGTGTCGGCCGCGCGCAACGCAGCCGGCGATTATCGATTTATAAGAAGTTATCCCGTCAAAAATCCCGAGTTTTAGCGAGACATTGGATTGCAATGAGGGTTTTTAAATTCGTGACATCCGACAGCTTTTTGACACGACAAGGACCGTCGGGCTACCAAGCGCCGCCTGGTGACAGAAAAAGAATCGAAAATTGTTTTTGATTAAATTGATTCTATAGAGAATTTCAATTACGTGTCAAAAGTTTTATCAGTTTTTCAGTACTAAAATGATTTAATTCACTTAACACTATTTTGAAAATCATAGTTTATCGCCTGAGAAAGCGATTAGTATCAACATCTTCATTGTAATTTTGTGGGTTGACACAGTATTCCTTATGAGCGTCCATTTAAGAGTATTATTCATTTATGCAATACAAAAAAATCAGTCATCTAGCCTATTCGATGTTCCAATAAGACGCGGTTTAAAACTCGTAGCACTGCTACGTGACATTATCCTCGCTACGCAAGTGCTACGTCAAATAAAAGAGACAGACAAATAAAAAACTAATTCGCTATAATTAGTATATAGTTTATTCTAATTCTATACATTTGCATTTAAAATAGACTCGAAATATTCTTGGTAAAAATAAACAAAACAATATGTCCAAAAATAATTAGAACCTATATTTTTTCTACAATATTACCGTTTTATTATAAAAAAATGTACAAATCAATCATCATAACTGATAAGTGTTTTCGCGCACGGCAACACCGGTAATGGATATTTTTCCGGTCGGCGCGCAGCGTGGGGCGTGCGTGCTCGATGCAGTGGACGCGGCGCGAAAATTATAACCTCCTGCCGCCGAAGCGCGCGGCGCGCCGCACAAATCAATTTGTGCTATTACTTCATTACCATTAAACACGCATATTATGATTATCACTTATTCGAATTTTATAAAAAAAATTGATTAAGTTATCGTCTGGAGCTCTACGCTCGAGCTTCGGGCGGTACATACAAACAATAACGCATCTGGCATCATATTATACTCTGTTTAGATCCAATTTCATCTTTTTTTAACAAAAATGCAATTTACGCTATAATTCTACTAATTCAAAATATCACTATATAAAATACACCGTGCAATGAAAAATACAATGACATTAGACATTTTTATAGTCAAATGTATCCATTCTGTTTTCAAACATGTTAAATTCTGAAATAGTACCATGTGGCATGTGGCCAATGTTATATTACTTTCTTGGTGTTATATCTATAAATCTATACAATTTACATACATATAAATAAAATTGAAGCGTCTTTTTTCAATTTCAAATTAACAGCTTTGCATGAAATTCATATTATTGTTTATGCCAAGGTCAATAATATTTTTTTAAACTTTTGTCTGTCTGTCCGTCCGTCTGTCTGTCGATTTGTTCCGGTTAATCTCTGAAGCGGCCGAATCGATTTTGACTGGAATTTCACTAGCAGATAGCTGATATTCTAAGGAGTTCTAAAGGGTTCATTTATTATAAAATATATACTGGGAAGCGGTTAATGGATAGGTCTAACAGACAGACAGACATAATACCTGAGCTCATCTGGCGGCACAAAGTGTCACGTCGCCACCAGGCTAGGTACCTACAGAGCTCAGAGGGATCAAACGCGACCTGCGACAGACAGCCCTTTGTGGATTATAGCCCCATGTCATCGCTGAAACATATGGCCGCTAAAACGAATTGCTTAATTAATTGTAACATTTAAATGGACTGTTTATCATTGTTGTCATATTAAATAACAATAATTATAAATGAAGTTGGTAGTTGTAAAAGTATTTATGGCATGAATAAATAAATTAGGTAGTTAGTGCCTTTGCGCCTCTCTTGACTCGTTTTGGAGGGGTCACTACCACACTACACAATAGAAATTATGCATAGTAGATCATCTTCATACTAGACCGCCCGAATCGGTGCACGCACACATATGCGTCATTTACACGGCACTAAAGAAACCTCAAATAGCAGAAGTAGGTCTAGTGTATGACACTAGACCTACTTCTACTACGGACTAGACACCGCCGCCGACACTTGTCGCTGTATTAAACGACTAGAGTTTTAGTTAGTTCACTTAGTTGTACCACGACGCTTGCGCACTATCAACGTGAAAGCGCTATAACCCCTCTCTTCTCGAAGATAATGGAATCCATTATCAATAGCCAGCTTCTTCGATACTTGGACGGCCAGGGATTACTAAGCGACAAATAATACGGGTTCCGTAAGGGTCGCTCGGCTGGCGATCTCTTGGCGTACCTAACTCATCGTTGGGCTCAGGCAATTGAGTCGAAGGGAGAGGCATTGGCTGTTATTTTGGACATTGCGAAGGCCTAGGATCGGGTTTGGCATAAAGCGCTGCTATCAAAGCTTCCATCATACGGGCTGCCCGAGAAATTATGTAAGTGGGTCACTAGTTTCTTAGCAGATAGAAGCATAAAGGTCGTAGTTGACGGCGAATGCTCGGAAACTCAGTCTGTTGATGCTGGTGTCCCTCAGGGCTGTGTGCTATATGTGTGCTATTCATACTGCATATCAATGACATGTTACAGACCAACAGCATTCATTGCTATGCGGATGATAGTACAGGTGATGCTGTATATACCGGCTCCCCTAATATTTCTCGGCTAAATGTCATTGAGAATCGAAACGAACTTGTGTCTAAAATAGAGAATTCATTGAGAGAAAGTCTCTGAATGGGGTAGACGTAACTTAGTCCAATTCAACCCCGCCAAGACACAAGTCTGCGCGTTCACCACTAAAAAGTCACCAATGGTCGTATATCCTCGTTTGGACGGCACATCTTTAACCATCTCCCCTAGCATTGAGATACTTGGCGTCAATATATCGAGCGAAGTCCAGTTCCGATATCATCTAGAGGGTAAGGCCAAGTTAGCCTCGAAGAAGCTTGGTGTTCTTAACAGAGCGAGACAGTACTTCAGTCCGGACCAACGCCTACAACTCTATAAGGCGCAGGTTCGGCCTCATATGGAATATTGTTCTCATCTCTGGGCAGAGGCGCCAAAATACCAACTGCTCCCTCTGGATCGTATCCAACGAAGGGCCGCTCGAGTTGTTGACAGTGTTTCAAACAGCTTGGACCCCTTGGAATTACGCCGAGATGTAGCTTCACTCTGCATCCTCTATCGATTGTATCACGGGGAGTGCTCTGAGGAATTGTTCGGAATCATACCACCTGCAACTTTTCGCCATCGTCCCACGCGAAAAATATACCATCCTCATCACCTTGATGAGTGGCAGTCTTCCACCGTGCGCTTTTCGCGTAACTTTCTGCCGCGCACTGTAAAACTCTGGAACGAATTGTCACCAGCAGTATTTCCGGACCTATACGACCTGCAAACCTTCAAGAAGAGATCGTATTCCTTCTTAAAAGGCCGGCAACGCACCTGCAGCTCTTCTGATGTTGCGAGTGTCCATGGGCGATGGTAGTTGCTTACCATCAGGTGACCCGTTTGCTCGTTTGCCCCTTTATTTAATAATAAAAAAAAAAGACGTTGTAGACGTTGGTACAGCCCTAGCGCTCCTCTCGGCCACGCTCAATCGTAGGTAAAAATTTCAAGGACATGGCTGAGTTCCGCTACTGTACAGTATTTATATTGTGCTACCATGCTATAGCAGGCTTAGCATGCGCCATCAATGACAGATTGAAGAAACATTAATACCATTCGGAGAAAATAGGTCTTATTGTAAGGCAGCAAGGTCGATGCATCGTCGTTATGAAAAATAACATTTATTTTCTTCCCGAGCATGAGCTCACAAAATGGCCTCATTTGACAGCTAAAGTAGAAATGTTTGCGTATTTCAATGTCAAATAGTCTTGCAATAATGTCAAACTACTCCACATCATAGCGGTAAAAGACAAATAGTTTGTTCTTTACGTTCAGTCATTTACTTGAAAATTTAAACATTTTTGACAGAAGATTTCCCGGCAGCCATAATAAAATTTGGCTATTTAGAAATGTTGACTTCTATTGACGACCTTGTTACCATAGATTAAGAACTATTTTGCAACGAATTGTTTTGGACAGGATATTTCTTCTTTTATGCTTATACGAATATTGTTAATTGTTTTAAACATTTACGGATTTTGTCGGGTATCCGTATCCGTAAGTGCTTAAAACAATATAAGCACATCTATAATTAATTATACCGTTGTCGAATTTAATGTGGACGTAGCTGCGGGCATAAGCTAGTTAGCTCGCGAGTCGCGTGATAGTCACTATCACAAGCGTATGCCCACAACAAGTTTACTCATGTACGCTGGTAATAATTGAATTACCGTCGTCACTGAGCCTGCTGGTGTCGTGCAGCCGCGGAGTATATCATGGCATCAGCGCGCAGTGGGATGTACTGACTTCTTAATACAACTCGAAATAAAACCTCGTCTACGATTATTTTTATAAAAACGGATTCGCAATTCATTAACGCTATGGAATGGCAAAAATATATATTTTGCATCCCTTATGATACTTAGTACATTTTGCCGTTGTTGTTTTGACATTGGAAATGACTTCGTTCGCTCCAGTATAGGCCCCGATTTCACGAAAAAGTGCGATCCCCTTATCTCGCTGAGAGTTTTGCAGATATGATACTCAAAAAGGGCTCAAAATACACGTATTCATGAGAGCTATAAGATGTAATAAGAATTATACGTGGAAGTATAAAATCAAAAAGTTATGGCCGAAATAGTGAAAAAAAAATCCGAATTTTTGATTTTGGTGCTCGATATTTTGAAAACGAAGAATGACATCAAAAATTTTGAGTAAAATTCCTCTGAACAATCTAGTCAGCTACAATTTAAGCCTAAAATAATGACGATCGGGTTAAGATTTTTCCCTGTAGCCAAACCTTTTTGAAAAAAAAAAATTAATATCTTTGTATACTTTAAACGAGACAATCTTGTTTATATATAATCGAAATCTCGGCAGCAACGGCTACAATTATTATTACCATAAAATTTAGTATGCAAGGATTTGTTGGGGAGAAAAATCGATCTAGCTAGGTTTTATAGGGAAACTGCGCATTTTAAGTTACGTATATATATTTTTCTTTCGTCGTGCGTATACATATTTTACGTATGTATAGCAAATTTCGACTCTGTAGCAGTGGCGTGCACAGGATTATGACACTGAGTATGCGGCGAAGTACTCGGTCACAAAAACTTTTTCGTTTATAGATTTTTAGCATAGCTACAGCCAAGCGACGGATCTCTAAGTCGAAACCATGCCAACAGAGCAGGTCTTAGATGTACTACTATTCATGTACATCTTCTACGGCAACGCAGACAAAACAGCGTTCGATCGTCGCGGCGGAAGAAATTCTAATAAGTAAAATAATAATCATATTTTAAAATATTAAAACTACTCACCAGTCAGTCAGCTTTAATTTTCATATATTAAAGGTTCCGGTTCCTTGAGATTACTATATCCCGATGTAAATAAACGCAAGATTTCGGCCACCTCAAATATCTTATCCAAGTGAGTGAGGCCGCGGAATAGAAATTATTTAAATCTGAATATCCCGAATCAGTCCAAACTGTACTAGAATTACTAAATAATATGGAAGGAAAACAATATAATTTAATCGTGTGTACACAACCACACAGCCAGTTATACGTTTCATAACTTTTAACATGAAATTTTCGAGTTACATTATTTTTTTGCTGGTTTAATTGTTGTAACTCGGGTACACACCTACCTTTAGACAGAATTTGAATCTTTTCACTGAATGACAATTGTGAAAACTTGTTATTTTTAATTTTTAATAAACACACATTATCAACGCAAACCCTTACAATCAAATAACATTTTAAAAAAATCAAGTTAACGCACTAGTAAAAGCAAATCACTACAATTATTATAGAAACTCAGTAAGAAACTGTTAAATGTACACACTTTCAAATGTTAAAATGAAAAATCTTTTAAGAAAACTATAAATAAACAGGAGCGATTAAATTGTAAACAATGCTTATCACATGAAATATGCAATATGGCCCCCGCGAAACACAAAATGTTTCTTCTATTTAAATAAATAAAACCTTACTAAACAAAAATGCATAATGTGCATACATGATTCATTAAATTCACGTCGTGTTATTTTTAGTCGGATTATAGGCAACGAATAATTTCCGACAAGCCAGTTCGGCGGTTTTCGGAAGCGATCGGATAGCCGAACTGAGCTCCCAGCTCGGCTCGGCGAGTTTCGGCCATCGCCTGCCGCATGAGTTACCGCTTTAAAATCATGTCGATATTCATGGATGTGTGCGTTTGCGAAGTATGAAAATTACACACACATGCGATGATTTTTCCTGCAGGACTTACCGGCATGAGTTGCTATTTATAAAATATTAGGCGTTTTTAAGTTATTATATTTTTTAAATTAATTTATTTACTATTAATTAAAGTCATCTAAAACGTACGAACGTTTTATTAAAATATCTGTGAATGACAAGTAAAGCACTGCATTTCTGCCTACAAGGAGCGCACGTAGTAGTAGAGCGCACTACTCTGTAGTGTCAGTCGGATTGGCAGCTTGCTAAATTTACGCGTTGTTCGGAAATTTGGAATGTGGCGGGTAAAATATAAAAAACTCCGGTAAAATATTTTTGTGATTATTATATATTTTTTAATCTACTATAGCTCCGAGCACAACTCGGTTACCGAGGTACTCTTCCATTACATAAAGTAACATGTCCTGACTGACTGATTCATTAACGCCGAGGCAAAACTACTGAGACTAGAAACGTAATGTTTGGGACGTGGCTTCCTTTTGTGACGTAAAATACCTTCTTAGTGGACCTACCACTAGGAAGGTGTTTTGCGAAACTCGGCCTCTAAAGTGGTATTAACGTTTGTTTGTAACTTTTTTGGTTGTGGTCAGATCCGTTTGAAATTTCGTGATTGCTCTTTGACATAATCTACTAAAACTCTAATTCAATTTTTTCTAATATTCGATCTATTAATTGGTAAAAAGGTGCATTTAACTTTGTATGGGGAAAAAATTTCAGCTTGGAACTTTGTAAATGTAGTCCTAAAAGAAAATAAGTAAACGCGTATTTCCCGATTTTTCGATATTCAACCCCTGAAGGGATGAATGTATTTTTTTCAGAGTTGGACTCATGCTTAATCATTTGACTATAATATATTTGTTGTATATTTGTGGAATGTTCTCTTCAAGCTCTTTATTTTGATACCCGGGGGCACACGAGCGGATGAGTTCGTAAAGTCATCATACATGTGGAGTCACACACAAAAGCTCGTTTTAAAAAAACGTAAGAGTCCATTTGAGAGGTGAACAGTCTGCTAAACAATTGAAACATTGAACAAAACTTTTATGAATTGTTGATTAAAATATAAAACGGCGACTACCCTACAATTTATGGTAAAATTACTATTCCGCAAAGTTGGGCAACAGTGGTGATATCACTTACAGAAAGAACTCACTAACGCTGATGTCACCCAGTCTCATGACAAAGCCCATAGAAAGGTTATATTGTGAGCGTGCCATATTAACTCCCAAAAATGAAAACGCAGGCACAATAAATGAAATTTTACTCAAGCCATTTGTAGCAGATGAATTACAATATAAGCATGGAGCGAGAACAAAGCTTTGTTCTAGCTCCATGAATATAAATCGGTGGATTCAGTAGCACAATCTGATGATAAAGTAAATATCCCGTGGAGTTCCTGATTCTCTCTAAACCCAACAGGTCTTCCACCAAAAAATCTCCTTTTGAATATTGGAGCACCAGTTATGTTATTAAGAAATATTAAGCCTCCAAAATTGTGTATTGGCACCAGACTCCAGATAAAAGTTCTCCATCGCAACATTTTCGAGGCTCCTGTACTCACTAGATGTGCTCCATGGGAAACTATTCATACCTAAAATACCATTGATCCCATCAGAGTATCCATTTGTATTTAAAAGACTGCAAATTCCCCTAAAAGCATGCTTCGCCATCAAAAAAGCTCAGGAGCAGCCATTAACAGTGGCTGGGATAGACCTAAGAGAAAACTGTTTCTCACATGGACAGTGCCATGTTGCGTGTTCCAGAGTAAATTCGGCTAGCAGTCTGGTGATCCTTGCTCCAAATCAAATCAAATCAAATCAAAAATTTTTTATTCAAAATTGGTATTCTTAAATACTCTTTTTGAACTTCGTTACTACGTGATGCCTACCACCGGTTCGGGAACTAACCCAGCGAGAAGAGCCGGCAAGAAACTCGTCTGGGGCCATCTTTTACCAAAAAGATGGAAAATTATTCTTTTAAAATCAAAATTATTACAATGTTTGCTTATGTCTATGTAACAAATAATAACATAAGATAAGGAGCCACCTTATTCCCTCCTACCTATATTCCATTCCTTATTAAAGCTCCGCACGGCAATACAGTTAATGTAATATATAAAGAGGTTCTGCAATAGCATAATACACTCTAATAATAAAATAATCCTACGCCATTTACCATTTAATTTATTTTTAGCATAATTAAAGTCTCTTTCTAAAAATAATAGGAAATTAACATCTACGCGTACGAAGTGGCGGGCAAAAGCTAGTCGAAGAATAAAATAATTATCATTCAACGTTGTAGTTTAAATTTTGCAACCTTTTCCTTATCCCGACTTTCTCGTCGCTCAGCGACAATATTTTTTCGAATTCCATAGATTTATTTCCAATGTGCTCGATAGTCGTGTGAGGCACGAAATCTGTGATGTGATTTTACATAATATTTAAAACATTACTCTCCAAATCGTGACCTGCTGCTATAAGAGCTTAGTACCTGGGTGACCGAGCTTTGCTCGTTTATTACTATTTATTGTAATATGGTGAAACTCGAAAGCATAAATCTTATTCACGTAATCAGTATAGGTAAATGTTAAACATATTTATGAGAAATATATATTGTTATCTCAAACATTAACTACATTTTTTTTAACTTGTCTAAAAACAATAAAAATTAAAAAATTATATATAAACTTGAACATATAAAAAAAAACAAAAGTAAGTCACCGAGCGGGATTGGAACCCGTAATACTCGTTTCTTGCCGTCCGCGGCCCTAACCCGCTGGACCAAACGGATAGTGGCCGTCAAGACGAAATTAGCGATCATGTTCTGCGTGGACAGAAAAACGCATGAAAACTCGAAAACACGCGTTTTCCCAAACATAAGACTAATCTAGATCGATTGTTTACCCCCGAAAACCCCCATATACCAAATTTCAGCGAAATCGTTAGAGCCGTTTCCGAGATCACAGAAACATATTAATAAATAAATATACAAGAATTGCTCGTTTAAAAGTATATGATAAGGTCATTACAAAAGCAGAATAACGTAGTATCGAATCGATTTGGAAAAATAAACTAAAAAAAACATTGTTTCTTCGCCATAAATAAATTCCTAAATAATTATATACATAATTAATATGTGAAGTAAAACTTTTAGTACTGCTTCACAAGAATTGTGCGAACGGAGGAGTACGAAATTTGGTACAGTTAAAGTTGATGTGGGGGAAGGTGTGTAGAAAGCTCATATTTTTTAAAATAATACTTCGAAATACCTAAAATTTAATAAAAATAAAGTTACACACAAAACTCACACTACTACCATGCGTTTGTACGATAGCATTTTTTTTGTTTTATTTGAAATTGTCAACCTTTCTTTCACATTCCATAGACAACACTTGCATAGTTTTATTTCGTATATAAGAGGCAAAAAAACTCTAAAAAAGTTAAATTTTTAAAATTAAAATATGAATTTTGGTGGTACCACTAGCCGACGTCTATACTAGTAAGTTGTAACATTAACATGCCAAAGCAGTAAGTACCTACACACCATTTGACAAGTAATTGAGCAAACTGAGCCATCTGTCGCTCTCCGACTAGTGACGACCCAAGAACTACACGCTGAATAATTTAGCGAAGCAATTTATAAGGGATGCTGAAGATGTATGCAAATTAATGTGTTTCATAATATTGATAAAATACCTTTTTCCCGTGTCTCCACCCGCGTAAATATAGTATCGGGTATCCCACGGGAATACTATATTTTTTTCGGGATAAAAGTAGCATATATTTTAATCCAGAGCCTAAACTAGTACCATACTAAATTTCATCGAAATCACTGAACGGATTAGATGAAATTTAGTATGGTAGTAGTTTTCCCGTGAAAGAGTAACAAACATCCATCCATACATCCATAATCACAAACTTTCATACTTATAATAATAGTAGGATTAGCAATTGATATAGTTGTTAGTTGTAATCTATGGATATAGCTATTACTTTTAATATTACAGAAGAAAAATATTAAAAAGTCAAAATATGACTAAGTTTCAATCAAATTAATATGTATGTATGTATATATAAACTATGATAATAATCATTATTTGCTTTATAATATAGAAATAAAATACACTTTGAAAAATCCCAGCAGACAGTCTGATCCACAAAAAAAGTTTCCAATAAAACACCAGTATAATAACTCTACAAAATCTATCAGTCAGTGATCATTTAACGAGGTATTGAATACGTCGTCTGTCCCTCCCCACGACGATGCAATCAATCACACTACACTGTTCCATAGTCTATGCTCCACTGTGTAGTATTTACACTGCAGTCCTCCTACACTCGAACAATATGCTCACACAACACTTCAGAGTAGATACTACACCATGTGGCCGTGTTTGCTATTGTATTGAGCGGTGAAATATGTTTTAATAATCTATGCATTACTTGCTCTGTTGCTACTTGATACCAAATTGTTATGAATGAGTTAAGAGAGAAATAAAGGGCAGAAATAACTATCTAAAGCCCACTTGCGCAGATCTGGGTTAAAGTTAACCCTGGGTTAAATGTTATGTTATCTCTCTCGTTCGTATTTATGAAAGAGAAGGCACGATATTTTAACCCAGGGTTAGCTTTAATCCAGATCTGAGCAACTGGTCCTTGAATTCAATTATTTAAAAAAACTTTTTGATCCAAAGTAAAATAAGTATAAATGAAGACTGCAGACGATAACGAGTAGGTGAGAGGTCTGTCGACAAAAAATATTTTAAAAATAAGACGAGTTTGACAAAGTGTGATCTTATATGCGAGTCAAGTATACAAAAATATAATGATTAAAGTTTGGTGCCGTTATTTTTTCACGTCATTAGCGAGGTCGAAAGTTGGCGCCTCCAAATTAAGACGTCAACTGTCAATTTATCCCTTAACCAACATGTCAAAATTTAAAAAAAGAACTCAGTAGCATTAAAACGTTCTCCACAGGTACCAACTCCCGCTGCGCGTCAGCTCGCACCGCGTTACGTTGGTACCCCTGCGTGCGCGCGTGTAGGAGTCGCACTAAAATACCATCATCATATTACAATATTTATAGCGCATGAAACACGCGCATGAAACACGCATTCATGAGAGGATACATGTAAATGCAAGGACTACCTTGACTCTACATTTATCGCGTACAACCACGATAACACGTTAGTGAGTGATAGTTTTATTAAAATGCCATCGCCAGCGTGTAGAGGACACTAAATATTTTTAACGTGTAATATCTTTCCTCTCGCTTTCTTGCAATTTGTGGGAGTGATTTCTTGAAATGGGATGGAACTGTGCAACAGGAAGTCACGGAAGCGCTGTTTGAATTGACGAATGAGCGCGCGGTGGTAGAGTTGGCCGTCAGATTCGAATAAAATATTTCAGTATTTAGTATTTTTAAATTTTTGAGTTGATTTATGTTACTGCTTAATGGAAAAGTTTCCGTATTTTATATCATATTAAAAAATCGTACTAAGCATATGCGACTACTGTAAGGCTCGCTCGTTTTTTTTTAAATTAGTTGATCGATCTCAAACCTTTGTAATCAAAGATACCAAACAGAAGTCACCGAATAACTTGTAATATTCGCAAAATGCAATTTATACCCACCGACTTAAATAACTTATATATAATATTAGCACTTAATAAATCCTGGTAACAAGCTCTCTTATTTACCTTCGCGTTAAAACCGAATCGTGCGATTTGGCTTCCACCCCTGATATGCCATTAGGTAATGAAAGATCGTAGTAATCCGGGCATTATAAGTAGTGCGTTGCAGCAACGTAAATAGCCGCGAGCGAACGTTGTATCACAACTCGAAGGGGATTCAAAATTTAAATTTAAATTTTTGCTTTATTTTGAGTAAGTTTTATCTACAAAAACTTGTAGAGACATTTAATATAGTATATAGCAGAAAGCATAATTTGACAGAAAATTTAGTCACGTTGACCCTACATGCTATAGCGCTTTCTACGCACGGACTCAGAGAGTCCTTATCAAATTTATATAACTAGCTTAGGACGCTCCATGCATTGTAAGTGCATTGCATGTCTGTATATTTTTAAACTGTCTGTCTGTATATTAAACGATAACTGGAAGATGAGATTTGAATAATAATTGAAGTCTAGTGTAAGAGTTCTTTTTAAATCAGAAACGCAGACGCAGTAGTAAAACTAGTTATTATACGCTCATAATTCTTGCGTCTACCTACCGAGATCAATGACACTCAAGTCTAAGAGTATAATCTATTGTTTAAACTTGGGCCAAATTACTTCCCGCTGCGCGGCGCGCGCCTCGCTTCCAGCCGTCGGGTTTGAATAAAGAGTAGGTTATGTTTTTAATTGGAACATATTCGCGCGGATCAATCGATACTTTTTTTTTGAGGAAGCAGAGGGCGATGGGGAGAACGTAGCCGCGAGGTATTTGGTTTTGGACGAGTAGGCATATTGGAATAAGACAATCTGGCCCCCTACAATAACTTGGCAACAATGAGTACTTTGAGAATATTGTGCGTCTCCTCATTGTGTTCCGCCGTATACATAAAACATAAACCGGTGTTATGCGTCTCCGAAATCTTTCCTTTCATCTTCAAAAAAGTTGTTTTTGTGTTGCCGAAAAAACTTATAACGATCGCTCGAAACATGTTTCTAGTCGTATTAGACTTTTAATTAAAAAGTTGGTCTTTAAAATATTATCCTGTTGGGTATGACGCATTAAAAACTTTTATGTTACGCACAATTCTATGTTATCCGTCAAACATATAGCTAAGTTATCTACTTATATTAATAAAAATTTATATATAAACTAGCACTAGCCCGCGGCTTCGATCGCGCAAAATTGGTTGTTAAACGATATGTTTATAATAATAATAAAGCTGTCATCGCCTATTTTTACCCTCTTAGGGAATTTTAGAAGAAGCTGAAATATGTAACTCATTATTTTTTTCGTACTCAATTCATACGAAATATCATGCAAATATGTCCAAGGAATACAATTTTTCATACAAACTCCTATCCCCTATTTTACCCTCTTGGGAGTACATTTTGAAAAATCTTTCCTTAGTGGATGCCTACGTCATATGAGAAATATGTGTGCAAATTTTTAAATTTATATCCTTAGGGTTTGGGCTGTGCGTTGATACATCAGTCAATTAGCCTTTCCTTTTATATACATAGAAGATAAATGAAGTGTCCGTGGTTCAGTTGTTTAGAGCTTGCCTCTTGATTCCGGAGGTCGTGGATTTGATCCCACGACCGATCCCCATTGGAACAACAAAAAAGTTGTTTTTAAGTCTAGTTTGGACAATGCAGGCTGATCACCTGATTGTCTAACAAAATTCCGTCCCATTGAGTAACGAGAAAGTGCTCTTTTGTATTGCGCACACTCGTGGGCCCTGGTCTGGTTTCAATGAAACCGGCCACCGTCACTGAAATCGGTGTGGGGAGCTTCTTTCCACATTAATATATTATAATTAATCATAACAGTTTTTATTAAGCTATATGCTTAATGAAACTCTATAGAAAAATCTACGGGCCTTATAACAGTGTTTTCCTTGAAAATACGACAAATGATCAATCTCCACCTCGCACCAATTGGGTTGACAAAGGGCGGTACTTACGTGTATTGTGTAGTGTAGTTTCAGTACACATTCAACACAGCCTAGGTCCGGAGCAACGAGGCTCGGGCGGCGCGGAGGCGAGGGAGGCGCAGAAGACGCGGGAGGAGGGGGCTATTCATCAGCGGCTCGCGGCGGTCACGACGCGCGGTAAGGACGCGTTATATAGACCCAAGAATGATAAGTGAGAGGAACTAACCAAAAACAAATTTTCGAAAAGGGAACATATATTTGAAAAAGTAGGATTCAGCATAGTCGTGGACTCTATGGCGTAGCTGGACTACGTTGTAGAAGCGGGGTCATGCTAAAACTATTCTGAACTGAATTCGTAAAACTGGTTTAAGCATAATATGACATATTTTTGTGTTTTAGCATTTGCCTACCATTTCACTAACTTACCTGCAGCTGGTAAGTCTCTTTCTGCGTATATCGTCCGTACAAAAGTGGCACCAGTATGCACGGCGGCGCGAGTGGCGCGCGACTGTCCGCTCGCGTGCCAGTAATTGCAAATCATTCCTTTTTTGAATAACTATCACGACTCTTTCGAACCAAATATATACTTTTTCCTTTACTCCGCTGTTAAAGGCATTCCTCGCATACGCCCAGGCAATTTGGTCGCATTTTGAAATTTAAAGCATTTTAAAACGCTCGTATTTTCAAACTTATGGTTTCTTTTGTTATTTCTTGATGACCCATGATAGTCACCGTGAGCGTAGCATATGTTTAACGAATTATCCCTCTTTATGCACAAGAAATATTCCATGTCATTTAGTTTACATTATGAATAAGCATGTAATTTTGGTAAGAGGAATAGCTATAAATTATAATAACTTCCTAAGCATGACTTTTTAAATCGATATTAATTAACTTTCTTTAAAAATTAACTCAAAATTTATTTTATTTATTTGTAAATATATTATAAAAAACATAAATATAAAAATATATTTTTAGATAAGTATTATAATATTAAGAATGCCATCTATTTATTACTTTATAAAAAATTGTTTTTTTTTTTAATAAATACTCAAGACATCAAAGGAATCATTTTACAAATCTAAACTTGTATTACACTAATGTTAGTAGTGAGGGGAAGTGCTCTATCGATATCGATAGAGATTGTTCAAAAATTCAATCCCATATAGGTACTTATAGGTAATGATCAACTTAGAAAAAGACATGAAAGCTCGTTCGCATGAATTGCTTTTACCTAAAAGCTACAAAACGATTAATTGTCTTTTATGTTATTTAAAATATATTGTAACATAAGTATTATGTCGTAAAATGTAGTAAATATGTAGGTATATAGATTGAAGAATGTCTGTACAAAAACTAAATACAGTATTTTTAAATGGCAATCGAATAATAATAATATTTTTAGTATTTAGGTATATATCACATTGCTAAAGTACATACTTATCTGAAAACAGTTCGCAATTACTATTAACAACAAGAAATTTATAATAGTCACGATTTTTTTAAACTATCGATACAAATGCAGCTAAACCTTTTATCCCTACAGCATAAGCGTCAAACAAAGGGCTATGCCCTATCGTGTAGTTATTAAGTAAAAGTTCGAGGGTCGGCATTACCATGCTAATCAAAGTACAACTGTCTCGCAATCATCGCAAACTAAACGAGTATCAAAATGATCTAAATTGCCTATTTTTACCCGACTGGGTTTATGTGCGTATTTTGTATGTATGTTTGTTTGTAAATTCCTTTATCTTCGAAACGGTTGGATTGATTTCGCCAATTAAGGTATAGTTATATTTCTCTCAAAAACCCAAGTGTACTTAGATAGTTCAAAGTAAAAATTCAATATTTCTGATTTTGGTGCCAAATTGTAAGTAGATCATTTTTTTTAACCAAATCTATCGATTAGGGTATCAAAATAAAGTAAATTAAATGGAGATTTTAAAATATACATATATGTCATATATTTAAATTTAATCAAGAATAATTACAACAATTTTAATTAAATCATTCAAATAAAATTGTAATCAATGCATGCAAATAGTCGTATTTTTTCTTTAAACCAATCTTTATTTTTCTTTAGGCCAAGTGCTGTTGGATAAACTAAAAAATCTAAAATAAAATAAATAATTAAATAAATAAAAATCCGACTGCAATAAAACAGATACCTAAGCAACGCACTTAAAAGGCCGAAAGAAGATTGAGAAAACATACTTTACTATGAGCTGAAAGCCTAAATAAAATAATTGTCATTATGATTATTATTAATAATTGTTTTTTTTTTCTTTATTCTTTTATTAATATTTTATTAAGTTCATTGCACGAATATATTTAATATATTTATTTAGTATGATTCTAAATTATTTTTGTATAACGTTTTATTTCTAGACTAACTTACGCCACCAGAGAAAAGAAATTTCCTACATTCTGCATAAGTAAAAGTATAGGGCATATGTAAGAAAACTATCTATGCTTTTACTGGTACCTACCAAAAATATTTTTGTCTGCTCTTTTCATTCCAGTAAATCAGGCACACGTTCGATTGTCTGCGCTTTTAAGGGAAACAAGTACAAAGTAACCCCTTGTATACGTGATGAAAGACAAATGTAGGAGCGCCAAGGTCCACAGACCCTAAATAATTCAGCGCAAAGGGCTGCGGTGTACAAACAATGGTTTTTTCATTTAAACATCTCCCGTATCGCAATTACTCGCCCCTGTACGCGGGGATGACAAATTTTGCCAATTGACGACCCGCCGCGACGGAAAGGTTTTAATATTCCGCGATAATCACAGTAATGGCTGACCGTAACTAGCTTTATTATAATTCAGTTACTAGAATTCACAAAATTCATCTGTTTTTGTTTTGCAGGCAGCGTTCTGCTTCAACGCACATCATCTAAGTTGGGTGCCGAAGGTGTCGCAGTCGCTGTGCTCGAAGATTGCGTAATATTTGCGAAAAAATTTCATTTAGTAGAATTCACAGAAAAATGCTACCAAGTTAACAATAAGTAAAAAAAAACATATAGTTTCACTCTGTCCATTCATCTGCCTGTCTGTCTGTATATCTGTCTGTCTGTCTGTCTGTCCGCCCTTCTAACTTCTGTAATTACAAATGTTTGTAATTCGATATAGTTATAGATTGTGTAATGTGTATAGATTTCAGTTTTGGCACCGTAGTATAATGTTTTTATATTGTAGGGGTGTTCTTCATACATGTGAGGTGGTTTTTTTTTATTCTACCCCAGCGTGTGGGGTATCAGTTATTGAGAGGTATTTTTAGATAAAATCAAGATTTCATACATTAAACTTTTACACGGTCAACAATTTTTGAGAAATCGGCCTCCAAAGAGGTTTTATGCCGTATAAGTAGCCCCCCCTCGCCCCCTCCTTCGAATTTATAAACTATAAGATATAGAAACTTGTAAGTTTCCATGCTTATAGGATCATGTTTAAAACTCTTTACAAATAATATTTTGAGCGTAATGACAATAACTTTTGTGAACCTATTGCGCGTTGATAGTTACGGAACCCTTTCTGTTTGTCCTCATATGCTCTTACTTAGTTATTCTATTTTCCACCCCTCATAATCGCGGCATTACAAAATGAGGTGCAATTTTCGTTTAACCTCGACTAACGTTAATGATCGGTCGCAATTCATCGCGGACATGTGACTAATAATCATTGCACACAAATTACAGTGGCCACTGGGAAAAGACACGTTTTCAGACAATTTCAAACATTTCCATCCATTTTTTTTTATAAATGGACATGTAAAATACAAGAAAAATTATATGTAATAGGTAGAGTATAAAATATAATGTAGAAATAAGAAAGCGATAATAAATAACACTAGAATAAAATAAAATAATACTAGTTTATTTAAATACAGTATCTCACGGGAACCGTACATTTTTCCGCGATATAAAGTAGCCCATGTTCTCGCCCGTGGTCTACTCCATATCTGTGCCAAATTTATTGATGATCGGCTTAGTAGTTTTTACATGAAAACGTAACAAACAAAGTCACATTCATATTTATAATATTCGTAAGGTTTGGTATCCTTTAAAGATGTTTTGTAAATAAAAGATTACTATTTTTTTTAACTTACTTATCTACTCATTAATTAAAAAAAAAGTAAATAAAAGATAACATAAGGTAATAAATACCTTTTTGATAACAATAACCAATTTTCATAAAAAGCAATTGTCGTGTTTGATTTTAAACATCGAAAATAAGAGTTCATATTAAGTAACTAATGATGTGTTGTAAAGCCAGGTCAAAGTAACTCTTCAGAAAGAGATATTTTTATGCGGCCAACAGATTATTTACCGACAAGACTACATAAACTTTGAAGTTAGGACAAAATAACTACTCTATTATATATATAAGAATTTAAAAACAAAATTTAAAAATTTTATTAGCCCCCTAATTTGTTGCATATTGATGTAATTCTAAAAAGTATGTAATGTCATAATGTCAAATGTCACTTTGATAACTAAATTATTCTTTGTTTAGTGTAGACATGTCTTAAGCATCTCTCTGATATGTTTCATAGAGCACGTAAATAAAGAATATTCAATATAAGTGTTTCTGTTACCTGCCTTGGTATTACCATAAGAAGAACATGCAAAACCCAATGCGGAGAGCTCGGCGAGTTGATGATGATGTATTATAGCTAAGAACACTCACGATCATGCCAGCTTTCAAACAAAAAAACTAAATAGATCAAAATCGGTTTATATGTTTGGGAGCTGCGATGCCACGGACAGACACACACACACACACACACACACACACACACACACACACACACACACACACACACACACACACACACTATCTCAAACTTAAACTAGTCAAACTTATAATAATTTAATAATAATATTACCAATCCCAGAAACTGATTGTTAAATTTTAACAAGTTTCTCTATTTGGCTAAATTCAAAACTGTGTAGATTATACGGCATATCATTTTACGAGATTTATACGTATAGATATTACTATAAATCGAATAAAATTATGGCGTTTTATTTAAGTTTCATTTCAGCTCATTGTTTGTTGTTTTATAGTTGAGCTTTGAAGTATCAATTAGGCTAAAATATAGCATGTCTACTATAATATAATAATGTCGCAAGTCCACGCGCATCGTGGCCTGCCGGTGCCCCCGGGTAAGTGCGCACGCGCTCGATAGGCTATAGACTAATAACTAATAATGAGTATAGGCGAAGTACGGCCGATGGACAGCCGGTGATTATGCGACCGTTAGCCGATACTTATCGACTCGTAGCCGAGGAGTATATATTGAAATATTGATAACGCCCACGCCTCTCTTATGTATATGAAGCTGTCAAAATATCTGATAAAACATGCCAAAAGAGTATATAAAACTGTCAATTAAATATATGATACACGATGATAAGCTTATCTAAGACCTTTCAGTGTAGCCTCTACGCATTTTTGCCTACTCTCTGTAGCAATATTAGCTACGAGAAACTGAAAACAGAGTATACATAGAGATATCATTTAAATGAAGGTACTATCGAACATGTTGCTAATCGAACAGGCATAAGATGAAAATCGTCATGTGCGTACACATACTCCAGTGTAAATATGCAATTCAACCACGTCTGCAGTCGTTGCGGTCTCTTCATTTGTTTTTAAATATTTTGAGGCGACCTAGTGCAAAGGAAAATATTTAAAAACTGATTGAGCAGGAACTTATTACTCATAAATATTTGAAACTATATATTTAGGAGCGAATGCGATCTAGCAATTAGATACAGTTTGTATACTTAGGAGTGCTTAAAATCTTTAACTTTTATTTGCAATTGTTAACCACTCAGGACTTAAAGTTTGCATTTTATTTGCACGATACTAGGAAGCCATAACAAATCAACACCTACAATCGGCGCCAACATTTTTCCAAATACAAAAGCGCGCCGCGGCCTTTCGGAACGCACTCAATAAATTACAATGGCTAATCACCTCTAATTTCGATGTGTCGTGACCCGGCTTAACCTCGCCCCGAAATAACTTTTGTTTTTTTTAAATGCAAACATAATGATACGTGGCGTTTTAGGATCGCTCCAACTCTTTTAATTTCCGAACGTTACCTCCACGATGCCGTACTGTAATTATCGTCGCGTTTCCGAACTTAAGTATAAGGATAGAGATATTAATAGTCGTGTGTTTGCTTTTTTCTTGATTTATTTAGTTTTATAGATTAGCGGTTGGAAACATTTTTTGTGGAACGCTAATGGTAATAAATGTGTGTGACCGGTGTTTAAGTTTTATGGTTTTATGTGGTGTGTGATTTCATAGTTTTAATCTGATATGAGGATTTATTCAAGGAAATCCATTTGCTTAGCTATATTGGGGTATGCCGCTCATGTGGGTATTTAGCATATTTTATGTATTTTTTGTCAAATCAAATTATTGTCAGTTGATTGTCAATTCTTTCGCGAATTGGTGATAAAAGGCATCACACAAGCATCCATGAAAATGCATTGTTTATAATTGTTTATGTTTATATGCATTTGGGAATATTTAAATACCGATTAATCATTTTACATATTATTGTATCTCTCGCTATCACAACGATTTACATGCGCCATGCCCCTCAACCGCAGACCAGCACGCTCACCTAATTGAGCCATTTCACAGATAAGTAGATAAAACACGGAATAGGGCAAACCCTAAATTATTCCTATTATTTGCATATAATAACTGCGGGGGTGACCGATTTTTGTATCAGCCGAAAATAATCTTTTGTGCCTGTCGCTGTTATTCGAAATTGAACTCGTGACTAATTTCGTTAAGGTTGAAAATCGTTTTAAATGTTCTCGGAATTTATATCTTTAAGGTTGCGAACGCAATTGAATTTTATTATCCCGGATAGCATCCCGGGGGACGGGGACAATCCCGCGGCAAACGCAGTTATGCAGATTTCGTAATGATGCTAGTTACTTTGCGTTTTGATGATGCGGTCTTTTCAAGTGACGTCTGTTTGTTTTGCAGATATGGTTTTAATTCGACATGATTCATGCTCATCTTCTACACTATCTAATCGTGATATCATTTGATTCACCTATGGAAAAAGATTATGTTTACATGTTAAAATAATAATATTTGATTTTAAGAGCTTAGAATAAAGTATTTAATGCGTATTTAATTGTTTCCTAAGGTGCCTCATACGTACAAACATCAACTCAAATTACGATCATGCCTTTTAGTTGTAATGAAAAGATTAGAAGAAGTTAACAGATGAAACTTCTTTGGGAACTATTTGAAAAGTCACAAAGTGATCTGTTTGTTTAAGTCCGCGTAACCTGGAGCGTTGTTCTAGGTCCATTACAAACTTCAAACCTTGCCCTCGTTAACTAAACGCACTGCTAGCAATTTATTGCCTTGTTAGCAGCATCCAACTCTCTGCTATCGGCGGTTTATACATTGAAATTACAATCATTTGTTCACTTCCTCTTGTTACTAATTTTGTCTTTAAGGGACTGAAAACTAAAGGAAGACGAATACGAACTATTTGTTTTTGTTAGCCATTAAATTGTGTAATGTTTGACAACTTGGAGCATTACACCAACTTTGGCAATAATCTTAGATAAAAAAAAGTGTATGTCAGCTCCGACGCATGACTGGAGTTTACTCTAAAAAGTAAAACACGTTCCTCAGAAGGAACAAAAACTTTAGCGATCGATTTGAGTTCAAAAATTCGCGCCATGTGAAAAAAAGTGACAGGTGCGCAGAATAGGTTGCGCACGAAAACGTAACGAGGTCATTCGTTCAATAGATTTTACACCTAATATTTTTTTCATACCGGGGGCCTTATATGAAAATCGATTCTTCAGGGGGGAAGTCCATATAGAATTTTCAAAAAATCGATTTTTTTTTTCGATAATCTGAAAGTACATTATGTTGAGCGTGTACTGACGAGAGGAAAAAAAAATCTCGAATATTAACGAAGTTATATTTAATATAATGGAGCGGGCCTGGACTGGCCTGGAGTGAAAATAGTTGAAATCTCAGCATATATTGCTGCTGGGATATTAATTGAAGGTTTCAGTTCAGTATTGAGAATAATGAATTTATTGAACTTAAATATTGGTACTTAAGCGAAAGTATTTGCTGATAATACAGACGAAGCGCAAATAACTCGACAGGATCGTAAGAGCTTTTTGGAAACAAAACATGCTCGTACAGCTCGCAAACAACAGCAAATGGAAGAAGACCAGCTTTTTGAATCAGAGGAAGGACTAATGTATGGACCTGGGATAAGGTAAGTAAGTCACTAAAACTGGTCATTTTCATCTACTAAAACTTAAACGCGATTATCTCGAAACTGTATTTTTAAAAACTGCTCGTGTTGTAACTCAAAAAGTTATCGACCGATTTATCTGAAATTTGGTGAGGCATTTCTCTACAGCACTCTCGGAAGGATAAACCTAAAACTTTAGATATTTCAGGCTGATAAAGTATTTTTTTTGGGGTCAAAAAGGTAAAAAAATAGCCCTAAATTCTAACTTTTTTTTCAAAGGCCTATTTTAAATTGAGTTTTACACTTTTTTTTTAATTTTATAGGTTTATCCTTCGCGTTAATATGTCCTAAGAAGAAAACACTTTAATTTTTTTTTTTTAAGATCAATGGTTGATGAATGATAAATGCAGCAGTTTGGGACCTCGCGTCGGAGGCAGCAGATAAAAAATGATCCTGAGCCGCCATTTTGAAAGCAAAAAAAATAAAAAAATTTTGTACTCTACAAAGATTGAATAAAATTGTGTTAAAGTTTAAAAACAATTAAATTATTTTATCACCTTAAAAAAAATTCTCAAAAATGACCGCTTTTCAGGCTTCTATATGGACTTCCCCCCTTAAGGAGTAAACCCCAAAAATAATAAACTTCATTCCTCTCCAAGGACTATTTCGTATTTTAAAACCTTCTCGACTCTCGCACTTATCTCTGACGAACAGATATAGTATTAGTGGTGGCTTTTACACCTTGCAAAATATAACCTGGAGACCTGTAGCGCATCTGCCACGTTAGTATATTATATTAGTGATGCACCGCAATAGTTAATTAGGTACAATCGTAGTTTCCCAGAGGGCCGTAACGAGCTTACTATTAGCCGGTCCCGGGACTCCCGAGAGGACGCCTGGGAACGGCGACACTGTTGAGAACAAAAATCAACACTCACCGCTGTCAGTTGTTCATTTTAAGAGAAATAACAACGAGATGCGAATATTGGATGTGGCATTTTGTGTTTAGGATAGATAGTATGAATTTTGTGTGTTTATATTAACTGTGAACTACCTATATATTTTGTGGTAATATGGATACTAAATCCTTACAATATAATAAATAATAATAAAACATGTATTCATACAATTTGGGCATTAAACCACGATAGGTAGGTACATAAAATTTAAAATATGTATCCAGTAAACAAGCACAGTAAATTTACAGATAACTACTTATATACTATTAAATACTACATATTATATAAAACAAAAACAAGACAAGCACAATATAACATTGCACATACAAAAAGAATAGCAGAATACTGAGGATACAAAGTTGCAAATGAATAAGTTGGTAGGTGGTGTAATGTTGAAATCATTGAAATGGAGTCCACTCAGGTAAAAGACTGTGGAATCACAGTCCCGGATATTCAGTGGATTCATACTGTCAGGCGTGAGCCAGACTACTCAAGGCATCGGCGCCAACTACGCTAAGATAGAAATAATATCATAAATGACTATAAATATAATATAATTTATAAATAAGTACAATACTAGTGTTATAAATGTGAAAGTTTATAATGATGGATGGAGATATATGGAGTTATAAATGGATGGATGTTTGTTACTCTTTCACGCAAAAACTACTGAAATGGCCCCACTTTTGGGGGTTTTGGGGCCATTTTGACATTTCAGATACGGTGAAAACGAGATGGCTGAAATTTGAGGTATGGTGAAATCAAGATGACGTAACTTTCTCTTGAATGTAGATTTTATCTGTCAAATGTACATCATAGCCCATCCTTAGTTTTGAAATCATTTGGTTAAATGTGACATTTTTTTTAAACAACCTTGTTAAATACAGAACCATTAACTACAAAAGTGCCTCATCCTCCCCAATTTGTCCAGTCTCCCTCGGGATTAGCTCTCGGGACGTCAAGTGTCACTCAGCGCGAATATTGACACTACAGATTATCCCGCACCACGGTTTATTGGCCCAGCCCTAGCACAGAACAATATTACACTCATATTTGATTAGTGCAAACTTAATACTTGATATTTTCAAATATTATTGTGGCTCCCCAACACAAAATGGAACCTACACTTCAAATTGAAATAATGATTTTCAACAACAATGGCTTCTTTGATCACGTAAACGGTAAAGAACATCTAAAGCAGGGCTTCCAAAACTGCGCGTCGCGTTGCCCTGGAGCGTCGCAGCCTCTAACCAGGGGCGTCGCGAGGCGATCTACATTGTTTAGATCTAGATTAGATTGACTACATCGATGTGACGATGCCACGTGACTCCAGCTTCAAGCTCCAGTAGGTGCAACAAAGGTAAACTGCTTGAATTTTAGAGCTCGATTTCTCACGAATATCAAGCCATCAACACTGCTGACTGCAGCATTCAGATAAGGGGGAGGGGGGAAAGCGTCGCCAAAATAATAACGCATTCCCAAGGGCATAGTAAAAATAAGTTTGGGAAGCCTAATCTAAGGTATTTTATTCACACATAAACAGATTCCATTATATAAAACATTTTTCTTTAATGTTAGAAATTCATCCATTTTACAGGTTCTACGAAAAACTTAGTTTCAGCTGTAGCCTGTAGCACGACCAAAATTCTAGTGGATGAAAATTAAAGTGTCGATAAGAAATTTCTTAGAAAAACTTTCTTTACTATTGTCCCTACAGAACCCACCAGTATTTTACCACAGTCATCCGTAACATGCATAATTCAAACCTTGACTACTCTTCATTTACCATCGCGCGTGGTTGTCAAATGTATAGCTGCCGCGCTGCAATCGCCTGTATGAATTGGCCCTTAGGAATTAATCAAAATCCGTTATTTCCCATCTTAGCAAAGACATAAAGCATTCCTCTATCGATCCTACAAACACCTAGCCCGGGGTCGACAGAGGGCACGTCTCTGAGCAAACACGGCCACGTGACCGCCCCCTGGCCGTCACGTGCGGGATAGTGATCTGTGGCGCGCGAAATTGTCTATGCCTCATTCCGCATCCGCCATTTGTGGGTTAAATTACGTTCTTTATCTCTGACTAGAATTTGCCCGCGACTTTATCGGAATCAAAGTAGCCTATCTATCAAGTTGCTCATATGTGTGCTAATAATTTTATAACTTTTTTGTGATATAGTAACAAACATAATTAAACTCGAGTCTCGACTGGTCAAAATTGTGCGATAGGTAATGTTAACACAAAAAATGTTTCTTGTGGTAATGCCGCAGTTTGTACAAGACTAGCTTATATTAAACTCCTCGTTAACATTTAAAAACAGTGTAAATTTGAATAGGTATTGATAAATTAAATTTAAAAAGATGTTAATAAAATACGATTATGTTAGATCTCTACAACGAAGTTCTTTTATAAAAATATTAACTAAACCTTCAGCACCTTTGATATGTGAAGTCTCAATTAAAGCATTGATTAATGGGCGCAGTGTACGTAATTAGTTAATAGTGTACAGTTCGCTGACAGACAGCCCTCCGAGGCAGACGATTAGCACTAAACACCGATATGATGCCAGGTTAGAAAGTTATTGAAATTGATGCCACTAAAAGCTCAAATTAGTCCCTCGGGTGATGTCTTTTTAGCCTTCAGACATTTAAAGTCATTCAAGACTCATAGTCTAATTTTCCTTCTAATCTAGGAAAACTTTCCAAATCCACTAAACAGCACAGTACAAAATGACGGTTAAAGGTTCTTAAATACCTTATAGGTATGTATTTCTCAGTAACTACTTGCAACTTTAAAGGCGCGTCTCCTGTGCGTGTATTTTTCGAATTATTACACAAAACACCGAAACATTGGGGCGTGGCTATACATATTTGCGTAGGAATACGCAATGTTTTTGTCTTCCGAGACGGATGGAAAACATTTCCCGTGCGGGTAGAGAGGGGAAGGAATATTTCATTTTTATCAACTGTTACACCACTCACATGACCATTAAACATAGAAAAACGGGAGAAATTATTAATCAATCCCAAATCGTTCTTCTATTCGTAACTCCTGATAAATACTAAAATTACGGGCAGTAAATATGGCCTAACTCGAAATCTGGGGGTCTAAAATAGCCACTTTAGATGTTTCATAGATTTTTTCCATACAAAAATCGTGAAATGGTAAAACGGCTACATAATTCATCTGATTTCATCATATTAGAAAACATCAATTTTGACAGTTTCCAATAGAAATGCGAAAAATGGCGAACATAATATGAGTTGAAAAAAAAAAATGAAACACCTAAAGTGGCTTTTTTTGACCCCCTGTGTTTTCTCCTAGATTCTGCATCTGCAATCGCTAAAAGTTTCGTCTTCCTCATCGGAACTCATGATCTTGTCTGCATAAAATGTTTTGTTTCAATCAAAAACATTTTCTATAGCTGGAGACAGCTTGTATATGAAAAAAAAAGGTTTTTGTTTCATGTTTTCTGTGTAATGTTTAGAAAAACATGAGCAGGAGACGTGCCTTAAGAAATTAACAACATTTACATACCCATAAAGCAGTTTTGATTTTTAACGACTCTTAAATTTAGAAGTTAATGCCTTTTTATTGATCCTCTCCATAACAATTAAACAGCTAAAGGCATATTGCCGCCTTATAGACAAATAGGTGTTGATTAACTTTTCTCCCATCGTATCGGGATAACTCTTTAATATAAATTTGCATCACTTAAATGTGGTTAACTTACAAACATTTAGTATTGTATGATCATCATTGATTTTTTGTGAATCCTACAAAATTGATGAAAACTACAAATACAAACAGAGTTATTTATTATAAAAAGTAATTTATTGTAATAAAATCTCTTTGTAAAGACACGTAAATTGAAACTTAGTCATTTGTACGGTTATAGCCATGGAGGTATAACAAAAAGATGTTGTAAGTAGATTTTTAGTATAAAACTAAGCGTTTTATTTTGCGGGGTGTCTAACTCCGCCCACTCATCTACCGGCGAAACTACGTATTACATTCGTTATCGACCTCACTTAGTAGTTTTGCTATCTTACACTAGATGACAATAAACGCCAGATTACATCTTAGCCTTAGATTACATTCATATATATCATTTGGTCTTGGATTACATCATATTTAGTTTTTCATCATTTTACGCCCATTTAACTAAATATTGCTTTACGATTGAAATAGACTTTAGGAAGTACTGCAAAAAACTTTAGTTCGCACGATGATTAAAATAAATTTTTATTTTGAGTAAGTACGTAGTTATCTAGAATATATTTTTAATCCCCGTGATCAAAGCATAAAAACGCCATCTATTGGCAAGTAAAATTATTTCTAATTTAACCGACGCTGAGAGACATTTCTATAACAATTATAATAAATTTAGTTTTAATTACTTACACATGAAATGTGGAGTGCATGTGCAAGTGTGGAGGGCATCTCCATAGCATCTAAACGCTTAGATGAAATGTAATGCCCTTCACACTTAACAAACGCCTATTTTAGTATTTGTGCATGATAAAACACAACATTTCATCATTTTCTTCTTAGAAACTCCAAAAGTACATAAAGTTATCGAAATCACAGAGGTGTGCACAGTATGAATGCTGACAGTACATTGATTTAGGCCACGCCCATTGTGATGACGTAGAGACCTACTCGGCAGAAGAAATCACAGTGCACAGTTATTTATGCCGTCTCCTCTCTTTATCAGCTCCATGGTTGTAGCACCATACATTTTACTTACGAGACACTAAAACAACAAATATTGAATTCGGTGTCAAATAAGAATAAAGAAAAATGATATATCAAATAAAGAAAAAAAAGCTGAGTATTTAAAGTTAATTAAAAAAAAAAAAGACGTGTGGCACTCGGGGACTGCCGCGGTAAAGCTATTGCATAGCAAGCATTTGTGTTAATAATAAAATGTATGTATATAGAGTACTCACTCATTTTCTTTCACTATTTTTTCGTGACTTTCTTCATTAATAATAAATGCACTTTATTCATTCATATTCAAAACACTTTATACACAAATTTTACAAGTACAGCTATTCACTGTTGTACATAAATACCTATACACCTATATACTTTCTCATAAACAGCTGCTTATGTATTCGTCCGATTTCGGAGCAGCTCGACTCGATTCGTGCGAGTTTCGTAGAGTCGTGCAATACGTCTAATCGCACGCACACAACGCCGTGTCGAAGACTGCCGAACTGAAACGATGTTAGACGATGCACGGAGCGTGAGGTTTTTTCGTTACGGAATTTCCGAATTCGGTCCCCGCGCTCAAGGCCCGCGATAGAAGCTATGCAATAGCTTAAAAATCTAAAATTGCGTAGGTACCCTTAGTTGTTTGTACCTTGCAATGACTATTTTCTCTATATATACTACTGTATTATCTATGGACTATTTCGCAACAGTCGGTATAGACCCAAACAACAAAAACGATGCAAAAGGTCGACCTTCTAGGTCGAGGTGCTCTATGTACTTGCATCCTGTGAACCGAAAATAAATGATTAACCTTATTCGCTCCTGCTTCTAAAATATTGCGCTATAAATCTTTATATACCCTTAATATACCTGCCTCGTAAACCAAAGCTTTCTAGAAGCCACATTTCCTGACCCTTTAAAATTTCTTTAATAAAACCGCTCCACAAAAAAGACGACTCCTAGCAACTACGTCTATAGTTCTGCTTTATTATCAACGTTTTCCAAAATATTTAAAACATAATGTGTAATAGATTATACAATTTCCAAAAAACAATAACATTGTGGACGACAGTCGAAATTATGTCTTTTTTAGAAAATAAAAAAAGATTGTATAAATAGAACACAATAATCATGACACAAGATAAATTACGAGGGCGTGTCAATAAGTCCGTGACTTTTGGAATAAAACACAGATTTTTTGATAAATAAATCATTTTATTTTTCAACGTAGTCCCCCTTGAGCTCTATACACTTTGTCCAACGCTTCTCCAATTTTTTTATCCCTTCCAAAAAATATGATTTGTCGAGGTCCTCAAAATAGGCCTTTGTTTGCGAGATGACTTCATCATTGGAGTCAAATCTTTTTCCACCGAGCCATTTTTTCAGGTTTGGGAACAAGAAGTAGTCACTCGGAGCCAAATCTGGAGAATAGGGTGGATGTGGGAGCAATTCATAGCCCAATTCATGGATTTTTGCCATGGCAACTGCACATGTGTGCACCCTTGCATTGTCTTGGTGAAAAATAACTTTTTTCTTGGCCAAATGAGGTCGGTTTTTTTTCAAATCCTCATTGAAGCGGTCCAATAAGTTGGCATAATATTCCCCATTAATTGTTCTTCCCTTTTGAAGATAGTCAATGTGGATTATCCCACGTGCATCCCAAAAAACAGTCGCCATAACTTTATTGGCTGACAAACCCACCTTGGCCTTCTTTGGCGCCGATTCACCCTTAGAAACCCACTGTTTTGACTGTTGTTTGGTCTCTGGTGTGTTGTGATGGATCCATGTTTCGTCCACGGTTACAAAACGGCGCAAAAACTCCTCCATATTGTGATTAAACAACACCAAACCTTCCTGTGAAGTTGTTACACGATTGCGTTTGTGGTCGACTGTGAGCAAACGCGGCACCCATCTTGCGGAAAGCTTTATCATGCCCAAGTGATCATTCAAAATTGAAACCACTGAGCCATGCGAGATACCTATGGCTTTCACAATCTCTTGCACTTTCAATCTTCGGTCGGCCAACACCATATCGTGAATTTTTTCGATTGTTTCGGGTGTAGAGACCTCAACTGGGCTGGACGTTCGGCATCTTCAGTGCTTGTACGGCCACAACGAAATTCAGTAAACCACTTTTTTACCATTGAAATCGATGGTGCAGAGTCCCCATAGTATTTATCAAGCTTAGCCTTGGTCTCGGTAATGGTTTTTTTTCGCAAAAAATAATGCTTAATAAGCACACGAAATTCACTTTTTTCCATTGTTTCCTTAAGTTACTGGATAGTCTGATAAAGATAGCTGTAAAACACAAACTAACTGACGCAGCAAGTTCAAATTTTGATAGGAGTCAACTGACAGATGCCTGTTGACAGGAGTAGTGTTGCTTTTTCAGTAAGGAGGTTAGAAATTCAAAAAGTCACGGACTTATTGACCCGCCTTAGTATTAAAATAGAAAAACGGCCATTATACATAAACGACCTACCTAAAATCTTATATAAATATAGAAATAGCTCTACCGATATTACTTGCAGACGATATATCTATTTTAATAAAATATGAAAATACGAACACATCTAACACTATACTACATGACACACTACGCGCTGTAACGGATTGGTTTAAAGATCACAACCTAGAGATTAACAAATCAAATTAACAAAAAAAATCCTGCTTGGGATTCATATTGACACACACATAAACTTCAAACCCTATATCGAAAATATAAAATCTAAATTAGTCAAATTCTCATATGCTCTTTTCCAACTCAAATTTAGCACATTCGTGGTTGAGATACGGAAATATTTTATCTTGCTCAAAAATTGCTGTACTACTTATTTTATAAGTTTTAATTTAAGCGAACGCCTGCACAAGGCACGTAGTGTACATAAGTTGCATTATCTTATGTACACTACTTGGTTGCTATTAAAGTCCTTGAAATTACCTTAATATAGGTGAAAAGGTAGGTAAGTATCACTAATTTAAATATGAATAAAACAAAGACATCTTAAACAACCTTTGTTAAACAAAAAAACAATGAACGCTGCACTGTCAAAATTAAAAAATTGGTAAGTAATTCTACAAATTCACCCTGTTCATTAGGAACTGTTTCACTTTGAACTAAGTAAAAATAAATAAGATTTGTTTTATCATCTAATATTTAAATCAGTATTGTTTTGGTATTAAAATGAAATTAGAAAATAAATAAAAAATACTAGGTATCGCACTGAATGTCAAGACAGAGGTGAGGGGTGCAAGCCCAAATAGCCGCTTTATAGTGAAATGCTGCTATTTAACCACTTTTTAGTTGTGTAAACCACAGAAAAATACTGTTCTTTACGATGCATTCGGACTAACATGGCTTTCTATAGGAGCTACTATGTTAGAAACGTAGTAACAATCCAACGCTTAAAGGCGGTTAAAAGTTTTTAGCTGTCTAGTAGCTAGGCATTGACGTAGTCCGCCTTTTACTTAATTATGTGATAGTCATTAAATTCTAAAAACCTAGATTATATAGCGGATAAGAAACTTTGACCGCCTTTAGTGTAGTGCAAAATAATGACCGTTTCTAAGCTTGGCATCGACCGTGAAAATATCGAATTAAACCAAACGTTAGAGTACTTTAGTGACTTTTTAGTCTAGAATTGTTAATAACCTGCTCTTTAGTTCTGTCAATATATTTGATTTTGTAAATAACCACCTTTTGAATAAATTTATTTGCGAAACGGTGAAAGATACAATAACCGTGCCTAGACAGAGATCGATAGAGATTTCAAAACATTATATAATGGCATTAAAAAGTAAAAATTGGCCAGATGTCTATTAGCTTGAGGACAGCAGTATGGTGAAAAAAGATGGCGTTAATGTTTTCTTGTATGAAAATGTTTCTGTCAAATGTATGTAACTATCTTTAGTTTTGAAATATTTGTTAATCAAGAGTATTTTTTTACAATTGTCCTGTTGAAATTTGTACAAAATAACTACTTGAGAGTATGTACTCGTACGCCTATCTTTAGTTTTGAAATATTTGTTAATCAAGAGTATTTTTTTACAATTGTCCTGTTGAATTTTGTATAAAATAACTACTTGAGAGTATGTACTCGTACGCCTATCTTTAGTTTTGATATATTTGTTAATCAAGAGTATTTTTTTACAATTGTCCTGTTGAAATTTGTACAAAATAACTACTTGAGAGTATGTACTCGTACACCTATCTTTAGTTTTGAAATATTTGTTAATCAAGAGTATTTTTTTACAATTGTCCTGTTGAAATTTGTACAAAATAACTACTCGAGAGTATGTACTCGTACGCCTATCTTTAGTTTTGAAATATTTGTTATTCAAGAGTATTTTTTTATAATTGTCCTGGTTGAAATTTGTACCAAATAACTACTTGAGAGTATGTACTCTTTAAATAAAAACCAGAGCACAAAATATAAATATTTAAATGATAATATTATGTTTTCTACATTAAAAGCGTGCGAGCAATAGTTTCTCTAATTTCGCGGGATAAAATTGGATAAATCAATTTATTTTCAAGTGTCCTAATTTAATTTGTAACAAATACCTATCTGAAAATGTTTATTCTTTAGAATAATCCACAGCACAAAAAGCCATAGACTACAAAATATTAGAAATATCATGTTCTCTACGTTGAAGCGAGCGAGCGGAGCGACCGACCAAAAATGTCCCTCATTTTACTGGTTTCTATTGGATAAATCCAAATGACACACAGTATTACACACTGTCAAAATCTGCAGAGTCGCATATCTTCTCAATACCAAAAGAACCCGCCGTCGCCCGCCGCTCTCATCTAGAAATTATTGAATTTAAATTGTATTTCATAATACTGAAACGCTTGCAGAATAATTTGTATCGTATATTACCGCAAAAGTATAGTTTACAGAGCGTTTAGTAATTTTTTATATTCAGACGTAAGAGTGTAAATAAAGTATAGGTACTGTACAGTTCTAGAATATTCTTTTTGTTAAATATTTCGAGACTATTTTTGTATGCAATTAATAATGTTTTTTTTTTATATTTTTGGAAGAAAATAAAATGTTTAGGCCACATTTGCCGCCCCCTAAAATTTGCAGCCTCCTCAGCCTTCTGGTAAATGTGCCTGGATATTGCGCCGTACTCACGATCCAGCCTGCAAATCCAAGGCCGCGGACTTGTAGGCAAAAATTATAAATGATTGACACTAATGACGACCTTTAGTACCGGTGCTAAATTTACAGGCTGGACTGTGAGTATGCCGCTTATTAACTACTATTTACAGAATGAAAATATATAATCAAATTATTGACAGGCTGCTGGATTTGCAGTCTGGAGCGTGAGGATGGCCCTTAAAATAAGTTCATAACCGTGAAAACGTGATTTTTGTTTCACGTATTAGAGCGTGGAGCTAACTGATGTAGCGATAATAATTATAAAATATAATTAATTTAGTAATCCATCTTTAAAATCGTCGTAATCGTTCCATTAAAATTACTAAAAATACATTCAATTTTTTCACGATGAAACCAAACGTCAAAACTCATAAGGTTTGACAATAATGTATACACTATGTGTGTGTATGTGTGAACCAAATACATAGTAGTTGTGTTGCTGATATTTTGATTAATTTCATGTATTTCTAAGCATTATTTTAGGAAATTTAAATTTTCGTACGCTTTCCTCAGCATAAACTTTAATTGTGCCAAATTTCACTCTCATCCGTACGCACAATTCTTGTAAAACTGTACCTGAAATGTTAGCTTCACGTATTAATATATAGATATTATATTCTTGTTTACGTTTATATAAATTTTATTGCAATGAATTACTTCCCTCTATAATATAACCATAACTTCCTGATACAAAACTTTACGGCTCCGATGTCCACTTACATGCGTTTGCGATTAAAATCTGCACGGCTAATCGCCCAATAATGAGACATTATTCAAATTGATCGCCCGCGGCAGTCTGCGCTTCCATATGTAACCTCCGAAGCCTCATATCTCGAAACCTTATCATTTTATTCATACTTTACGCAGAAATCTCTAAGTTAGTAAAACCTGTAGAGGATAGTAGTTAAATATCCTTATTTAGACTAAAAAAACTGACTTGAGATCTAAGCATCGGATCTATGATGTTATCTCATAATTCGATGCGATTAAGATGTATAATGCTTGGGATAGTTTTATTATCTCATTAGAAGCTATGAATAACATTACCGACTTTTATGACGTAGTCTTTGAAACATCATTTTTCTGCATATCTTATGGAATCAAAATATTTGGCTAGTCTCTAGATACCTCCTTAGAATTTGATTATCTCTACTTCAATTAATAGTCAATTTAAATATGCAAATAGTGCTGCAGGTGAGATTAAAGGGGATTACTGTTTTGAACAATAAAGTATAAAGCATCAATAAATAAGTTCAAAATAATAACTTAAACATGTCCACGTCCGGTCTTTGATGCAGACCAGATCGAAATGCGAGATAATGGTTCTAAATTCAAAACTGAAGAAGTTATGAACACGGCGCGGCGGTCGCGCACGGGCCGGTGTTGCCAGTTATATAATTAGAAAATGAAAGGGTGGCGCACACGCAGCCCCGGGCGCGATCACTACTATCGTTCACTATCGGATATACCGCCGCTAGTGATGTACCACACATTGTCGATGTTTATGTTTCTTAATATTGGTAGTCCTCATTCAAAACTTACTTATTGGGACAGAGTAGAAGAAGCAAATCAAACAATGAAACAAGGAAAACATAAACACTAACACGAATCATGCGTCCAAAATTCACGCATGATTCCTAGTTTATACCTTCTATATTATTGTGCTCAGTCTATTATGATTTAAGTCTGCTATTATAAATATTCGAGAAATTCCATAAACGTAAGTATATATTTTTACTCTGTGATATAGGTACCTACAATCTACATTAGACAGCGTATACATATTACATACGTATAATTCGAGTAACCACAGTTAACAAATAGTTTAAGGGCCTGTTTCACAATTGCCCACTAATGCCCGGTTCCTATAACCAACGGATCGTCATGGTATAAAAGTTACTATCCGTTTTTCTACAACCGACTACGAGTCGTAAATACTGTTCCACAATTAACTTTCTATACCTGCTATCGACGAGCGTCCATCGGTCGTTCAAATACCGAGCTCTCCTCACTCTCAGTTGTGCGTTTCGTTATAGGCAAAATTGAAACCGAAAATGGCACAAAATTCAAGACATAATAAATTAGATTCACATATGATTGATAGTAATTAATTTTTTTATCGTAATAATATTATTACTATCGTACAATCGCAGGTATCTGCGTGTTATTTTATCTTTTTCTTACCAAATACAGTAGAATGCATACACATAACAAGAACGGGAACGGAACGTAAGCGCCTTTTTGTTTTGTTTGACTGATGACATCCATCATCTTTGCAAAATAAAAGTACGTATATAGTCTCTGTTATTACGACTTTTACAGAAGAAAGTATAATAAAGTTTCTAGTAGTGTTTACGTACAACTTTTGAAATGGATATTACGCCGGTGAGTACAGATAACATCTATAATTTGATATTTTTCTAAAAAACTGTACCTACATGTTTGCCGCTTAAAATATTGCAACGTTTTTGAAGATTTACTTTATTTAGGTATATTTCTGTTACAGAAAACAAAGAAGCCTATGAGCAAGGATGATGTTGCCCTGCTTGTGGATCTCATACAAAGCAACCCAATACTTACAACAAAAGAGGCCAATGCGGCCACAAACAAACTAAAAGAGGAATGTTGGGCTACTTTGACCAACACATTTAATTCAAAATGTGGTCAAATACTACGGCAGCGAGAGCAACTCAAATTGAAATAGGACAATTTGAAAAAGGCTGCTCGTAAAAGAGCTGCGAATATCAGAGTGAAAAATTTGAAACTAATTTTTTATTAAATTAAATTAAATTAAATATCGTTTTATTCAGGCTGCATAGGCCCATATTATACCTTATAGACTAACATACATAATATAATGTAATAAACACTAACATTAAACACGTATTGTCTGCGACGTGGGGCGCGAAGTGTTTGGGAGTCGTCCTCTAAATCTTCTGTAGACGACTCCAATCGGCAAGAACTCCTTCTTCTCAAAAGTCAGTAAATGATGGGTTGGAACTCTCACCACAAAAGAACTAAAGTTCACTTTATGACGAGATTCCAAACGCTCGACCCTCAAGGCGAAGTTGGTTCTTCTCCTGATGTAGCAACATTGTTATTAAAGCATAGAACCTTAATGTCAACAATATCTGATGTAGTGGAGATATCCCATGATTTCTGAAATAACATCAATAATTTATTTCACTATAATGGAGTTTTTACTCTTATTTTAGGTAGGTAACTATGAGGTTATGTTTTTATAGTATATATTTTGACGGTGTACCAATGCCTCCAACATACTAACCTGGCTCCTGTTACTCTTAAGTGTGGATAAACTTTAAGTAGTAACTGTTCAACAGATTCTTTATCAAGTCGAAATCTCCTTTGAAATTCGTACGAATCCAGAGTCGCTAAATAATTCACTCTTTCTTTATATACTCGATCACGCCTATTATCTTCTTCTGAATCAGTCTCACTGGAGTCCGTGCTGATAGTATTGAACATTTCCCTATCACTGTCTGAACTCAACATTTCTTCAAATTTCTTGCAGCTTGCAGCGAAAACAGTGAAATAGACACTAACCGACCGAAATTGACAGGTAACCGTATGGCATTACGAATAGTAATCTTGACAAACTACTGACGTTTAAAATATTTATAGGAACGGCCTAAACTGTCTTCTTCGTACATTACGCTTACCGTCCGTTACTAGTAATCCTCCCTTCCGTTAGTAGCAAGCCGACGGTAAGTTGCTTAACGAGACGTTTTTGATAGGAACGGTTTAAGCTTACGCCTCGTATAATATTCCACCATTCGTAACTAGAACGGATCGTTTTTCAAATATAGGAACCGGGCATAAGTGATGAATAGCTTATCTGGAAGTTTTGTCGCTGCTTACTTTTAATAAGTGACAGGGACAAAACATCCGGATAAGCTATTTGTCACTTATTAGGCAGATATTGAATAACTGAGTATTATGCAGCCTGTAGGTAATGTAATATTCAGTAAAAAAATTATTATCAACATTACTGTGTTAGCTTTGAAATGAATTGTATATTAATTGATAGAAAACAGCAAAACAAAATAACAAAAATTGTTATTTACCTATTGGAATACATATCTAATATCGATACTATAAATATTATGAATAGATACTTAATTTTGATGGTATCGATATTATGCATATTTTCCTCTCTAATTCAAGAATTTACTCCCCTATCCTGCGGGCAAATGGTAACATTCTTTTTTCGAATATTAATAAGGAGCGTGCAACATTACGCTATTTTTTACTTCAAGTAACATCTCGACTTTTTCTTACTCATATTACCTTCTTTCAAATCAATTTTATAGAGTGGAACATATTGTGTGGAACCTATTACCTATTGTATTAAAACTGTGTCAACTCATAATATGTCTCAAAAATGTGATGAATAATATTAAAATATTATTTTATGGTACATGTATTAAATTAAAAAAGAGGTAGCATAAAGCAATAGAAATAGTTTTTATACTATTATTGTTTCCTCAGAAGTAGGTACTTATTAGTAAGTACCTACTTCTGAGTCAAATATTGATTCGTAACAAATATATTATTTTGTTACGAATCAATATTTGACTACAAACTGTTGATAGTAAAAAACGAGCGAGCCTTACAGTAGTCGCATATGATGTGTAACATTTTATGAAAATATTTAAAAAAAACACAATGCTTATTACCATTTTCTAATATGATATAAAAATATAGAAATTTTTCCATTAAGCAGTGACAGATATCAACGTAAAAATTTATAAAAGCTATATACTGAAATATTTTATTCATAAAATCTTCGCGCGTGCGCTTCCGCGACTTCCTGTTACATACTTCCATCGCATTTTACGAAATCACTCCCACAAAATGCAAGAAAGCGAGAGACAAGATTTGGAAAAGAGAAGGCAAAAACTGTCTCCACTTAAATGGCCCCACATTTTGGAGCTTTTGGGGCCATTTAGACATTTGAAGTATAGTGAAATCAAGATCGCTGACATTTGAAGTATGGTGAAAAACAAGATGGCGTAACTTTTTCTTATATGAAGATTTGTTCTGTCAAATGTATGCCAATAAAACGCCTACTTACCGTGGGAGAGCTATACTTTGGCACGAATTAGCCGGCTCGATCGGATAAATACCACGGCCTCGCAGAAAACCAGCGTGAAATAACGCTTGCGTTGTGTTTCGCCGAGCGAATGAAGTTACCGGAAGCCCAAGGGAGGTTTGGGATTAACGCAAATGCGCAACACCAGAGGTACATAAGTGTCATTCCTCTGGAGTCTGGTGTTGCAATTGTCCATGGGCGGCTGTTACGTGGCGAAATATAAACTCTTTTAAAAAAAATAAACTTTATTTCGAATATGAAGATACAATATAAAATACAATTTTAAAGATGTTGCTACGACTAAAGTCAGAATGGAATTGAATGAGAAGTTATTACAATGTAATTTATAAGAACAGGACGAAGTCCTAACGACTTGTATACAAAACAAAGTCCTGTGTGAAAAGTATACATTACATAATGGTATGGACTTTGGTAAATGATATACTTACTAAAGACTTACTTATTTACTTTACAACATTGATATAAAATAGAAATAGAAAAGGGAATGTTGTACATGATGTATAATATGAAATAGAATATAAATAACTCTACCTAAGCTATATATAGGGGTGCGATATATAACACCTCCCGCCTTAGAATAAAGATTGGGTGTTTGCGTCCAATTTTTTCGAAGATATCGTAGAATCCGTAGAGCCTGCGCCTGCATCTTCATCTTCATCATCGGATATGCAGGTTGTAGTAGCCCTGTGGATCGACGTCATCGGGATGGAAATGTGGGTGTTTCGTCTTCTGGATCGCCCGAAACAGTTGTTAAATATTTGTATTGCACCATGTGGGTTCTCGGTATGATGCAGAGTATGTCTTCTAAAGATGCTGGGACATCGGCGGCAGCATTTGAGCATAATAATGATCAGCAATATTGTGCCGATAGCAAGGTTCATCCAAGAGAATCTTGAATTTTGTTTAACGATATAGGAGTCTTTTTTAAATTTATTTAACTGCTCAGAATGTTGATCTAGGTGATGCTTGATTTGCTTCAGAGAATCTAAAGGTACATCGTTGATCGAAATAGGAATGATTTGTGGTGTTTCCATTTGCTTTATATCTTTGAAACAATCTTCATTTCTTATGTCAGGCACTAGGATTGGATATGAGACATTTACTTCTGACATGTGGTAGGCGGCTAAAGTGCTGTAACACGTGTGAAGCTTGCAACCTTCAGGAAATGTCAAAATACCTGCTCCCTGTAACTTCTCGTGAGTTATTTTGTTTTGACATTGTAGGACTGATGGAGTATTGTCGCTCAATATGTAGAGACATTTGTTGTTTTCGATGCTCTGAAACCTTCGATCACATATTATAGGTGGAATTTGGATGTTGGATAGATATGGAGAAGATATGGTACAAGTTTAAAGGTTCATTTTGAACTAATGGAAATTCTATTACATAAACTAAGCGATTAGAATAAACGTAAGCTGATAATGACGATGAATCTAGTATACTATGAATATTTTCGTAACTAACCGATTCTACTAAACATTTACTAGTACGTATATGGTTAGAAAGTAAAAGTTCCTCGTATATTTTATTTAAACTAATAATAGAAGGATGAATAATATTTGATTTCGCGAATAAAATACTTGCTAAGCAATCATTTATTTCATTCTCTAGACTTATGACTAATTCCAAGATTTGCAACGAGGTAGAAGATACTTTTTCTGATATTTGAATGTTGAAAATGATGTCTTTAGTTTTATTGAAATAGGATTCTAAACGGTTTAGGTTTTCATTTATTATTTGTTCATCGAATGTTATTTTGAAAATTGTATCGTTAAAATTTTTAACTGTAGACGAGGTTATTTGAACTTGTTGCTTCATGAGAGCATGAATTCGCGACGATCAAGTAGATCTATATATTCGTCATAACGTTTCGCATCTCTAGCGTCAGGAGTACCGATGAGCCATTTTAAAAGCGAGCCAAGACCGTCGAGTAACTCTCTTTTCTGGCGATTGGAGTTTTTACCTAGATATAAGTTTAGTTCTGAGAATTTGATTTGATAGCTAAAAATTAAATTTGATAGCTAATCTTTCGAGTGATTCTTTGGCAATAAAAAGAGGTTTCAAATCCTTGTAGATGACAAGTTTCCATGATTCGTCCGAAGGAAGGAGGAAGGAAGCCATTATTCGTCCGAAGGATATACCTTCGTCTTTAAAGAATAAGCCGGAATAGGATGGAAGATTTTCAGTTATTTTTAAACAGTGGATATGTTGGGTTGGGATGACCCTGAAACAGACGAGAACGTCTTCTTAGACTTATCGTTTTTATATGTGTAATATAACATCTTGGTAAAACTGTAAATTTTGTATAAAATAATATAGAATAAGAATTTAACTATAGAACATATTATGATAAAATTTATATAAGGATTTTGCATATACTCGTTTATGGTTTGGATATGAATGGGGTTTCGAGCATAGACTTTTGCACAACATTCAATCCTGCAAATAAAATATTGCTTTATAGAATTTTTTATAAAATATTATGTTGTGGGTAAGATTAAAATTGTTATCTAAGGTCTACAATAATAATCTATAAAATGTATAGAGAGATTCAATAAAATTGTATAAATTACCTATGAACTAAGATATATTGAAATTAATTATACTAAGGTGTAAGGTATTTAATAACAAAACTAAATCATTTGCGCTATACGGCCTCAACCTATTTTTCATGAGCAAGGTGCGTTCGATTGGCCTTTTTATTAAATAATTTTCATTAAATCCTACGCGAATAACTTGATATGGACCGTCCCATTTTGAATCGGGATTATTGGGATTAGGTACACGTAACATAACTTGACTACCTATACGATATTGAGCTATATTTTTTATTTGTCTGTCATATCTTTCTTTTGATTTTTCTTTCATAGATTCAAGATTACGAAGTGCTGCATCTCGGGATGTCCTAAGCCGGTTCGTTTAAATCTTTTAAAGAATCGCATGCA